>OU342740.1:166269650-166618533 GCA_910589775.1 Avena eriantha | reverse complement strand
AAGAACAAACATGCAATGACTCTAGTGGTGATTTACAAAAAGAACAAACAAGCAATGACTCTGGTGGATACATGTGGTTTATGAAAAGAACACACATGCAATGACTCTAGTGGTGGTTTATGAAAAGAACACACATGCAATGACACTGGTGGATCCATGTGGTTTATGAAAAGAACACACATGTAATGACTCTAGTGGATCCATATGTGGTTTAGGAGAAAGAAACACATGCAATGACTCTAGTGGTCGTTTAGTAGAAGAACACACATGCAATGACTCTGGTGGATCCATGTGGTTTATGAAAAGAACATGCATGCAATGACTCTAGTGGATCCATATGTGGTTTATGAAAAGAACACAAATGCAATGACTTTGGTGGATCCATATGTGGTTTATGAAAAGAACACACATTTAATGATACTGGTGGATCCAAGTGGTTCATGAAAATAACACACATGCAATGACACTGGTGGATCCATGTGGTTTATGAAAAGAACACACATGCAATGACTCAAGTTGTGGTTGATGAAAATAACACACATGCAATGACACTAGTGGATCTGTGTGGTTTATGAAAAGAACACACATGCAATGACTCTAGTGGTCCTTATGTGGTTTAGGAAAAGAACACACATGCAATGACTCTAGTGGTGGTTTAGGAGAAGAACACACATGCAATGACTCTGGTGGATCGATTTGGTTTACACACATGCAATGACTCTAGTGGTGGTTGAGGAAAAGAACACACATGCAATGACTCTAGAGGTGGTTTATGAAAAAGAACACACATGAAATGACACTAGAGGTGGTTTATGAAAAAGAACACACATGCAATGACACTAGTGGATCCATGTGTTTTATGAAAAGAACAAACATGAAATGACTCTAGTGGTGGTTTAGAAAAAGAACAAACATGGAATGACTCTAGTGGATCAATGTGGTTTATGAAAAGAACACACATGTAATGACTCTAGTGGTGGTTTATTAAAATAACACACATGCAATGACACGGGTGGATCCATGTGGTTTATGAAAACAACACACATGAAATGACTCTAGTAGATCCATATATGGTTAGGAAAATAACACACATCCAATGACTCTAGTTGTGGTTTATGAAAAGAACACACATGCAATGACTCTAGTGGTGGTTTATGAAAAAGAACACACATGCAATGACACTGGTGGATCTATGTGGTTTATGAAAAGAACACACATGAAATGACTCTAGTGGATCCATATACGGTTTAGGAAAAGAACACACATCCAATGACTCTAGTTGTGGTTGATGAAAAGAACACACATGCAATGACTCTAGTGGTGGTTTATGAAAAAGAATACACATGTAATGACACTGGTGGATCCATGTGTTTTATGAAAAGAACACACATGCAATGACTCTAGTGGTGGTTTAGGAAAAGAACACACATGCAATGACTCTAGTGGTGGTTTATGAAAACGAACACACACGCAATGACAATGGTGGATCCATGTGTTTTGAGAAAAGAACACACATGCAATGACACTAGTGGGGGTTTAGAAAAGAACAAACATGCAATGACTCTAGTGGATCCGTGTTGTTTATTAAAAGAACACACATGCAATTATTCTAGTGGATCCATACATGGTTTATGAAAAGAACACACATGCAATGACTTTGGTGGATCCATATGTGGTTTATGAAAAGAACACACATTTAATGACACTGCTGGATCCAAGTAGTTCATGAAAAGAACACACATGCAATGACTCCAGTGGTGGTTTACAAAAAGAACAAACATGCAATGACTCTAGTGGTGATTTACAAAAAGAACAAACAAGCAATGACTCCGGTGGATACATGTGGTTTATGAAAAGAACACACATGCAATGACTCTAGTGGTGGTTTATGAAAAGAACACACATGCAATGACACTGGTGGATCCATGTGGTTTATGAAAAGAACACACATGTAATGACTCTAGTGGATCCATATGTGGTTTAGGAGAAAGAAACACATGCAATGACTCTAGTGGTGGTTTAGTAGAAGAACACACATGCAATGACTCTGGTGGATCCATGTGGTTTATGAAAAGAACACACATGCAATGACTCTAGTGGTGGTTTAGGAAACGAACACACATGCAATGACTCTAGTGGTGGTTTATGAAAACGAACACACACGCAATGACACTGGTGGATCCATGTGTTTTGAGAAAAGAACAAACATGCAATGACACTAGTGGTGGTTTAGAAAAGAACAAACATGCAATGACTCTAGTGGATCCGTGTTGTTTATGAAAAGAACACACATGCAATTATTCTAGTCGATCCATACATGGTTTATGAAAAGAACACGCATGCAATGACTTTGGTGGATCCATATGTGGTTTATGAAAAGAACACACGTTTAATGACACTGCTGGATCCAAGTATTTCATGAAAAGAACACACATGCAATGACTCTAGTGGTGGTTTATGAAAACGAACACACACGCAATGACACTGGTGGATCCATGTGTTTTGAGAAAAGAACAAACATGCAATGACACTAGTGGTGGTTTAGAAAAGAACAAACATGCAATGACTCTAGTGGATCCGTGTTGTTTATGAAAAGAACACACATGCAATTATTCTAGTGGATCCATACATGGTTTATGAAAAGAACACACATGCAATGACTTTGGTGGATCCATATGTGGTTTATGAAAAGAACACACATTTAATGACACTGCTGGATCCAAGTAGTTCATGAAAAGAACACACATGCAATGACACTGGTGGATCCATGTGGTTTATGTAAAGAACACACACGCAATCAATCTAGTTGTGGTTTATGAAAAAGAACACATATTCAATGACTAGTGGTGGTTTATGAAAAAGAAAACACATGCAATGACTCTAGTTGTAAATTATGAAAAAAACACACATGCAATGACACAGGAGGTTCCATTTGTTTTACGAAACGAACATGCAATGACTCTAGTGGTGGTTTAGAAAAGAACAAACACGCAATGACTCAAGTGGATCCATGTGGTTTATGAACAGAACACACATGTAGTGACTCTAGTGGATCCATATGTGGTTTATGAAAAGAACACAAATGCAATGACTTTGCGGGATCCATATGTGGTTTATGAAAAGAACACACATTTAATCATTCTGGTGGATCCAAGTGGTTCATGAAAATAACACACATGCAATGACACTGGTGGATCCATGTGGTTTATGAAAAGAACACACATGCAATGACTCTAGTTGTGGTTTATGAAAATAACACACATGCAATGACACTAGTGGATCCGTGTGGTTTATGAAAATAACACACATGCAATGACTCTAGTGGTCCTTATGTGGTTTAGGAAAAGAACACACATGCAATGACTCTAGTGGTGGTTTAGGAGGAGAACATACATGCAATGACTCTGGTGGATCGATTTGGTTTACACACATGCAATGACTCTAGTGGTGGTTGAGGAAAAGAACACACATGTAATGACTCTACAGGTGGTTTATGAAAAAGAACACACATGAAAGAACACACATGAAAGAACACACATGAAATTGGAATAGAGATCTACCATGTACGGTCTAACCGTCATGCACCTTCCCGAGGTAGAATACATGTTTTTTGAGGAAATGCCGGCGTGTGTTATCAATGCAGTTAGAAAGTGGAGATCATGGTTGTTTCAAAAAAAAGTGGAGATCGTGGTAGCCCCCTACCCACACATGTCCACTCGAGGACTACCAACGGTCTAATGTATATAAACCCGCTTAGCCTTCTTCTTCCATGAGCTCGTGTCATTTCCCCAATCTATCTACTCCCAAACCCCAATCTACACCTTCCACGCACGTCGAAGCTCCTTCGCTTGCACCACCTCTTTCCCTAGGTGCGCCATGAAGCGTATGCAGAGCCGGAGGTGAAGCCAGTTGGAGGTGCAGCAGCAGATGGCTTGGTTGTTGCCGAGCAGGCGAAGGTGTCTACTCTGGGTACACACGCCTCTCATCGTCGTGCCATCGAGGCTTCGAGCTCATCCGTCCAGCCAGTAGCCGTAGCCGTCAAGCAGTAGGTATCCGACAACATCGTGGTGCCAGCGGCAAATCTGGATGAGGGGTAGGCGACAAGCAGATGCAACCTGGTGCTCTACATCAATGACCCCATCCTCCTCCGAGAAATCATCGACGCAATCGCAAAGAATGACGAGTTCGAGGAGGAAGTCGCCGATGAGGAGTCCGAGGTACTACATTGCTAGCTTCTCTAGTCGGAGCCACAGATTTCACTATTCATACCTAGGATTTGCTCAATCATCTATAGATTCTGTTGCTCTTGAAGTAGGGTGGTCTATATAAAGTTCGAACGGTCGATTGATGCATCTGCCATCTAGTCACGAAACCCCAATCTGTCTAGTCACAAAACCCCAATATGCTCATCTGCCATCTAGTAAATTTACATTTGCTTAACTCGTTATTGTTCATATGGTTCTTCTTGTGTTATAAATTTAATCGATCCGTAACATTTGATTTAGGGGTTTTAGGGTTTGCTAGTTGAGTGTTGATTTCGATACACAACATGCTTATAACATTACATTTCTATTCCTTACTTAGGCCAATGATCCAATTTTGCCCCAAAAGAGTGCAAGGGGAGACACATATATGATGGTGTTAGATTTTTTAGAGATGGTTAGTGAACCTGAGGCAATGCACAAAAAAATAAGTTGTGCAATTGGTACTTTGGTTTGCTAACTCCATCTCTAAAAAAATTATGAGGCCCTAGATTTATTCTACACATATGAACTATGATCTTTGTACTCTGATCTTCGAACTATTTCTTACTAAGGCTGATGATAGAAATTTGCCCCAAAAGAGTGCATGGGATACACATACGATGGTGTTGTTTTTTAGGGATGGGTTGGTGAACCTGAGGCAGCAATGTACACAAACAATATATGTTGTGCTATTGGTACTTTGGTTTCCCCAACTCCATCTTTGGAAAAATAATGAGGCCCTTGATTTATTCTCATATGGAACCTATATATATGATCTTTGAATTGTTTCTGATCTTTGAATGAGTCATATGATGCATATGTATATGCATGGTTTTGATGTATATTAAGGATTATTTTTGTACCTGAATATGTATATCCCTGAATATTGTTTCGTAGGATTACATTTCAATTTCTTATTGTGGCCAATGATTCAAATTTTCCCCAAAAGATAGGCAAACACATTGGTGTCAGATTTTTTCAGGGATGAATTATTGAACCTGGGGGAATGTACAAGAACAATAGGTTGTACAATTGGTACTTGGTTCACTAACGCCATCCTTGAAGAAATTTATGAGGCCCCCAGATTTATTCTACATTCATAGAACTATGATATTTGAATTATGTATTGCATGCATTTATAATGTATAAGAATTATATTTCAGTTTGACACTGAGGTCGATGATTGAAATTTGCCCCAAAAGAGTGCAAGGGGAGACACATATGATGGTGTCATTTTTTTAGGGATGGGTTGGTGAACCTGAGGCAGCAATGCACACAAACAATATAGGTTGTGTTGTTGGTACTTTGGTTCACCAACTCCTTCTCTGAAAAAAATTATGAGGCCCTTGATTTATCCTCATATGGAGCTACATATATGATCCTTGAATTGTTTCTGATCTTTGAATGATTCGTATGATGCATATGTATATGCATGGTTTTGATCATAAGTTTTTTCAACATGTACCTAAAGATTAAGGGATTTCTATTTTAGTGCCCCTAGTTCGTTAGTTGTACTCAGTTTTGCCCAACCGCTTAGTTTTTCCTCACTTTTTCCCTCCCTCCATTCTGGAACCCTACATGCGCTCGGACAGGGGGATACCGTCAGGTCAAAGGCTTGACCGTTACATGCTGACAGGTGGGACCGCATTGGGTGGGGCATGCGTTGAGCGTTACGTTACGTCACCTCGACTGTTACATGCTGACAGGTGGGGCCAGGATACACGGCGGACCAGCCATCCATCTCTCGCTGATTCGTGGGCCATGTTTTTGCTGATTATGTGGCCGATGCAGCCAATGACAAATGGGGTCGTTCTGTGGGGCCGTCGAAGCCAATGAACGATGGGGCCGCTATGTGGAGCCGTTCTATGGGGCCTTCGTAGCCAATGACTGGTGGGGCCATCATGTGGGGCTAGAGGGGGGATTTGCATATTTGCCATGTTTTACTTTGCAACTTGCATATTTGCCATTTTGTGTGTCACTGGCATGTGGTGGTCATGTGGCAAATATGAAAATTTCAAAGAAAAAGTTTGGGAGATATGCAAAATTGGCAAATATGAAATAATTAACAGCTGGGGTCATGTATGACACGTCGGCTCTCTCTCTCATCCGCTCCTAGCCCCCGGCCCCAAGCAGCTCCTATCCCACCGGCGGACAGAGCAGCCATCGTCGGTGCATCGGCGCATCGCCGGATCTGTCCTAAGGCGGTATCGGACGGATTGTCACGCTGCACCTCAACCATGGCCCCCACACCTATTTCGTCCGCACGCATTGTACGTTGAGGCAGTACCGACCGCAGGCAGGTCCACCGCCCACGACGACCGGGATTTGGTTCCACCGCCATAGCTCGACGAACAGTTTTCGCAATTGCTAGTAGTGCTTGCTAAGACCACCACTCTTGCTCCGCCCACCCTAATCAATTCGGTTCCCGTAATTTCCTCGATATTGTAGTTGCAAATTAGTCCTCAATGTCTGGTCGTAGAGGGTACACCAGCGAGGGTGGGGAATCGATCATGTCATGGACACATTCTCCTTCTCCTACCATGTCGGAAGTGCATGTAGCTCCTTCTCTTTGTACTACCGTTGAATTTGAAGTGCTGACATGGCTTGTCGGACTGATTCCAATTTAGTTTGTTTTGAGATTATTATAGTGTGCTATGGAGGCCGATGATCCATGGTACATTGCATACCAAGATGAATCAACTCAGTGGTCTAGCCATAGGATGGATTTAGAGGAGATGGTTGCCAAGTTAGGTGATGAATTGGCCCGTAAAAACCTGTTGATATTCGAGCTGGAGTGTACTATCGAGGAAGAATTCAGAGCTTATTCACAAAGAGAAGTTGACACATGAGGTTGATCTCGCCGTATCTGATCAAGTCGTAGAAAAATCTAAAACATGAACTTCAAGTGAAGAGGGGGGATAGTAGATTCATGTGGGTAGTTTTAGTAGTTGTCATCCGTGTCCTAGCAGTTACAGTATGCTGTTGTGGTGAAGGGTGGCATGTGTAATGATTAGTTGAATAGATAGCTAATTTAGAGAGTAGAATTATTATTCAATTGATGGTTATGAGTTCCTGCTGATTTAGTCACTTTGCGGTTCGAAAGTTGTCGTGAGAATGCATTGTGGTGCCCGAGTTGCTTGCCATTGGATCTAGCGGTCCCAAAGTGGTCGAGCGAATGCATTGCGGTACCCGAGTTACTTGCCATTGGATCCAGCGGTCCCAAAGTTGTCGAGGGAATCCATTTGCGAGGCCCGAGTTGCTTTGCATTGGATCTATCTACCCATAGTTGGCGTGCCAAATGCCTAGAGGGTCAAGTTGGGGCCTATCGTGGATACCATGTAGAGTTACAGTGTTGGCGACATCATCCATTCCCCGTTCCAAATTAGTGGCTGAGATTGTCAATCAAAGTTGTTGACTCAATTTACTCAAGATACAATCTAATCAACCAATTTGGGTCAGAGGTAGTACTACTTATGAATCTTCTTTAGAGCATATCCACCGTCCTCACTGCTCAAATACATATCAATTTTGATTCAAATCATACATATTTCAATCAAATTTGTACAAGCCCATCAGAGATTGTCAAGGAAAGCACTACTACTTATGAATCAGCTTTAGAGCATATCCACTAGTCTCACGGCTCAAATACATGTCAAATTTATTTAAATCATATATATATTTTAAGTCATGGAATTTTGGTTCAAATTGGGCTTAAATTTTTCCCAATTTTAAGTGGACGGTGAGCTAGCCGCCCTCCCCGCCGTATATGTACTCCAAGAAGTACGGGAAAAGTGCTCCCATCGGGCCTTCACCGTTGAAGTGCACCTCGACATCCCAGCCGCGGCCACGGCCTACCTCCCACATCATCGGTTCACGAGGGCTTGATCTGCACCGTCATAGTGATGTTGTAGATCATGGCTTCAATCGTCTTTACATCGATGACCACTATCAGCACCACGACCGTAGATGTTGCGGGTGATGGCTTTAATCGTCGTCGCATCGATGACCACTGTCGGCACCACATCCGTAGATGTTGCGGATGATGGCTTCCATCGGTGTCTTTAATCAATGGCCACTGTCGGCACCACCGCCGTTGCACTGATGTTGCGGATGATGGCTTCCATCGGTGTCTTTCATTAGCAATGGATCTGAGGATGTGAATGGAAGTGAGATAGACAGAGACAGGGAAAGGGAGGGACAGACTGGGAAAGGGAGTGAGATAGACAGTGACAGATCCGCGCCGCTACAAGCCGTTCCGACCACCACGCGTAGGTCTGTGCCACCATACGTCGATAGGAGGGGAGGAAGATGCGGCTGGTATACATGTGATAGGGAAAGGGAGGGAGAGACCTCCAGCCCATCGGATCATGATGTATCCAACGGTGGTTGTCCAAGATCCGTGTGTATACATCTCGACCAATCAGAGCGCAGCTAAACTGAGCGCTAGTTGATGCGACACGGAAATGGAGGGAGAGACATCCAGCCTGTCGGGCTCTCCTCGCCATACAAGGTTAGGTGCACCCATCGGGAGGGAGAGACCTCCAGCCCATCGGATCATGATGTATCCAACAGTGGCTGGCCAAGATCTGTGTGACATCCATCTCGACGAGTTAGAGCGCTAGCCAAACTAAGACATGAGAGAGGGGAAAAGTGAGGAAAACTTTAGTGGGAGGGGAAAACTGAGGAAAACTTTATCCAGAGGGGAAAACCGAGTAGAGCTAAGGAAAACAAGGGCGCTCAGATAAAAAAATGACTAAGGGAAATTCAAGCTTTTGGCATAACAAATGGAAAATGTGTTATTTGAACAAAATAATCCATCTTAGCCGACATTATATTGTTTGCAACTCAAAGATACACAAGTGTTCCAAATTTGTCCTCATTTGGACAAAGTATGTTTTGGGATGGGTTATCTTGGAGGCTGACTGAGTAGAAAGCCATGCATCTTCATAGCTACTAGCTCATTCCAAGAAGTGGTTTTGGGGACAAGTCCATTTCTCTTTATTTCCTTTTCCTTTACTATTCATGCTAGGTTTTAGTTAACATAACAAGACTCCATGCGAAGGTTGCACTATGTTTTGACTTCTTTTTTGAATTAAACTAATAACCCTAAAACCATTTATTTGAATTTAATCACTTAGAAAAAGAAAAATGTCGCTAATTACAAGTAAATCCAAAATTTCTAAGTTTATATGGTAAATCAATCCAGGATACACAAGTGTGCCAAATTTGGATCAATTGCTCAACATTTGCTATGGTTTAAGCCATCAGCTATCTAAACCCCATGTGTTGACCACATGTCGAGGGCAAAACTGAGCAGTGCTAAGCAAGGTGCATGACAATAGAAACTTGCAATAACACATACATTATGGGGTTATCCAACATACTAACTTGGAAGTGTCACAAACATTGACAGTAGTTCAAATTCAATACAAACATTGACAATAGTTCAAATTCATCATAAAAATTCAAATTAATAATTTAAATTCATTTTTTCTTGCTCCTAGTGTTTTTCGCTGGAATATTCTCGGATTTACCAGCTTGCTCCGGGTGATCCTGGTTGGAATATTCTCGGAGTCCACCATCAACTTCTTCTCTTTGTTCCCTTTGTTCTTTTTCTCTACATCAAATGAATCAAGTGCTTGAGTCGGTCGTACAATTGGTTCAACCATGTTTCGATTCATTTGTTCATACGGTTCAAAATGCATTGGTGTCATTTCTTCAATATCCTCTTGTCTATTCCTTTACTTTTGAACTTTGCTTCCAATGAATAAACTGCTTCAATCTCCCATGCATTTGGTGCAATCTCCCCTTTATTTGGTTCAATCTCCTCTCGATCCATTGGTTCAATCTCCCCTGCATCTGGTTCAATCTCCCATGCATCTAGTTCAATCTCCCCTGCATCTGGTTTAGTCTCCCTTGCATCTGGTTCAATCTCCTCTCGATCCGTTGGT
This sequence comes from Avena eriantha, assembly GCA_910589775.1. Lineage (NCBI taxonomy): Eukaryota > Viridiplantae > Streptophyta > Magnoliopsida > Poales > Poaceae > Avena > Avena eriantha. Next base: position 166,608,338 of record OU342740.1, on the reverse strand, counting down.
TCAATCTGCAATGTATCCATTGCTTCATTCTCCTCTCGTTCAGATACTTCATTCTCATCTGCATTTGGTACTCCTGCCTGATCATCCATTCCATAAGTTGAGTCCACCGCATTTTTACAAAGCCTAGTAATGTGCCCTAGGATCCCACAACATTTGTAGTTACGTCGTCGAGGTGGTGCACCACCCTCCGTACTAGCTCTCATCCTATTCTTCCTTGGCCTACCTGCTGGTCTAGTAAAAACTAGAGGGTATAGCTTGAAGCCTGGATTCACTTCCATCCATTGGTCTTTTCCCAACAAGGGGTGAACATTCTGAGCATATGCTGCCCTAAATTTGGCAACAGAGGAATACTCCGACACGTACTAATCAACTTCACCCTCTTCACCTCCTAGAACACCCATGAAAAACAATGCATGTATGCAGGGTTTCCCACGGAGCTGCCATTGCCTGCAATGGCATGTCCTGTCAGCCAAACTCACTGGATACCTCCATTGCCTATCTTTACTGCCAGTGTATGTTACATCAGCCTCCATTCCTTTTCTAATGCATTTCATCTTCAATTGTTTTGCCCTAGCATGCAATGCCTTAATCAAAGATGGGAGGATGAGATGGCTAGCATATACTGTTGATGCAATTCTTTGACGCAAATCGATCTTTATCATGATCATCTACCTAATCTTATCAAATATTTGCCACAGCATAAGACCTTTCAATGACTTCACCTTTGCATTGAAACTCTCTGCAAGGTTACTTGTCACATAGTCTACCTTGCAAATTTCATTGAATTGGCTTCTTGACCACACCATTCCATGATGTGCATCCAAGTGTTCCTTCATCGCAGGTTTTTATTTATACAACACTTCCAAATGATACAGAGGCTTCCTCAAGCTACATGTGTATGAAGCTGGCCATAGGTTGTCAGTATAAACTTTACCCTTGAATTTCTTTGTAAAATTATGCACTAAGTGTCGCATACATTCCCTATGCTCCACTCCGAGGAATACTGCTTCTACAACTTTCTCCAAACCTTTGCAAGCGTCCGTGTGGATAGTAAGTCCTGGTGGATGACCGATAAGGTTGCGCAAATTCTCCAAAAACCAAGTCTAAATTTCCTCTGACTCAATCTCCAAAACTCCAAAAGCAACAGGGAACATCCAATTGTGGCCATCAACTGCAGTAACAGCTACTAGCTGTCCTTTAAATCTACCATGAAGAGCTGTTGCATCCACGGCCAAATAAGGCCTACAACCATCCAGAAACCCTTGCTAGCAAGCTTTGAAATAAACAAAAGCCCTTCTAAAGCACTCCTTCTCCATTGTCTTCCCTCTTATTTTGTACTGAACTATATGTCTGTCTATCTGTACAACACTACCTAGACTAGCCATCTCCACTTCACCTTTGAAGATGTAAAGCAACTGGAAACTTTCATTCCATGGACCATTGTCCATTTCCTTTGCATAGAACATCCTCATGTAAGGTACTATAATATGAAACCTTTCAGAAACATTTTTTATGAGAACTGTTGCACCAAGTGATGGGTTTACTCTCATCCAATCTATGATTGCATCTGCCAACCACCTAGTATTTGCTTGTTATGTTTTGGCCTTTGGCTGTCCCCCTTGAGGTGGACAAGAATGTTCGAACCGGTTACCTTTTATCTGAAACATAATGAAAATGTCAGGTACAGTTAACAAATTCTACACAATGACCTAAAATACACAACTAGTTGTAATACCTAAAACAAACTGCTCCTGAGCATAGTGGATGCGTGCATCCTCCACCTAAACCTCTTGTATGGGCACTTCACTATGAACCTTGCTGGCTCACTCTTAATAACAACCTAATCATTATTGGTGCAGATGCAATATGTAGTAAGGGCATTACGATAGTCCCGCATCGTTTCAAATACGATGCCTTATGAAATTTTACGATCATTCCTGTCTCACTCAATTATTGGCAAGTCCTCACCATCGTAATCGGCTAAAACGAGACTATCATTGTTCTCCTCGTTCTTTCATCATCAGTGTCATCAAATCTGGGACCGTGGGCCAATTCCTCCATGTATTGATCCTCTAGTGGTTGTTTACTGAATCTATCTACTAATTCAGGAAACATCAACTCATCCTCATCATCTAGTGGAGGCGCTCCCTCGCCAAGCTCTGCTTCGTCCTCCACATCGGCCGCACGAGCGATTTGGCTTACACTCGCAGTGCAAACAGATGGTACTGTTGTGGACCTACAAGGAGCGCGGGGGCGCACACTATTAGCAGAGACATCAAATACACATGATGCCCGACCACCTGATGATGCCTAACCACCAGATGATGCTTTAGCTCTCTTTCCCGTGTGTTCAACTTTAGGTTACACATGAATACGAATTCGACCAAAATGTTCGGCAACATTCAAAGAGAAAAGCATTACCAGATCAGCTTCACTAGTTAGTGGGAGCAATCTTTGCTCGCTAATATTGAAATATTGCAAATCAACTGAATCACCATTGCACCAGGGGAATTTAGAATATATTTTATCTTTCAAATCTCTGAGAGTTATGCAGGTTGCAACCACCTCTAGGAAGTAAAATCCAGAGAGATACCGTTCACAACCACGAATTATGCTAGTATCCAGTTTAACCGCTAGCCGAAAGGCCAACGCTGGATCAATCCTATTCGAAAAGCAAGGCGGTTAGCAGAGCACCGGAGATTCACGCTCAATTACTGCCTATAATCAATCCACAAAGGGAAATTATTACTTACCCAGATGGAATCCATGCCTTAGATCCCTCCGATTCCACCCAATATTCTCCGTGCTCGACGGGGAGGACCGGTACACCTGCCAGTGTCTCATACTGTTCCACGAAAGGGGTAGATCTAGTGGGGGAGGAAGCGGAGCCGGAGTGGGCTCCACGGCTAGGGGGAGAGGGCAGCTAGGGGGCCGAGGATGACATAAGGTAGGAGGGGCTCTCAGGTAGGAGGACACGATGGTGGGGGAGTGGAGCGGAGGGGCGATGTGGGAGCTGTTCCAGGCTCGGAGCGAGAATGGCCGGTCCAACGTGTCTCCATGCAGCCCCACCCTTCACCACGTATGCATGACCCGTCCCAACGCGGCCCCACCCTTCACCATGTATGCAGGACCCATCCCAACACGGCCTCACCTATCAGCATGTAACGGTCAAGGCGACGTAACATAACGCTCAACGCAGGACCTGCCCAACATGGTCCCACCTGTCAGTATGTAACGGTCAAGCCTTTGACCTAACGGCATCCCCCCATCCGAGCACATGTGAGGGTTTCAGAATGAAGGGAGGGGAAACGTGAGGAAAAAATAAGCGGCTGGGGAAAACTGAGTACAACTAACGAACCAGGGGCACAAAAATAGAAATCCCAAAGATTAATTGTTTGGTTTTTATTTATAATTACAATATTTAGGATTGTTTTTGTACCTGAATATGTTCCTTGAATATTGTTTCGTAGGATTACATTTTAATTTTTATTGTGGCCAATGACTCAAATTTTCCTCAAAAGAGAGGTAGACACATTGGTGTTAGATTTTTTCATGGATGAGTTAGCGAACCTGGGGCGATTTACAAGAAGAATATAGGTTGTGAAATTGTTACTTGGTTCGCTTAAGCCATCTCTGAAGAAACTTATGAGGCCACAATCTTTGTTCTACATACACTCTCATCCAATTAATTGCCATTTTGTTGAGATGAAATGATATATGAACAGATCAGACTATTGCTGAGATGCTTTCTCTTTGATATCAATTTAATTTTGTCTTACATATATATGTTGTCAATTCTTGAGTTTTAATACAATTCAATCATATGTATGATTTCTAGGTTATGTTCTTAAAAATCAACAGGAGGATTCTGATGACGTGGACTTTAGGAAGGAATCCAGGGACAACAAGAGCCACTACGTGCTAAGGCAGTTACGGTGTGGCCAAATCCCTTTTTACCATAGAGGGAGACTGTTTTTCCCATTCTATGGTAGAGCCATCAAAATGGACCTCGACAACATGATCCAGCACGCGGTGGGCATTAGCAAAAGCGGAGGCAGAAAGCATAAACCGAAGACCTTGGCATGGGACACAACCTCTGGCAAATTCCCTGATATTATGTCAGGACTAGCCTGTATCCCCTCGAGTAGGCTGTCCCGGCCTCCTGCTGCTACCCCTACCCTACTAGGCGTCTCCGTGTCCTGGCCTCCTGCTGTTGCCCCTGCTTTTATTTTGTTTAAGTTAATTATTACATGTGGTTGAATGTAAGACAATATATCCGTGGTGTCTCTGGTGAACCACGTCTATATATATACTCCTTTATTGGAGTTCCTTTAAATTTCCAATGTTCATATATATTACTAATCATGCTCATGCACACTACCAAATTTCTAGTGGTCGATTATGTTATAATTGTCAAGGAATACATCAACAAGATTTTAAACTGGTTGGAAATTCGTATTGAAGTAACTAAATGATATCACATCGGCATTACTATATTCAACAACGGCTTGCCACCACCCAGCTCTGAATTTGTTTACAGGTTCAACATGGCAAAACTTGAGCTCCTGAACACAGAGACCTCGGCAGGGGTGGCAGAATTGGTGCGAGTGCGACCATAGCGATGGCAAGCTCGAATTCTAGAGGAGGAAAGCAGGATCGAGCATGGTTGGCACGGTGATAGATCTCACCGAGAACCAATTATCATGCTCGCACCGTGCCATGGTTGTGGCCATGGTGAGGGCGAGCTCTGATTCAGGATGGGGAGGAGAGAGAGGGGCTAAGTCATTCCATTGAACTCCCGGATCTCACCACCGAACGAGATGGCGTCCTAGCTCCGCGCCATGGCCGCAACCTTTGGGGAAGAAGAAGATGGCGTAATGAGGAATGGATGCAGGCGCCAGCCCTGCAAGGTGGCAAGCTCCTTGACTTTTCAACATAATTATAGGCCTTAAGCTTTGGGGCAGAGGGAGTACATGACAACAATGATGCCTGCAAGACGGCAACGACATGACGGCGAAAACTGACAGGGGGTCCCAACTTGATGGGCGTTACCCTGATATTTTGTATTTGGACATTAACTTGAATTCGTGCCAAAAAGACCCTCTGAGTAATTGGCACGCCAAATGTGGGCAACATGGCCGATTACAAGCAACTTGGGTACCGCTTTGCCATGGTGTATCAACTTTCGGGCCACACAATTATATTCTCCCCTAGGAGATCATCATCTAGCATCTAGATAATCCAAGAGTATCAACCATAAGTAAGTTAATCAAGCTGTATCTGATCTATAGCCACTAGGGGATCATCTAAAACCCTTAACCAGAGTAGTTCTGAAGTTACGCATTCTGGAAGCTTCCAAGTCATCGAAGACCAACTCCAATCGTGGATCCTTTCTACTCCATCTACACTCCAACATCATCCACTTGATGATGATTTAGCACCTTATCCTCTCAAAATCATATCCTCTTCTATTCTAGTCAAAAACCCTAAATCTGCCAAAAATGACTGTCTCGAAAAATGTTAACTATATCACATCTTTGGGCCTCTCTCTTTCCCAACCCTTGTGCATTTTTGGAAATGAATTTGAACCATATTGTAGACCATATTAAGGCCTAACAAGGCACACTATTTCCCTTGGCTAGATCAACTACTGAACCACTTGTTCTTGATGGTTTAGTAGGCAAGAAAATAATGTTTTTTGCAAATCTTTCCAACATGCCTATTTTGGCAAAAGCTCACATCTCCATGTTAACTTCCTTTGACCAACTCTTTGAATGAGTGTGCTCTACCTATGAAGGTCTATACATCCCTACTTAACTTGTTTCAATTGGATCCTTATGCTTCTAAAACTCACATGGTTTTGAAGGCTATATGATAATCTGCCTTGGCACCCTTATTTTATTCAAAGTTTGGCATGAATCCATGGAGAGATCAATCATGATCAACCTAAAACCTCCATACCATGGTTATCTACATCACTTGGTATATCCATACATATAGCCCATGCCCTAAGGTGAGATTTGAGCTCCTTTATCGAACAAACTTTAGATGGTATAAAAATAACAATGCCTAAGATCATTCATCTCTTGCCTTCCTTCCAAACCAAGTTGGATTTTAAAAACCCAATGTTGCAAATGGTTGATGCAGCATGTGGATAAAATCTATCTTGGATATCAAAATATATCAAATATTTTCCATAACTACTTTGGCCCAAAAACAATTTAATTCTTTTCTTTTGCAAAAACCTGAAAACTCCCTCTATAAAAGAAACTTTGTTTTTCTCCAAAACACTCCTCCAACTATTGGCACATTCGATGCATATATATCAGACCATATATTAACATCTCAAAAATAAATATTTTTGAAGAGTTCTAATAATTCTTTTTGCCTATTTTCTGAAATGGCAGAAATTGAAAAATAAATGTTTTAAATAATTTCCTTGAAAGATAAATTCAGGGAAAAATTCCAAAGTGTTAATTCATATTTGGGGCCATCTCAAACCAAAAACCCCTCCGTCCAACTCAAAAATCTCAAATGAATTCAATTAAACCAATTCAACATTTTTTGAAAGCCTGTTAATAAATGGGGATAAACCCCTATGAAAAATCCCAAAGAAATCTTGGAGGTGGGCCTTGACCATATCTATGTACCAATACCCTTCAAACAAATTGCCAACATCAATTCGGAGAACTTTCTTCATAATCATCAATATGGCCAAAAAGAAGCTTAATCCCTTCTTCAACTTCAAACCAGCTCAAACCTTCATCAACTCACACCTTGAACACCACACCCCCAACCTCTCTCTCTAGTCGTGTGCTATAGTATCCCCACTATAGTAGCATCCTCTCCATTGTCCTTTTCTCTTAGAGAGAGGAGAGAAAGAGAGATGCCTTAGCTTGGACTCTCTTTATGTTTTGAAAGTTTGGTAGCATCATCCACTCCTCCCTTCACCTCTGGTCATCTACGGGACCCCGACACACCACCCCCACAAGCCAATGGATGTAGCCCTAGCTTCCCTAGCCACCCCTATTTTTAATTTCTCTCTTGTGAACCGAAAACAAAAAGAGGAGAGATAACTCCCTCTACATCCCTCTCTCTATCCTGGTAATGCCTAGCTTGGTTCAGGTGACCTAGGCCACGATCTCCCACCGCCTCCCTTGCCTAATCCATGGCTGCAACCTTCTTTCCCTCTCAAATCCACCATGGACCAACCCTCCCAAAATAAATAGGCCAAAGATCCTTGCAGCTTTCCCTAATACCCAATTCTCCTCTCTAGCCACCATTTCAACTCTCCATAGGCCCCATATCCTCCCCTGGATCTCCCTCGTCGGAGAAGGAAGGGAAAGCATCCTCACGGGTATGCAAGAAAGGGATCCCGTGTGGTCGACTCAAAGCTCCCAAAAACCCTCCACCACTCCCCTTATCACTCCTACCCACTCCTTTGGCACTCCCCAAGAGCCGGGGTTTCCACACTTGCCCAAAATCATCGTGGCGAAGAAGAACTACCACCCTCGGATCTGAAACCTCACGATGAGGGTGGCCACCTACTCAGACCGCCTCCGCCCCAGATTCTTGCATGCATGCCTTGTCCTGGACATAATCTAACTAACATCCCTCCTTCTCTTGATCTGGCAGCTCTAGAAGCCACGACCCCACGAGCTCTGACGCGCCGTCTTAGCACCCTCGTTGTCATCTTGCCTTAGCGCCATCTGGGTCGATGCCACCCAGCCCTAGGCTCGTCTTCAACCGCCACATCTCCTCCGAGCACTCCTCGCCACCGGCATGACCCTAGGTGAGCTCCCCTACCCTGCCGACAATACCTAGGGTTTCTACCCCGCCTTCTCTAACTCGGCGAGGAAGAAGAACCTTGGTCGTCTGTCGCCTCTTAATCAAATGGCCCACATGCTTTGATACCCCTTTGGCCCCCACTGGACGCTGACTGGCAAGACCCGTCTCCTGCAGTTTGAACCAGCCTCTCCCACGTGTTGCCTCGCTGAGTGTGTCGACTCCATGCTGGGCGACCAATTTCGGTGCCGAATCCCGGCATACTGCTCCCTATTTCCTTTCCTTTATTTAATTAATTTTTCTAGGCCTTCAAATATACTGCGAGGATTAAATGCCTAAGAAAATGGAAAGTAGCTAGATCTTTCCAAAGTAAAATTTATTCATCTAACCAGAGGTTTTCCCTAACAGTCAGTACCAAAACCTTGATAAAAAAGATAATACTATTTTCTGGCATTTAATCCCCTAAATAGCCTATTTTTCAGTAAATAGATTCTCCAAGGAGTTACACATATCCAAATGGGGTGAAACAAGTTTCCCCTGGTAGGCATTCAACATGCTTGTCCATTAACCTTAGTCGCATGCCAAAACTCACTGTAGATAGATTGCACTAAAAATAACAAAATCAATTTAGAAAGGCCTTATAGAATTTCTTTAGCTAAATCCACACCAGATATTGGGTTGAATCCAACTCCTAGTGATGTGGTACACTACATCCTACCAAACCCTAGGATATCCAGATTTTCTAAGGTATTAATGTTTTATAGGGAATTAAACATTTTTTCTTAGTATAGTTTTACTCAATAAATACTAGCAAAAGCTCAGCAACTCCAAAAGTTTTGATTCCAATTTCTACTGGAAGGTATTTGTAATACCTATCCACTGCTCTTGGCCTCATATGGTTTGGACCTATATAATAAATATGATTAAAAATACAATTTTCTTATAGATTTGACTTGGAGAATTTCCCAAGGGAATTCTAGTAATTATTTTGAAGTGATTCCAACTCTCAAAAATCAAAAACTCAAATATATTATATAAAACCCTCTAAGGACAAATTTATTTGATATCTAGATCTTTTCTGGTGATTTATTCATCCAAACTAGGGTTATTTCCACTAAAAATCATAACTATTTAATTTGTTTTTAATAAAATCATGAAACCACTTTTGGTGGCTTTGTTATTTCAATACCTAATTGTTGATATCATTTTTGTACATTGATATCATATAGAACCAGTCCTTGTCCTTAAACCCCTTATTCAAGTGGTATCTGACAAATAAATCACAAAAGCAAATCCACAATGGCAATTAAAGTATTTCCAAATGCTATGATCTCAATCTATCAAAACATACTGAATTTAGTAATGTGTTGTATGTTTTCTTTCTGTATTGTATTGATGCTTGTATGCCTTGTGATTGATCATGGTCTTGTTTTCTTGCATGTATAATCGGTGATGATGATAGTTGCGATTATATCGAAGACCCGAAGAATATGGTTATTGTTGATTATTATGGTACTCTAAGAAGAAGTCCAAGTACATAATGCCATATTGGTGGTCACAGGAAAGCCACCTTCTTACTCATACGCCTTGTCCTAATAGTTTACTTATGCATGTTTTACCTACCGTTCATGAAAACTGCATTGCTTTATTATAGGATGATCTATATATGGTAGTGGCTTGGCTCCTCCAAACCATTGCGCATTTGCACTACTAAGTACAACTCCCTAGATGACAGCTACTCATCCTTAGTATGGTAGATGGTGTATAACACCATACCCCCCTAGAGACCCCGATTTAGCCAAAGCATAACTATAGGATGGGAAGACCCCGGGAAAGTTTACAAAAATGATTTATGGTAAAACCTTTGTGATGTATGACCTACCAAGAAAGTTTGAGAAAGGAAAAGGTTATGTTTTACAAAATACTGAATGAAAAATGGACGAAAAGGGTGTACGAAAATGCACCCGGTTCTTTGCAGTTTTGCCAGAGCAATTAACCTGTGCAACCACATTACTCCTATATGAGAAGGGGCTGGACTCAAAGTTTGTTTACTCTGGTATGAGTTGCCTCACAACTACTATAGGGGATGGTGATCTCTAGAGGCTGGGTCTTCTCCTGTAATGGTCCACAAAGCATCGACCAGGTGAAGCAACGAACTATCTGTAGGCAGACATGCGTTACTATGAGCATCTCACTGAAAGCGCACACTTTGTGCAGTGAAAAAGTGCTCCGATTGGTCCTTGGTACCCAACATCCCGGTGTTGAGGGGACATGACTCATAGGGTAGGCCCTTGTACTAGAGTGGGCATCCCGAGGGTCTTGACCGGTTATTCGTCCCACGATTTGTGCAAGATCAGGGCAGGGTACCCGGATGGTGTGGGTAAAGTGTACAAACTTTATAGAGTGTAAATCTATTCGAATAGACGTGTCCATGGTCATGGACGTTTGGGAAGGTTCCTATAGAGCGGTGCTAGTTTTGATTTCAAAAAGGATTTTGTAAAAGCAATGGCTTTGGAAATGTTTTAACATGGGATGGTCAGAAATGAAGGAAAGGAGTTTGTTCATGGGATGACCGGAAGGAAGAAACGAAAGGGTGACCCAATCCTAGTGTTTTCCAAATTTTTCAAAAAGGTTTCCAAAATATTTTACACAAGTTTTCAACAAAGATATGTAGATGCTATATCTACAAGAGAAACTATTTGAGAAAAGAACCTCCCTTCGAGCCCTCCTACTACCTCAACCATATTGCATATCCTATTTTTATTATTACTCTCTTAAGGTGTTTTGTGAGTACACTCAAAGTACTCACTAGCATTGTCCCTAGCAATTAACTTGGTCAGATTTGAGAAGTACATGGAGAAGAAAGGAACGCTGACGTCTATGCGAGCTAGGACGTTCTCTGAGTTAGCTGCGTGTAGGTTAAGGCATGGCTCGGGTTCTACACTTGATGAAATTCCGCTTATGTTGATTTACGTAGCCATAATGGCAAATAAGGTATGACCTGTATTCGCTTAAGTAATGGATGTTTACTTTGATACTTGTCGGTTATGTTCCATGATAGACTGATCATGGGATCGTGGTGTATGCATACAGGGATTCTCGGAGGACTCATCCGAGGGGCCCACAATTACGCTCATGACGGTTGATGTGATTAAAGTAGCCGTGGGAGATAGTAATTAAATATGATCTCACGATTGAAGGACTGGGTTACTACGCTTTGCTAGATATCGTAATGTTGAACTTTGTGACAATATCACATTACAATACTAGGGTTGGGTCTATGTCCATAACTTCATTCATATAATGAAGTGACATTATTGTCAGTTGCTATGGTAAATTCCATGAACGAGAAACCTCAATCATCAGCTGCCCAACGGACTAGTCTAGAGGATACTAGGGACCTAGTTTGTTTATATACCACACCTGTATTAATGTTTCCACTTAATACAGTTATATCATGATAAAAAACTACTACGAACTAATGAGATATGTCAATAAAAACATATTTATTATTGGCCTCTAGGTTATATCCCCTTAAAGGTCATCACCATCGACTACTCTGCACCAAAACAGAAGATATCTCCACCAGTTGATGCAGGTACCTATGAGGAGACCACCATGCACATGTCCACAACAAATAACATCACCATGAAAGCTTGCATGAGCATGCTATGTCAGGAGCAGTTGGGATTCATCCTCCCCGATGTCCCGTCTGTCCCAGAGAATCTAATCTTGAAGACTAAGAAGCGCCTCAAGGACCTAGAGGCGCATTATAAAGAAGAACTGATCCATCATGAAGCCTTGCTCCAACGAATCTTGAATTGGGAGAACAAGAAGGAGCTATACACTATGCTGGGAAGGTTTGCAGATGCAATGAATACTATGTGCACTGACTTGCAGAGGTCTCTCCACCGCATCTCTACTTTGGAGGAGACCAACAGGAAGCTCCGCACCACAGCCGTTCACACCATGACACCACCATAAAAGGAGCACCACGGTATCAAATAATCACAAGGAATTATTTGATCCCACCTGGCTTGATTCCAATCTTGGGGAGATCTATAACACCTTGTAAACTATATTACATTTTTAGCATGTTAACTTTCTTGCATGCATAATTAGTGCATTAGTTGCATATTAAACTCCCTTGGAGAAGGAAGGAATTATTATCCAATGAATTTTCGAGCCTTTATGATATTTTAAGTATTCTTGGTTTATGATTATTGTATTAGATATATGAATTAGGATGAGTGATATTATACTTGTACCTTACAAATATTTTAGGGTCTTCCACATGATAACCCCCAAGAGAAGGGATCATTGTAGCACAATTCGATAGGTATTTGAGTGTCGAACCCACGAGGAGCTGAAAGTAAACTAGCTATTATCTAAATCCATATAACCCACTTATATGTCCTTCTATGCAATGCAATGAACTACAAGATGTAAGGTACTTTTTGCTTGGAACTAGAAAAAATTAAAGTAAAACAACCTAGTACTAAAAGTAAATACAAAAAGTAAAACTAGCTAGTGCAAGTAAGGTAAAAACAAGTAAAGTAAATAGAAGCAAGTAACTCATGGAAGCAAATATTCTAGCAAATTGTTATTTCATTTATTTTGGTTGTCACAATTATTGAAGAACAATTTTTACCAGCTAGATGCATAAGTACTAAATACCATAAATCATAAAGAACTCGATGATTAAAACCCCAAGGCACTAGAATCTAGAGCAACACTAGGATTAATTAAGGACACGTGTCAAACAAGTGACACGCCTAGCTATCACATGTAACTTGTATAAATAAAGTCTATTGTTTCTTCTAGATGGAGCCATAAATAGGTGCAGCCAAGTAAATGTGCCATTACACACCCTAGTGATTGGTCCCTAGGACAAGTGAATGTTATAAAAATGGATTTCATTAAGAAAAACATGTCCAACTACTTCTTTAAGTTCTAAGGTCCTCAATATATTACTCCTCGTTAATTAACCATGAATCAATATAGCATTTATAAGACTTGGAACACGGTTTCTATTGGTGCGTGTACCCTCCTCCTAGAAACATGCAACAGCGACAACCTTATGCATCCTACAACATATGTGTGCACTCATATATCAGTACATAAGAATATCATAGAAGATAACATACTTGTAGGCAACCAATAAACAAAATATTTGATAATTGCCAAACACATATTACTACTTAAAGTTAGACATAGATACAATAGATCATGGGAAAACAATATATTGTACCACAAATCATGTTTGACAAGAGATTACAATAGGGTATGATGGAGAGTTGATGTAGACGGTGATGAAGAGGTTCCTCCCCAAGGGGATAGGAAGCCACGACATGGAGGAGAGGTAGCACCTACGACAAGGCAAGGCATGGAGGTGGCGGATGTCCTAGGGGATGGAGGCCCCTTGACCTCTCTTCTTCCTTGGAGCTAGTGCTGGTGCGGAGGAGATCCTCTCCCTCCTTGGCAGCTGACAAGAGGAAGGTAATTTGTGGCTTTTGATGGATGGCTCCAAAATAGGGTTTCCCCTCAATATATAAAGGTGTAGATGCAATCTAGGCCATGGGATAGATGCCCCTTTGATACAAGAGATCTTTGGCACCTCCAGAACCTTCCTAGGTCTCCCCTCTGTCCTTTGGGAGCTCCTTGAGTCGTGACTAGGCCGAATCCATCAAGTATGGAAATAGTTGGAGTCAATCACGTCACAAACTCTCGGAATCCAAAAACTTCTTTTGTACCCTTTAGTAATCTGGGGCTAAAAGTCCCTTCTAGACTCCTTTTGAGGCAAATTTTATTTCTAGAATCATCAGCATAAAATTCCCCACAACTAGTATGTTGTGACTGTTTCCATTTTACGCCATATTCAAGGTCTGTCGTGGCAATCTTTAAAAACTATTCTGACGGGACAAATTTCTGGAAAGTCCGTTTCACCGTAATGGCTGATTTCCTTCCATATTCACGTATTTCCTACAAAAAAGTTTGAAACAAGAACTTGTGGACTTTTGCAACTATTAGTATGTTAGTCCCAATAAATATAATAAAGTTGCAAGAAAATGGGGATTTTGGCACAATAAACTACAAAGTTCATGGATGCATTTTACATGCATCAAGCATCCCCAAGCTTAACACATGCTCGTCCTCAAGCATAAAGGTGATAAAACTAACATGAAATTTGGAGTTTGTTGTTGTTTAACATTATAAGTAATGATCATTTAAACATAACAAGTCAATAAGTTTACTCCATAAAGAATAACAGCAAGCACGCATATATAAAGCGATGCATCTCATAAACTTCATCTATGTTTACCAATATGTAAAGATTGTGTAAGAACAAATGCACAAAGTACTATGGGCAATGAAACATGTAAAGAATAAAAAATGCAAATGCACGATTTCCTACTTTGGTCATAGAATCTTAAGTTTACTTTTCTTTTTGACTCTTTGAGCAAGGAGCTGCAAGCATTGATATACATTGAACTAAAACTTTGGATAAAACATTGTTAAACAAGATAGTGGTTCCAGGTATGATTGTCGTGTTAAAGAAAGTAAATATATTCCTTATATTCTTTACATGTTCTAAGTAAAGTGGCTCATGCCTGTTGAACACAATTGCCTAAACCACATGCTACTCAACTTAGGCCACAAGATGTCCATCCTAGTATGCAAATAGCTACAAATGAGGTGGCACTAGGCCATCTCCTTCTCCCTTGTATGAGTGGTCCATAAAACTTATGTTAAAAGATGGACCATACATACTCAAATGGTAGGACAAACAGACAAATAATGAGCATCCTCTAGCTCTCACTTTTATTTACTATTTTCATAGCTTTTTATTTAGATCAGTTTCATGTGAATTCCCATGCTGTAAATTTCTACCACGACACATGGCTTAGATTGGCAGCCCAATGCTCCCTCTAACTTGTATGCGTACTCAAAAGATCTTGATTACACCAGTGCATTTCACACCAGTAGACAACCATGGCCAAAAGTACATGATATCAATAGATGGAGCTTGAGTTGAAAACGTACCCCATGTCAGCATTATTCTGATAACAATAAACTCATAACATTCCATGTGTATAACTAACATATCTCATTTAACAATATTAATTGTTCATTTTACTTCAAACAACTGTGCTTCTCCCAGATTAACCCCACATCTTACTTCCAAAGCTAGATCAATGAAGTATACTTTATAGGTAATATTTATGACTGGCACTACTAAATGCAAATAAGCTCAAGGGAGTTTGACTTCAAAAGTCTTTTCTTGCTTCATTAAATTCTGGGCTAGCAAGGGAAGGAATAGTTAACCATCTACATCCATGCATGTTAAAATGTCCATAGTACTACTTGTTTATTAATAAATAAGATCAACTTAAAGATAACCATACATGCTATAAATAAGAGCTAGCACTATATATGAAACTTACATACCATCATCATTTAACGAAAATAAAGAGTCCAACAAGAATGTGACAACATGTATAACATATAACACAACTATTATTTCTTCCATTTCCCTTTCTTTGAGCATGCATCCAATTTATTTTATTTCTACAACAAATTCAGTCATAGACAACATGAATAAAATGCAACTTAATATAAAAGTAAAGATACAAATGCTCCAAGTTTATGCAAGTTTCTATGTTACTCAAAAACCAATTTTGAAGGTTTGCAAACTGAGGTGTTGTTTGTGTAGAGGGATGCATGTGCATCCCCAAGATTGAGGAGTTGACCATTCTTGGATAATTTGTGCTTGGTATAGAGGGAATGACTCACATATCTTGGATATTTATCATGTTAGTATTCCTTCATCCCCTGTGAAAAAACTTCAACACAAAAACTCTCCCATTCTTATTGCAAGCTGTGATAAAAATCCCTAGGTAAAATTTGATTTTAAATGTCCCTGGAGTTTCTTAAGTGGCTAACATACATAAAATATCAAAATAATCAAAAATAATGAAATCAAAGCTCAAAGAAGCCATTGTAGCAACAAAAGACAGAATTTGTCAAGAAAAACACCAGCAGCAAAACGCAATTTTTTCGGCCACCTAAACATGTCAGGAATTTTATATAAATTTTTTCATATATAGGATGCAAATTTGTAACTTTAGTTTAAATATGAGAGGAATAGTAGTTATAGAACTCCGTAGAGATGTTTTCTCATGAACAAGAACGTGCTAAAATCTACATCTCCGCATATATGTTTCAACTTAAACATTTTTGTAAATTGTAAAAAAACATGGTAAAACTTTATTTTAACATGAAACCAAAGTTGAAAAACCAAAAATAAAAAAGAATCAAAAAGATACAAAAAGAATCAAGAGAAACAAGTAAAGAGGAAACAAAATGTTTTTGCTATTTTTGCTTTATAAAAAAGGCAAAATGAAGAAGAAAATAAGAACCAAATAATAACCATAAAATATTTTTGATACTTTGTTATTATAAATAATATTCAAAAATTAAAACCAAAATTAACTAAAGGCAAATGAAAACATGGTCTCCATAATCATACAAAATAAAACATGAAGGCAAGACTAAAACATGAGTTTGGTGTGATATTACTTGAGGTTTCTTGAAATAAGAGGGGGATGCACGGGCATACCCAATCTTGTGGTTTTGCTAGTTCTTGTCCTCTACTCCTTTATTATCATATCATGCTTAATCTCCAACAAAGAAATAATTTCATCTCCATGATACTTCAGTGCCTACAAAATGGTTAGTTCTCTAAACAAATGATATAGTAGATTCTACCAAGATGCAAACTCTACTAATTATTGGTAAACCATTTTATTCAAGAGGAAAATATATACAAAGGAAACACTCTTTTTTTATTGGATTTTTTAATGATGTGGACTTTGCAATGGTTCCATTGGCATGAACAACACATCCTCAAGGTCGACCCCAACTTCTCCATTGCTAATCCTTCTCGTTTGCTTTCCAAAATTTTACATTTAGTTAAAATCTTAAACTAATTGTTTCATAATAGTAGCTAAATGTCGTGGTGGTGTCACGGCAGATGCCATGTATAGGCAGAAGATGGGGACTAATATGCGCTAGGGGAATCCAGGGAGGGATAGCGAAGTGATTCTCCACATCAAAACTCGTATTGATTTTCTTCCAAAGTTACAAGTGCTCCTCGAGCTGTATTAGCGAGAGGAGGAAGAAGAAGCTCTCTTACTCTCACCCACAGACCTCACCTCAAACCCTAGACCTTAACCGAATTGTCCAGAGAACAAAATCCAACCCCCCTCTACTGAAGCCCTAGCCCCCCTTTTATAGGGGAGGCTCGGTTTCAACCTAGGGCATACGTGGAGGCATATTCCTAGGAATATGCCCCCTCCCAAAGTGGTAAACCGACCGGGGTGCTTTTTCCCCCTCTTCAGCTATGCTTTAGCTACGTGAGCCACGCCCCGCCCCTCGTCAGCTACGCTTTAGCTCGTCAGCTGACACGGGCGTCGTCACGCTTGTCGGCGACGCCCCGGTGGTCCAGTCCTTGCTCGCTTCGCTCAGGCAGTGCGTACCAGGGCTCCTTTTGACCAGCAAGATTCCTTCCTTCTCCTAGAAGGTTACTGCGACCCGGACGATGGTTCATCCGGCCACCCCCTTTTCCTGCATAAGGGTTAGACATACGCTTTCCGACTCACCGCTTAAGTCGGATTAGGGCTAGTTAGGCGAACGCCCCCAGGTCCGGATTACCCTGTGACTCGGCCTGCCTTGAGGTGACCCGGCCAGTACTTGCTTTGATCTTGCCGGACCTCGGCTAACTCGGCCTTTCATACCATGGTGTGACCCTACCCGGGGGTATCCCCCCAATATTAGTCCCCGAAGCTGGTGCGGTCTTAGCTGCCTTGGCCGCTAAGGCCACACTAGGTTCCATCTCGTGCTCTTGTCGTTGTTTGCCCAGTTACCTCTGTACCTCGGACGGCTTGGATTTACGTTCCCTTCGCACGTTGCAAGTTTTCGCTTGCCGGCCGGGTTACCACAGCTCTATCCGGGTCTTACTTCCTTCTTTCGTACGCTAGCCCATGTGAATGGTAATCATTGTGTTGTCTTATTTTAAGGGACGGTTCTGTAATCGCCGTAGTAACCGTCAGTCATCACTGTGCGCCAGTCACGTCACGCCTGCCCCCTCGTTTACCGCATCAGTGCGTCACGTCCCAGAATTCTTTCTGCCCTGAGGCCTTCCGTGTGGCTCCCTACTGATTGGTCCGGACGGGTAATACACAGCCACAGCATGTGGCTGGTCCACAGGGCGCGATCCCACTCACCGCTTGCGTGGTGGTTAAATAGCGGAGGGGTGCGTTCCTTAGGATTTTTCCCCTCCGCATGCCTCTGCCTGCTGCTACTCTCCTTCGTGTTCCTCGTGACTACGTCGCCACCAGTATTGCCAAAAAACAGCGTCGCCGCCGTACTTCTCCGTTTCACCTCTACGTCTCCATCACTGCGACGTCAATCTCCCGCTACGGGTCCTCGCCAATCCAAGCCGCTGTCCCCCGCCGCCTCTAGCGCCAGCGAGGGCTTCGAGGAGCAGATGACTGAAGAAGAGCTCGCCATTGCTAAGCAAGAGATGGAGGAGGACACCGCCGCTAGGGACCGCGGCGCATGGGCCGGCTCCTGGGTCTGCCAGGACGATCTGGATTGGCTCTATCGGACCAGACGCCTCCCTGCCGGCATCGCCGCTCGCCTCGCCTCCGCCGAGCTAGCTCCTTCGCCCAACCCCGGGGAGTTCGTTGTGTTCCTGTCTCATTTTTAGCGGGGCTTCGGACTCCCGGTGAGTGATTTTTTCCATGATTGGCTCAGCACCTACCATCTCTAGCCGCACCATCTTCCGGCCAATGCCATTACTTCCCTCTCTGCTTTCGCTTCTACGATTGAAGGCTACGCCGGATTATGGCCCACAAAGGAGCTGTGGATCCAGTTTTTCGCCCTTCGCCGCAACGTTATCCCCGACATTCACGCTGACCCGGAGGACAAGCAGCTCACGTAGTTCGGAGCAGCCTCCATCTCACCCTGGAGGTTTTCTGTTTTCCCTCGGGTCATAGGGCTAGAATCCTGCAAAGGTTGGGCCCGGACGTTCTTTTATGTATGGAACACAGGCACCGAAGATTTAATCCAGTTGCTTCCCTATACCCCGGGTCCGCCAAACTCGGATCTGTGGGACGCCGTTCCAAAGAAACCTACGGCCCTGGCCAACCAAGTGAGCAAGAGGTTCGCGGAGCTGAAGGAGCTTGGGTTGTGCAACGAGGATGCGATGATCACTTTCGTGCGCAACCGAATCTCCCCTCTCCAGAAGCGCACCCACAAGGTGTGCCACATGAGCTACGGCCGCGATCCCAACCGGACTTCATCTTTCGAGCTGAACAATACGGAGATCTTCCACCGGGTTTAGGCTCTTTTCACCACTCAGAAGGATTTCTCCTCTGATTGGACTTGGGGGATTAAGCACTTCTGCCGTGACCGGCTTCCTCCCATGGTAGGTTTCATGTAGCAAACTTACCCCAGACCAGTTACTTGTCTATTATTGTTGCATTTTTGATTCTTCTGTCTATTCTTTTCCTCAGCTATTCCTTCAGCAAACGCTCGAGGACGGCACTGATCTGACCCTTAAGTGGGCACCGGACCGGGAGACTTCGGACGTGGAGGAGCCGGACCAAGAGATGTTTCTCCCCATGACTGACGCCACGAAACGACCCACGGGTAACTTCTCTTCTGCCAGAGATTGGCCCGATGATGAAGATTACTCGGATATCGAGATAATTGACCCGTTTGAGGCTGTCCCCCTTTCTTTTGCTTTTCCGCCATCAGCTCACGCCGGTGGCCATATCCACGAGGATCCTCCTCTCGCCACAGGCGAGCCAGTTCCGGTGGCGCGAAAGAAAAAGCGCGCGGCCTCCGCAAGCTCTTCCTTCGGACCTTCCGAGCCCGCTAAAAGGCGAAAGAAGGCCCCAGCACGAAGGGCTCGGAAACCCAGAGCAGCCAAAACCTCGGATGCGTAAGTCCTTCTTTCTTCTGTAACTCGCTCTTCCTTACTTCGTCGTAACTTTCCTTCTGACGTTATCTGATCTCACAGGGCTCCGGTTGAGGTCCCTCAATGTGGGTCCAGTATCTCATCGCCTCTCCGGGCCAGCCCCTCGCCTCGTCGCGACGACGAGCCACGTCCACTGAGCCCGATTCCGGAAAGCTCTGCGCCGCTCCGAATCAACCTGGGGCGGGGGAGACTGGCCCAACCAGAACAACGGCAGCCACTACCTCGGCGACGCCACAACCAGCAGCCTCCAAAGCTACTTCGACTCCAGCATCTATTCCAGTACCAGCAGCCAAAACAGTACCAACTCCAGCCTCATCAGCAGCACCAACCCCGGCAGCGAAAACATCAGCGCCGGCACCAAGTCCAGCAATGAAAGTAGCAGCGCCCAGTTCCTCTGCATCTTCCGAGTCCTCCCAACCTCGGGAGGGGAAAACCGCTGCTACGGCTTCTTCTTCCCAGCAAGCCAAGGGTAAGAAGACACAAGACGTTACCAAGCCTAGCACTGCCGAGCCTGGGCAACATACCCTTGAGTCCATGCTCCCCAAGAAGACACCAGCGGCAAAGGACGCGCCTGCCGAGCCAACTGAGTCTCAGCAGTTGGTTCTGCATACCAGCCCGGCCCTTGCCTTGGTGGAGAGGAAGGAAGTACACGCTAAGGGTTTGGTGACGCCACATATGCCCTCAGGCGAACGGTACCCCCCAAGCCTAATGGAGTTCGTCATGAACTGGAACAAGGCCGAGGTAATCCAGGAGTCTGATCAAGTGAATACCGCCGCCAAGGCCATTAACCTCGCTGGACGGATGATAGAGGTACGTCGTTTCTCCTTCGTAAATTGTAGATAATAACCATTAGGCCCCGAGCCTCCGGGGGAGTAACTTGTTACTCGGCCGGATGCTCTTTTATAGAACTAACGTAGCTCCATAATAACTTTGAACATGCACACACCTAGAGCCGGGTTAAGTTCCACTTGGCCTGGATTTTAGTACACTTCGAATATGCACACACCTAGAGCCGGGTTAAGTTCCACTTGGTCCGGATTTTAGTACACTTCGAATATGCACACACCTAGAGTCGGGTTAAGTTCCACTTGGCTCGGATTTTAGTACACTTCGAACATGCACTAGGCTGACTTAAGTTTCTGTATCTTTTTTAGGTGACCACCAACCGCCGAAGTGCCGAATTCCAGCGCTTGTTGGATACGCATAAAAATCTTCGCACGAAACAGGCTGCACTCATCGCTGAGTACGAGAAGAGGGGTAAATTTCTTTCTCATTCCTTTCCTCATTTTGTTTCCACTTCACTTGCCGAACTAATCTGATTGTTCGGTTTCCGCAGCTGGGGTGGAAGCTGAAAACGAAATAATGCAAAAGAACTTGGAGCAGATCAAGGGTATGTCCTTCTTATCTGTTCTTACTTTGCTTCTCATCATTTTACCTCCTTGGCTCGGCAAACATTCATACCTCGGCTCTGCCGGGCCAACACACGGTTTCAGCATTGCTTGAAGAAAGTGTGCATGTGCCTGACATGATGCTGCATTTTCTCGAACAAGCAGGACAGCATCAAGCCGAGCTGAAGAAAAAGGATGATGAGCTCGTCCTCCTCCGGACCAAAGATGATGACATAGCCAAGCTCAAAGCTGAAATGGCTAAAATGAAGGCGCAGCACCAAACCGAGCTGAAAAGGGTTGGCCAGGACTTCACCGAGGAACGCGAGCGCCTCCAACTCCAAAGTGCTAAGGATCGGGAACTCCTCCAGGAGGCCGAGGTCAAACTTGGGTCGGCAAATGCTGAGCTCGAGCAGCTTCGGAAAAGGCGTGATGCTTGCATCAAGGAGCTGACCTGGATTCACAGTCACATCTCTCGTAACTTCTTTTCCTTTATCCGCCTTACTTCTCTGGGTTACGTCTCATGTCTTAGTTTCTCAACTTTGTCCTTTGCCTTGTTTCCCAGGCCACTTTCCAGAGGGTACTGCCATTGCACGTGCTGCTGTTGCCAACTTCCGCCGAGAGAGAGGTACTCCGGTCGCTGCTGAGGGTGACCCCATTCCCTTTGACATGGAGGACCTGTTGGTCAGCCTGTCATCTCGCGTGGAAATTATCAAGAACTACGGCCGGGACCTCGTCGATGTTTCCGTCCGGATCTTCCATGCCTTCTGGCCCGCCGATGACGCTCCGGAGAGAATCACACAGCTCGCTGAAAAGCTTTCAGAAGTTGAGACCCAGCTCGACCTTTGGCGAGAATCTGCTGGCCGCGCTGCTGCCAATACCGTCCTTCACCACGTTTTGACGTGGTACGAAAAGATAGATCTCAGCCTCCTCACACGGCTGCGCACCGGGTCCAAATGGACAGATGACCCGGAGTGGGTAGCTCGGCGCCAGGCTTGCGCCCACAGCCTCATTGAATATGCCCCCATTCATGAATGGACGGAGGGTCCGAGCTTCCTGGAAGCCGCAGGCGAAGACGAAGCTGAGAACATTGAAGATGACTCGGGTGAATCGGAGGAGGACACTGCCTCGAATATCGAAGAGGGCGATGATGATGCCGAACTCCGCCCTGCTTCTCCTAAGTAAAAACACTTGAAACTTCATGAGATCCCCGGTATGCCGGGTGGAATTGTATTCCAAATACATGTGATATTTTGCTACTGAGTACTTATGCCGGATTAACGTGGGCGTAATCCCCAAGTTTCTTTTTCTTGTTCGTTCAATCTTTTGGCTTGGGTCGTGTCTACCTTGATTCGGTTTTACAACTTATGAATCCGAGCCTAAAAATTGTCTTCACAATACTAGGAAACTTTTAGACTTAGCTCGAAAATAAATACGGGATTAGTCCGGAAAATAAACGTCGGCTCGAATAAATTCTTTTCCTTAGTCGTTTTTCATGTGCTACGCAATTCCAAACTTGTTCTCTTGCTTGCCATGAAGCCAATTCTTTTTGGACAACAGCAAGTCGAAGAGTTGGGTTTTTGGTGCTCACACACTATTAATCCGAGCTAAGTAGAATAACCTATTCCAGCCGATGCACAAATAACAAAAGACAACAATTATTAAGGCAGTTCCCGAGTTACTGCTCGAGGTGCCAACATTTCATTGATAAACTCATTGCGGACATACATACCGACATATGATATAACCCGGATACATACACTTCTTCGCTAAGTGTAGAAAGGACGAAGGAGAGCTACATTCCATGGACGCTTAGATTCCTCACCGGACCTGTCCGCCTTGTTCTTTTCCTGTGGCTTTGCATCTATAAGATAGTAAGAATCATTGTGCAATGCTTTGCTCACGATGAACGGCCCTTCCCATGGGGGGATAATTTATGCATTCCATTAGTACGCTGTACCAACCGAAGCACCAGATCGCCTTCCCGGAAGACCCGGGGGCACACTTTCCGGCTATGATAGCGTCGGAGATTTTGCTGATATATGGCGGATCTGGACAGTGCCAGTTGTCTCGCTTCTTCCAGCAGATCAACATCATTTTGCCGGGCTTCTTGCACTTCGGCTTCTGTGTATTGGGTGACTCTAGGCGAATCATGCTCTATGTCGGCTGGTAATACAGCTTCTGCCCCATATACCAGAAAAAACGGCGTATAGCCTGTTGATCGATTCGGAGTTGTTCTTAAACTCCACAGTATCGCTGGTAGTTCTTCTATCCAGCACCCCGCTAATCTTTGTAGCGGCTCAATGAGCCGGGGTTTTATCCCAGATAACACTAATCCGTTGGATCTTTCCACTTGCCCGTTCGATGCGGGGTGGGCTACCGAAGCTACGTCAAGTTGGATCCTCTTATCCCGGCAGAAACGAGCAAATGCTCCTTCCGCAAAATTTGTGCCATTATCAGTTATGATACTGTGTGGATAACCGTACCTCAAGATGATATCTTTGAGGAAAGTTACGGCCGTAGCTCCATCACATTTTCATATAGGCTTTACCTCGATCCACTTCGTAAACTTGTCCACCATCACCAAAATGTGAGTCATGTTTCCTCTTGCTGGTTTGAACGGGCCCACCATATCAAGGCACCATACGGCAAATGGCCAAGTGATTGGGATGGTCTTGAGTTCCGACATTGGCATATGCGTCTTTGTGGCGTACCTCTGACAACCATTACATTTTGTCACCAGGTCTTCTGCTTGTTCTATCTCGGATGATTTCAAGCCAGTAGAATCTGTGTAGAATCCGTGTCAAAAAGCTTTCGCTACAAAGGCTCGGGATGAGGCGTGATGCCCGCACTCCCGCTGATGTATATCTCGGATGATTTCAAGCCCTTCGTCCGGGTCAACACACCGCTGGAGGACATTGGTCACACTTCTTTTGTATAATTCCGAATTGATGACCGTGTAAGCCTTTGCCCTCCTTTGTGTTTGCCTGGACAACACCTCCTCAGTGGGTAACGTTCCATCTTTCAGGAATTGAAATATAGGCAGTGCCCAAGCCGGTATTTGCCGCACGGGGAACACGTCCTCGTCTATCTCCATATGATCCACCGGCATAACTTCAACCGGACTACGCTGAGCAGTCCCCGGGTTTTGCGAAGCAGTCCCCGGGTTCGCCGAAACAGTCCCCGGGTTTGGCGCACCACTCCCCGTGTCAACGTCCATGGGCGCTGCCCCAGACTCTGTGTCCTCCGGGACATAGATGGACTCGGATTCCGGGGATGGCCTGATGGATGGTTTATTGAGGTGCTCTAATGCTACACCCAGTGGAATTGCTTGTCTGGTTGACCCGAGCTTCGACAGCATGTCGGCAGCCTCATTTTCCACCCGGGGTACGTGATGAAATTCGCATCCCTCAAAGTAACCAGAAATCTTCTGCACGTGAAATCTGTATAGTGCCATGTTTGGATCAAGAGCGTCCCATACTCCGGACACTTGCTGCACCACTAAATCCGAGTCGCCAAAGCATATAATCTGACGTATACCAATTTCCTTTGCTACCTTGAGCCCATGCACAAGTGCTTCATACTCAGCGACATTATTTGATGCGGTGAAGTGGATCTGTAGCACGTATTTCAATTGGTCCTTCTTTGGCGACGTGAGTACAACTCCGGCACCTAGCCTGGTTTTGGTTTTTGATCCGTCAAAGTGCATCCGCCAATAGTTCGGATCTGGAAGCGGTGGTTCGTACTGTACCTCGGCCCAGTCCACGAAAAATTCCGCCACAGTCTGAGACTTTATGGCTTCTCTCCGGTCATACTGCGGGGCATAAGGAGCTAGCTCAATTGCCCATTTTGCAATCCTGCCGCTTGCATCCTTGTTACTCATTATCTCGGATATAGGGGCCTCACATATGACCCGGATGGGATGCTCTTCAAAGTAATGCTTCAATTTCTTGGCGGCCATATACACGCCATACGCCACTTTTTGATAGTGTGGGTAGTTCTGCTTTGAGGTTGACAACACTTCACTCAAATAATACACCGGCCTTTGCATTGATTTACCTTCCTCATCACGCTCCACCACTATCACTGCACTTACAACTCGGTTGGTTGCGGCTATATAGAGCAACATTGGCTCTTTTGATAGTGGGGAGGCTAGTACTGGCGCCGTGGCTAACATTTTCTTTAGGTGGGTAAAGGCCTCATCGGCCTGCGGCGTCCAAATGAACTTATTCGACTTTTTCATGAGTTGATAGAGAGGCAAAGCCTTTTCTCCCAACCGACATACAAACCGACTTAATGAGGCCAGGCAACCTGTGAACTTCTGGACATCGTTAAGACACTTCGGCAGTTCCATTCGCTCGATGGCACGGATTTTAGTTGGATTAACCTCGATACCTCGGCTGGAGACGAGAAAACCGAGCAATTTTCCAGCCGGGACACCGAAGGTGCATTTTTCCGAGTTAAGTTTCATCCGGAACCTCCTTAGGTTTGCGAATGTTTGCCTGATATCGTCAAGGAGCGTTTTGCTTTCCTTGGTCTTGATAACCACATCATCCACATATACTTGTACATTTCGACCTATTTGGTCATGCAAACATTTTTGCATACATCTCTGGTACGTTGCCCCTGCATTACGTAAACCAAACGGCATGGTGCGATAGCAATAAGCCCCATACGGGGTAATAAACACAGTCTTTATTTGATCATCCGGATTCAAAGGTATCTGGTGGAAACCGGAGTAAGCATCGATGAATGACAACAGTTCACATCCCGAAGTTGAGTCTATGACCTGATCTATTCTTGGCAGCGGGAATGGATCTTTCGGACACGCCTTGTTCAGGTTCGTGTAGTCGATACACATGCGCCAAACCACTGCCACGTTCGGATCATCTTTCTTCTTTTCCACCAGCACCGGATTAGACAGCCAATCCGAGTAAAGAACTTCTATGATAAATCCTGCAGCTAGCAACCGAGCTATCTCATCCCCAATGACTTTTCTCCTATCTTCGGCGAAGCGGCGGAGAGGTTGCTTCACCGGCTTAGCTCCGGGTCTCACATTTAAAGAGTGCTCGGCCAACTCCCTCGGAACACCTTGCAAGTCCTGTGTGGACCAAGCAAAAATGTCCCGATTCTCACGGAGGAAGCTGACGAGCTCGCTTTCCTATTTATCACTTCGCCCGACACCAATTGTTACGGTGCGCTCTGGGAACATGTCATCAACAGGAACCTTCTTGGTATCTTTCGTGGCCTGGAAGGAGACAGTTCCATGAGGGTTACTGAGCGCCGGCATACACCGTTGCGCGGACTGAGCTAATGTAGCCACCTCTTGAATTTTCCTTTTTTCCTGTGCGATCACAAGTGACTCGGCTAAGTTTGATCCGGCCGACGCACACTCCATCGAACGCCGGAAGTCCCCAGCAATTGTAATTACTCCATTTGGTCCGGGCAATTTCATTTTCAAATAGCTTATATGACAACTTGCCATAAACTTGTTCAGTGCTGGCCTTCCGAGCAATGCATGATATGCGCTTTCCAAGTTCACTACTTCGAACTCCAGATTTTCAGTTCGGCAATTGTTCCTCGCGCCGAACAAGACGTCGACCCGAACCTTTCCTATGGGGTCGCAAGAAATGCCGGGCACAATGCCATGGAAAGTTGTCCTCGTGGCCTGGAGCATGTTCTCCGAGATACCCAACTTGCGCATTGTGTCCACATACATGATATTTATGCTACTGCCGTTGTCGATCAGTACCTTTGAGAATCTTACGTTAATGTTAGGCCCAATGAATGTAGGATCTAGCACCAACGCATACGAACCAGGGCTCGGCATGAGCTTGGGATGATCCCTAATGCTCCAGGTGATTTCCTGATCCGACCAAGGCATGTACCTCGTCACTGCCGGCATTACCGTATTCTCCTCCATATGCCTACGCTGCAAGCTTTTTCTATCAGTTTCTTCTGTGGTAAATACACAGTAGCTCTGGTGATGCTCCCTATACTCATTTCTCCCCTCATTTCCGGGGTGCCTCTGATCCGGCTGCTGCTGATTTTCTACTTGGTGCACTGCATCCCTTCTTTCGTTGTTATCATACCTCGGCAGAGGGGGAGGCAACATCATCTGTTGCGTGTTCGCTCCGGAGAGCAATTGCTGCCGGGGTAACTCCTGCCGAGGCTGATCGTTCCGGGGTGCCTGAGCATTCCCCGAACCACCTTGCTCGATCTTGCGCATCCACTCGCATTGCCTCGTCATATGACCCGCTGGGCTATTCGGATTTGGCGTGTGAAACTTACATGGCTGGTCCAACATCGACTTGTAAGTATACCTCGGACGGTCTTTCCTTTCTTGCCATTGCTTCTTTTGCTCCGGTGTCCAAGTTTTCTTCCCATCGTTCCTTGGGGTCCATTGACCTCTAGTTTTCTGGCGCTGACTACCCCCCGCTCTGGGCTGATCTTGATTCACGGCCGCTACTTGATGCGAGCCGTACCGAAGGTCCGTTCGATCATCTCTCCTTTTTCCTCTGTAATCATTTCTCCAGGATGATCCGGATCCATCCCTTCGATAGTACTCGTCGCTTGACTCGTTTGAGGCGAGCCTTGGTTGGGTCGGGTCACCCAGTGCATACGAATCTGGGATCCGGATCATCTCTGACAATGTTGCCGGCATTTTCTGTTGCAACTTCATCCATAACTCGCTTCCATACCTGCACCCCTGTGCAAACCATGCTATGGCCTGTGATTCTATCACGCCCTCACACGAATTTCTCACGGTACACCACCGGGTCAAGAACTCCCGGTCCGTCTGATTGGGTCGCTGTTTGCACATAGCTAGGGTCTGTGGCCTATTTGGCCTTTGATACGTACTCGAAAAATTGCTGATGAACATCTCCTCGAAATCAATCCAGCAGTTGATACTTCCTGGCGGCAAATTGTTCAACCACACCCTTGCCGGGCCTTCCAACATCTGGGGTACCTATCGTATAGCCCATCTCAGGTTGCCTGTGGCAATTTTTACAGCAGTAGCATAGTTTATCAGCCAATCCTCTAGCTTGGTACTTCCGTCATAGGTCTTGGTCCCCCTAGGCAATTGAAAATTCGGGACTGGTGGCTCTTTCATGATCCGGGGTCCAAAACATGTTGGACCCGGTGGTCCCTGACATTCTATCTGTTCCGACCTATATAGTCGATCCAGTTTCAACCTTGCATCGTCCGGCATCAAATCCCTGCTTCCCAGTCTCGAACCTATCACATGATAGTCCGGTTTCAGATATCCCGCATTTGCCATCTCCGAATCACCGTTGTTATACCGGTTTTGTTCCTGCGGCGTGCCTTTCTGTTGCATACCTCGGCCGGCACCGTGCCCTTGCCTCGGCATGTTCCGCTGCTGCGGTTGTCTTGCCCCTGCTGAGTTTTGCTGCCCGGCATTGCCGTTGACAAGGTTCCTCCGACCGGCATTGCCATGGTCACGGTTACCTCGGCCAGCTTCGCCTCGGCTCACTCTCCGTCGATCATCATTTTTCCGCGCTTCTTTTTCTTTCCCCGCCTGTGTCGGGTCATACGGGACAATCTGTTTGTTCCGTCTGGCCGAGGTTACCACCTCCTCTCTCCTTGGATCACCATGAGGGGACGACGCAGCTCCAGCGGATTTCTCCGGGTTACCCATCGCCGAATGGACTATCTTGGAGGCCCCAGCTCTCTCCGGGTTTGCCCTGAGCAGTTCCTCGTTTTGCCTGTTCGCAATCCGAACCAGCTCGTTAACTCGGTTTTGCTGCCTTTGCCGAGCTTCACCCGTCAGTCCCTCTAACTCGGATGCAGTTGCGTCCGCCGCTCTGAGGTTCTTGGCCGGGGTACTATACCTCG
Source organism: Avena eriantha (assembly GCA_910589775.1). Lineage (NCBI taxonomy): Eukaryota > Viridiplantae > Streptophyta > Magnoliopsida > Poales > Poaceae > Avena > Avena eriantha. The sequence goes on along the minus strand of OU342740.1, from coordinate 166,579,265 downwards.
ACAGCCCCACAGAAAGACAGTTCTCTAATTCCTCGATTTTGACATCACCTTCTCTGTTCATCTCGCTCATGAGATTTCTCCCTTTAATTTTTACAGCATCAACTTTGTTCGCTTTAGCGTACTCACGCAGCGTCATGTTCAACGACTGCTGGGCCGCGACTATTTTCTTTGCGCCCTCAAGTATTTTTTGCCGAGTTTCTTCCAGCTAGGCCTGTGCGCGAGCCGGATCTACCGCTGCTACTACAGGGTTTGCCAAGCTATCTATTGCCTCTCTCAGCACGTTCTCCGGTCTCTCTAGCGGAGGACCCCTACCTTTCCTTGGTGCCTTGGGTGTTACCTCCGGATCTGGCGCTGGATCCTTGCTCGTAACCGCTCCCGGCGCCGTCATCATCACCTCTGCATGGTCCGGGGAATGAGCGATACGTCCCCCCCGAGCCACAGTGAGGGGCGGCTCGCCTGCTTCGACAACGTGGCGCGGATGAACGCCTGACACGTCCACCACGACGTAGACCTTGTGTGCGCCGAGCTTTAGGAAGACGCCGTTGCGCGGGAGGGGGCACGTGCCGAAGCAGCCTGCGTTGTCGCTGACGAAGACCCGCGCTTCAAAGCGCTGGACGAGCCCGGAGACGATGCGCTCTCCTGTGGCGATGAAGTTTCCCGTCCGGATCTTGACCCCTGCTAGCGCCGCTAGCCCCACGGTGGGCGCCAACTGTCGTGGTGGTGTCACGGCAGATGCCATGTATAGGCAGAAGATGGGGACTAATATGCGCTAGGGGAATCCAGGGAGGGATAGCAAAGTGATTCTCCACACAAAAACTCGTATTGATTTTCCTCCAAAGTTACAAGTGCTCCTCGAGCTGTATTGGCGAGAGGAGGAAGAAGAAGCTCTCTTACTCTCACCCACAAACCTCACCTCAAACCCTAGACCTTAACCGGATTGTCAAGAGAATAAAATCCAACCCCCCTCTACTGAAGCCCTAGCCCCCCTTTTATAGGGGAGGCTCGGTTTCAACCTAGGGCATACGTGGAGGCATATTCCTAGGAATATGCCCCCTCCCAAAGTGGTAAACCGACCGGGGTGCTTTTTCCCCCTCGTCAGCTATGCTTTAGCTACGTGAGCCACGCCCCATCCCTCGTCAGCTACGCTTTAGCTCGTCAGCTGACACGGGCGTCGTCACGCTTGTCGGCGACGCCCCGGTGGTCTAGTCCTTGCTCGCTTCGCTCAGGCAGTGCGTACCGGGGCTCCTTTTGACCAGCAAGATTCCTTCCTTCTCCTAGAAGGTTACTGCGACCCGGACGGTGGTTCATCCGGCCACCCCCTTTTCCTGCATAAAGGTTAGACATATGCTTTCTGACTCACCACTTAAGTCGGATTAGGGCTAGTTAGGCGAACGCCCCCAGGTCCGGATTACCCCGTGACTCGGCCTGCCTTGAGGTGACCCAGCCAGTACTTGCTTTGATCTTGCCGGACCTCGGCTAACTCGGCCTTTCATACCACGGTGTGACCCTACCCGGGGGCATCTCCCCAACACTAAAGTTATTTTACATGTTACAAAGATATCAAGGTGTGCTCAAACTGAATAGTATTTGAAAGCATATGGAGCACACCACAAAGCTTATAACTATTGACATTTAAGCCTAACTCTCTTACTATGCATTGACATTTTATATATGAATAAATAGCAGCAAGGTTGTGGTAGCCAATGCATATAATGATCAGTAGCTTGCATTTTAAATAGAGTGGAAACATAAAGAGGGCTTTTATCTCTTCCTCTTTCATAATATTTTCAAGCATCATAGGTAAACTCAACCACATTGTTTTGAATAGAATCACTACATAAAGACTTGTCATATAATGAGCATAATTGATCATCTAACTCTATTATATCACTTTCATACTCCCATATATTAGTAGTCATTGTTTCACATAGAGGACTACTAGGCAACAAAGAATCATTACATTATAAGAAAAGTTGTTCATGGGAATTTGTGTGTTACCCTTGTTGGGAGTACGAGATGAGTAGCTACTCCATTCTTCCTCTACTTGTTCTTCTTGCTCTTATATATCCTTTTCTTTGGAATGCATGGACATCCCCAAGCTTATTAGTCTTTTGTAATCTTATTCCTTAACACTTCCAACATGATTTCTTGCATTCAAAACATTAGTGCCGAAGGGAATATTCAAGCTTTTATCATAGATGAGCAACATATCTTTCATATCTTTGCGAGCCTTGCGATAAGGCTCAAGAGCATCTTCCATTATCTAATTTTTGGGGGTTTAGTTTTATAGGCAAGGTACTAAAAATAAACTAGCAATGTAAACAAGAATAGAAGCCTAGCGCTACACTCCCCGACAACGATGACATAAAAGTAATTGATAACCCCCAAGAAGAGGGGATCACTATAGCACAATTCGATAAGTATTTGAGTGTCGAGCCCACGAGGAGCTGAAGGTAAACTATCTATTCTATAAATCCCTATAACCCACTTATATGGCCTTTTATGCAATGTAATGAACTACAAGGTGTAAAGTACTTTTTGCTTGTAACTAGAAAAATGTAAAGTAAAATGACCTAGTTCTAAAAGTAAATACAGAAAGTAAAACTAGCTAGTGCAAGTAAGGTAAAAGCAAGTAACTCAAGGAAGAAAATGTTCTGGAAAATTGTTATTTCATTTATTTTGGTTTTTAGAATTAGTGAAGCACAATGTATACGCTAGATGCATAATTACTAAATACCATAAAGCATAAAGAACTCGATGATTAAAACCCCAAGGCACTAGAATCTAGAGCAATAATAGGATTAATATTGTGACCTAGGATCAATAAAGATCCTAAGTCCCTGTGATTAACATGCTAGCCTCTGGATCAATAGCCATCACTCACTATCGATGAAATATCATGTAAAACACAAGTCATTAGTACATTAATAATCCAGACTTTAGATTATTACATCCTTGCATAGCTCATAGCTAGCTCAAATAAAATGGCAGAAACTTAAATAAAACTTGAGTCCATTAATGCCTCAGGATTTTTTTGTGTAGACCTATGAATCCTATGCATCTTTCAATCTTTGGATTCTGCACATGAAACATGCAGCGAACGAATTGGCGAATACTTTGAATGTATTGGCAAATTACACGAAGGAAATAATTTGACTATCTCTACATGCAAGGCTAGGAGAAGGCTTGAGGTTTATTTGCATAAAGCCAATTTTCTTAAGTTAAAAAGAAGACAGGAAATTCTTTTATCCTACTTTGTAAACATTTACTTAGGAAATATAGGGTCGAGTGGAACACGAGGATATTCGCACCAAGTGTCTAATCCTCAACCTAACACTTGGATATTATACACCATGTCAATCCCACCCATTAGCGATATTACACATGCCATAGGGTTTTATAAAACTTATGTTTGAAAAGAGAGAGGAAGATCCTTCAGAGGCTCCATCTTTAATGTGCTCAAGTTGTTCTTTTTCGTTAATTCAGATGATCGATCAGATTGATTACTCTCAAGAGTTTCTGCACTTTACCGACAATCCATGATCAAGTCCTTTTACAGACAAGACAATGGCAAAGCCTTCCCTTAGTAGTCCCTCTACCTTCCGGATCCGCCCATGCCAAAGTATCCTCCAAATGATGGTACCCAGGTGAGGTTTCCCACTAAGTACTAAGCCAAGAAAGAGCCCATATGTGTTGTGGTTATACTTGAAGATTTTGACTTATGGAGCATGGCAGACTTCTTTGATTCTTGGGCGGCCGTCCTCCACCAAAATTACACTCATTGTCCCTACAACCAATTCGCCTAGAAGAAAACTTAGTTTTTATTTTGAAGTAGAATTGAGAACAAAAGGTTTGCTCAAGTGAGCTTTTATACTTAGGAAAATTTCAGCCTTTGAACCCCCTCCCCAACGATATTATATATATATAGTATAGCACAAATAATACTTAGAAAAAATAGGGATAACCTATTAGGAAAGGAAAAAATCCTAAGTATAGAATTACTCATGGAATACTACAAAATAGCATCATGCTTGTAAAACATTTCTAAGTAATTCTACTGAAAACATTCCACCCATGCATACTACTATTATGAAGATAAAAAAACATGCATAATAGCAAAACTAGGACAACATATGAACAAGAGGTGTAACTTGCCTTGATCCGAATAGCACTCTAAGCAATAGTAGTCCTCAGCACACTCCGAGCAATCTAACAGGAACACAAAAGTAGATCTATTCACAACTTGCACAAATACAATACCACAATGATAAATATGCATGCATGCAACATGGTAGTATGCAAGGGTGATTTAATTTGGACCAAGAATATTTTTCAGGGCCTATAACATGTTAAGGATGTCATTGGTATCGATCTCCCACAGATTCCAATTAATTTTGATTATTAAATAACTAAATATGCTCATAAAGGCGTCTTCTCGTGGGGTAACCACATCAATGCCCATAGTTTATAGACTTGGGTTTTGAGGAAGAGGGGTGCGTTGGAGATATTGTTCGGCTAATAGGAAAGCAATGCAGGGACATCGTGTTTCCCCAGGTTCATTCCCTAGGAGGGAAAACCCTACTCCTGCTTGTCTGCTCTGGATTGAAGATGAACCGAAGGTTTACAAGGGTGCCTTGATGGCGATGGTGCGGGGATGTAATCTGGCGGGTATTTTGTGCTAGGGTTTCAGTAGGTCCTCCTCGCAGTTCCCTCCTAGCCTTTATATGAGGAGGTTTTGTCTCAAGATACCACCGAGTTAGTTACAAATTAGGGTTTCTTTTAAACTTTCTATCTATTCTTTGTTGTATCGTCCAACAAGTCGCATCCTATGGGCCTAGGCCACCGAGCCTTCATGGGCTTCAATACTAGACACTACCTATCTTGTTGGGACTCCGCTGGGCTGAACCGGGCAGGCCACTATTAGGCACCCGTAGGGCATACCCATGTCAGTATCCCCCGAGTGTCCATTCGAATCATAGATCGAGACGGATTATACAAAGTGGGTGCTCTTCATCTGAAAGATTTATCGGGTCACATTATTGAGGTCATAGGGATTGCTGATGTACGTGTCTAGCTCAACCGACAGATCGAGACCAATTAATTGCTCTTGGGAAAAGACAATGTCATCTACTCAAACTCGAGTCATTGGAATCGAATTCAGAAATTGCTGGCGCAATTCAACTCATGTCGTTGAGGCCTTACAAAGTCGAATTCCAGTGATAATGATTATTTACCCAATGCGTCCGTCAGGATTTTTCATCATACCTGTTGGTATGGTACTTAACTGGTAGAACGCAGCGGATGCGGGTGCTAGGCCAACAAATGGTATCTGGAGGTCTTATCTTTACATCGTAGATGTAACATCCAAACGTTTGCCACCGCGGAGGTGATTCAGGTGGTCTAGGAGACGTCATCTCTGGACTGGATGTCATAGTCAGGTGGAGTCACCAGTGGTTTTGATTGTAGATGTGTTGAACCTGTGCTGTGGATGTAGTCGACATAGAGGTTTGGGTGAATGAATATCCTCATGTTTCCTTGTTTTCATGGGGTGAGCAACCAACGCTACTTATCGGAGTGGCCCATGAGTGCTTGTTCGAGTCGCAAACTCGAACATGGACTTTTTCAGTCGCGTAGCCATGTGGATGCGATTAGCTCTCGTACTTGTCGAATGTGTGGCTAGTTCTCCCTATGGGAGTAGCCCCAGGTCCACATTCGAAGCATTGATTCGAATGAGGAGTCGAAGTGCGATATTTATGAGACTGTACACTAGACCCAGAAGTACATCGGGTGTGCGACTAGCGCTCCTGTTAGGAGTATCCCCCGAGTGTTTGGTGGAGTCACAGACTCGAACAAAATTGAGCATGTACCAACAGATGAAGAAAGAGTCATTGTAAGTTCTTCTTTGGTGAAGATAACGTCAGTGATGACGAATATGTGAGCTCAATCATCAGCGTGAATAGTGTGATGGGACCTGTCACTGTGGGTCCCAAAGGCTGACTAGGATTTGACTAGTCACGATGTAAATTGAGGTATTTAACCATGTCTCCTTGATTTCCGCGCGCAGTGGGTAATGTGAGACGATGGTTCATTTTGCGTGCCAGCACGCATTCACACCAATGCCCGCCACGCATCAAAGGGTGAGATTTTAGCCCCTGGATTGCATCGCCTCTCTACTTAAGTAGAAGGTTGCGGTAGTAATTATCTTGTTTCTTCATCATCTTCTTCCTCGTGTTACTGCTTCTACTTCTCTGCACCCCACACCGTTGCTCTTGATATAGTTTCTTGAACTGGAAATACTCCGATTATGCCCAAGTATGTTCTTGCGATCTCATCGAAGGAGGAAGATGGGAAAAGAAAGGAAGCCACCGATTCTAGATCGAGTGTCGCCACCGTCACCCCCAAGAAGAAGGGTGCTAGGACTCACGTTACCAATGGCTCGTGGAGGCGCTCCTCCCCGTCGGCCTACGAACTGTGGCCTCTCGTCCAAGCCAGCCTTATGCCGGTGGACGAGGCTGATTGCAAGATTCTAGGTCCAGAGGTAATCCCCGATCCCCCCACTAGATTCCGGGTCATGTTCCTTTGCCTTTCTTCCCCGCAGACTTTCTCTTCCCCTCCATGATTTCATTCGTGGCTTGCTTTTCTTCTATGGGATTCAGCTTCATTAGCTGACCCCCAAGTCGATTCTCCACATAGCCTATTTCAGCATCCTGTGCGAGTGTTGGCTCGGCATTGAGCCACACTCTGGTCTATTTAAGAAGGATTTTAGTTTGAAGAGGTAGTCGGGTTTTGGGTCTGTTGTGTACGACGTTGGCAGGTGCGGTACATCCGATAGACCAAGTGTGTAGTAGTTTAACTTTAGCTTTGTGATTCTTCTCAAGGATGGATAAACAAGTGGTTCTACATCCGAGATTACAAAGTAGGAGAGCAGAAATTCGGTCTAGCTCCATTTGATTCGAGTGCTGAGACGAGGAGGAAAATTTCCTGGAAGAACATGGTCATGCCGGGTGCAACAGACGAAGTCAAGCTCTTGTACCAGCAAGTGCGAGATCTTCAACTTATCCGAGGCAATGAGGTCACCGGTGTAGACATCATTCTGACTTTCCTGCAACATCGAGTGCAACTGTTGTAGGTCAGAGGCTACCCAATGTTCCTATGGGCTGGCAGGTTAGACCCAATAAGTGTTTCTTCTAAAGACTTGTCGTCCATGAAGCTTGAAAGTAAGGTTAGGTCATTGATCAAACTCAGCACAGATGAGCCTCTCCGCGCGGAAACAACGACTAAGCCGTTCAGTGCCACCAATGCCTCTCCTGCGGTAATGCTTTGTCTTATTTTTTCTTTGCCTTGTGACTATTTTAATAGATACCTAAAGGTGTTATCACCTTTTGTTGCAGGATTTGAAAGTTGAAGGTTCGATGACTCCCCTGCTTGAGAGCTTGCTCCCTCTTGAGGGCACAGAGCTGGATGAATCAGACTCGACTATCCCTGCTATGCAGTCACACGAAGCTCCTGAGTTCAGTGATGATGGCACTCGCAAGAGGGAACGTAGTGTTGATTCAGATGCTTCTACTCCTGAATCCCCCAAGGAGCCTGCCCTTGATGCGGGTCTTAGTAAATCATTTCTAGCAATGCCCCTCCGTGCCATGCCTCTCGAACCTCCGGCGAAGAAACTAAAGCAGGTGGAGATTTTCGACCTTGATGAATTCGACGGGTAATCCTCTTCAAGATTGCAATTTTGGAGTTTGTTGCTTGTTGATTTTCCTAGACAAATGTTATTTGTGGTGTGTAATTGCCGGGGGTCAACACCGTCCGAAAGTATCAAGGACACAGGGGATGAGGGAGTCGTGGACTCCATGGACAAGGACATGGAGACAACGGCGCCCTCCCTGAAGACGGTGGACACCTCCGGTGATAGCTCACCGAGTTCCTCCAAGTTGGGGCGGCGCAGGGTTCTTGCTCGAATGACTAGACCAGAACCTTCGGAGTCTCCAGGCGATCATGTAAGTGTGTTTTGTCCATTCAAGGGAGTCCCCGAGTCCTTTCCTTAGTCTGATCTGAAGTACTACTCCAGCCCTTCTTGCGGCACATGGTGCGCTTGGGTCAGCAACACGTGCGGCTAGATGCTGAATTCTGGCAACTCTAGGGTAAAACTCCTTGTCCTTTTGCATGATTCATCCGGATATGTAGGCAACTTCTGACTGATGCATTTTTGTGTGCACCAGAGGAGAATAACTAAGCTCTCTATCAGCTAGAGTCTCTCAAAAAGAGTCTCAGCACAACTGAGACCAAGAGGAAGGGTGTTGTCGAAGCCCTCGATCATTTCAAGACGGAGTCAAAGCAGTGCGTGGAAAACCTAACGACAGCCGCTGTAGAACAAGATAAGAGTCTGGTTGACCAGCTCGTGGCAGCTGCGCAAGCCGTGTCCGGTAAGTTGTTCGTGTTAGTTGCTCTTCCTTCTTAACTTCCTTTGATTCCTTGCTTCTGATCGGTGATTGCTGTGGTTTTTAAATGCGAATGGTCTTGATTTTACTGGTCAAGTGCTGGAAAACAATGACCCCTTAGTTGGTGTCGTGACTATAGTCGAAGACCTCAACAATTCTGCCAAAGAAATACTTCTCAAGGTCAAGGATGTGCTCGGTCGTTTCCATCAGGAGATGTTTCCGAAAGACAAGGACGTTGAGGACGTTGGCAGTCTTGTAGAGGAATTCGCAGAGTTGTGCCTAGAGAGTACAAACAGACGCAGAAGGCGGCGGGTGCCTCCCTCAGACTAGCGGTGGTACATGCTTGCTTTGATGGGTTAGACATCAGCAATGTCACCTCTAAGATGTCGGGGACGACAGTAGACGAAGAGGTAGCCTTTTATCCTTTTTCCAAGCGCTATTAGAAGTATGACCCTCGACTCGTCGAGATGCTCACGACGTATTCCGTGGAGTAAAAATGGTTGGTCGCGGCAAAAGCCACGGAATCGGAGGCTATTGCGGACTCCGCAAAGCCTTTGAATGCTTCTGCTTAGACTATGCCACACTGTTGCTACTACTTGTGATGTATAGCTATGTTAGGATTTTGTAATCCCCTTCGACTGTATTTTACTGATATTTTGTATGTATTGGTCGCTTGCCTATGTCTATGCTTGAGCTTTCTACTTGTTGCTTCACGATTAAAAGGGTCCTTATCCTTTGATTGTGTGCTCGAATAGGGTTCTGCGAGTGGTGCACCGGTTGTACCACCTTCCTCTGCTCCTACAGATCCTCCTCGCACAAGTTTGGATGAAATGTTGTAACTTCCCTTACTACACAATCACATGAATGATTTGGAGAAGACGGTTGCTATCATCCGTGACCTTGCTGATGTATGGAAGTCTAAGGTGGAAGAGGCCTTTGAGCGGGAAAGGTATCTGCTAGGCGAGGTTGCCCAGATTGGAGAGCAATTGCAATGTGAGATTCATCTAGTGGACTTGCATTCATCTAACCTTGCTTTGATGTTGGCTGACATGTCCTTTGTTTTGTGTGCATAGTTGTAAACCTGATCCCGTAGGAGGAGAAAGAGCGTGTTATTGTCTGACTAAACTACCTCACTCAAGCAGTACTAGAGGTTGGCAGGTTCTTCTGGACTGATCGAGGTCAAGCGACCGTGTTGGCAATGTTGTAGGATTGTGTTGCTCAGGTGCTGCATTACTTGAAGAAGGCCCAATCCTCCTTCAAGCGCATTTTCAGGGCGATGTTTCCGCCGGACACAACTCCTTCAAGCATGTTGGTGTTGCTCTGAAAATTTCATGATGTGGGTGTTATAGGCAAATGCATGCACCAGCATCTTGTTGCGGGTACGAAGGTTGCCGTAGCTTTTGTGCATATGAAGCGTCCAGATGTGGACCTGAATGTCATCGTGGAAGGGCCGCTAGCACCTCCGGATGGTATGGCATGGACTATGTAGCCGCACTACCAGTAAGTTTCCCAACAAGCGGAGGATATTATTCAGTTGTTCGACAAATGCACCAACGTCCGAGTTCAACAGCGACAGTGAAAGTTATCCTACACAAGAAATGTACATAATGTAAACTGTGAAGTAATTTGAGAGGGTTTTATGCCCCTATCTTATTTTATTGTGCATTTTTATGTGTTGATGTGAGTATGTTAGTGACAAGGGTATGACTACTCAGGTTCTTATGATTGGTTACCCCGGTTACATGATGGCTCGCAGCCCACGAAGCCGAAGAAGAAGGCCCAGGAAGCGTCCACTGGAAGACATAGCTTGCTAGAAAAGGAAATAGAAACCGACATTGTATTATAGTTGTAATTGTAACTTGTAACCTATCAGTATAGGACCTCAGGACCCAACCTATTATATATATGCTGGGAGGAGCCAATGGATGAGGTACCCAAAAATGCCTTGAGCGATATGTAATCGGTTTGTCCATAAGCAATCAGATGACTTCGACTCCCTTGTTTGTTTGATCAGTCGATGAAATCCAGAATGTTCTCTTTTCCACGAAACCCTAATTCCATAACCATGGGCATTGCCAAGGTTACCCCTCGTCAATTGGTGCCGTCTATGCGAAATCGAGACACTAGAGCCATGCATTCGACGACCCCCTCTCTAGCAAGCAATAGTCCAATAGCAACAACACCACGCCCGCCTACCCCTGTCTTAGTTCCTATCGACTTCAATGACGGATCTGATCTCATCTTCAGAGGTTTCCACTTTCGCATGGAGGGACCGAAAGAATCTGCCCTATTGGCCCCGATTTTAACGGGTCTGTCGGCCCCAACGGCAGCGCCCATGGCGATACCTAAAACTTTTGTCGGCTCATTTGAAGAAGTCGCGCTCCAGCCGGTAAACGGTGAAGAAAACTTTGGAGACTCAGCAGATCTAGGGGGCCAGGCTGATCTATACGATGGTCTCTCCTTCGGGTCAGATTCCCAGGTCCACCACGTGGCTCTAGTCCTGCAAATAACGAACCCAAAGGAAAGCGACAAAGACATCGACTTGAGAATCAGGATGGCAGCAATCTATCTACAGAAGAACCTGAATGATTTCATGGATAATGTCTCTTGCGGTTCTAGTAAAAATACTAGCAACATGTACCACACGCATCACCAAGTGTGCGTGATCATTAGCGAAACAACAATAACACCTCGTGACTCGAACTTTAACCCACTCCTTGTCCCTAACGATATTTTATTAGGTGATCATGCAGAAAACCACAAAAAAGGAGGATACCCACCCACCAACCAAGTATACCAAGAAGATAAGAACCACGCGAAGGCAAACAACAAACTCTTCGACTATCTACCAAAGCATGGAAAAGAGCAAGGTATGCAATATCGGGTGCAGTCAAGATGACAGCAGAAGGAACACGCGAGGACCTAATGGCCTACCAATACTTACTCCATCACAAGAAAAGGGACCTACTTAGGATGCAGAGGCAAGTCAATGAAAGGAAAAGACTAGCCTACGAATATAGCCTACGACGGGCACAACTAAGATCTATCCAAGGATCAAGAAGTGTGACTATAGGCGCGCCACCAAGGAGAGGAACTTCACAACTACAAAATATCCCCGAAGCGAAAAGAAACAAGATGGCCCGAAACATCGATCTATCGTTTATGTCGGTAGACCAAGAGGGACACATAAGAGAAAAAACATCACAAGGCCCAATCGTCGCTGCCCGGACCTACCTAATCCTGACTCAACCTGCACCCGATGATCCATGTATGGCCCTCCATCGATCCGCTCTCATGAAGAACAAGGATTCACATGACATCCCGACAAATCCCCACACCGTTGCAACATCCCTAGGCACGTGGGGCACACCCAATGATCGCAATCACCACATCAGGTGCATTTTTCAAACACCGAGCCACGAGATGACACAATAAACGACATTACATAGCGCAAGATTGATAGATCCAGGGAGGAGCGCAACAGCTGAAGATACTACAACGAGGAAAGTGAGGATGAGTATGAATTATGTGGATCAAGTTGCTTTACCCAACGGGTTCGCAAAACGGGAGTACCCAAAGATTTCAAACTTCCTCATGATCGCCAAAAATACGACGGTCTCCAGGAACCCGAAGCTTGGCTAGTAGACTAACTAGCAACCGTCAAACTACAAGGTGGCTCCAAGGCTACCGCAATGCAAAGCCTGCAGCTACACTTAAGTGGTGTCGCATGGTCATGGCTCAGGCAGTTACCCGAAGAATCCATCAGCAGGAGGAATGACCTTGCAGATAAGTTCATCCAAAACTTTACACCCACCTTCAAGTGAACCTCATCATTGGAGTATTTACGAGCATGTAAGCAGAAACCTAGAGAGTCGATACAAGCATTTATCTAGCAGTGGAACATCATCAAGAATTCAGTCGAAACTATATCTGATGAGAGGGCAATTGATGCATTCAACGATGGCCTCCGCCAAAGAGAGTTCATCGAGGAACTAGGGTAGGTCAAGTCCAAAACAATCTCACAACTAATGGACATGGAAAATCGATGGGCGGATGGCGAGGATACAGTGAACAACAAGCGAGGGCGCTCACCCGAAGAACATCAGGACATGCGCAATAACGATAGGAGGAGATGTGACAACGACGGATACGGAGGGCCGAGCTACATCACGGCAAGCTTTTCAGGGGAGAACAACCGAAGAAATGACGACCGCAATAGTGGATACTGCAGTAGCAGGGAATACGCTAGTAGAAGTAATTCTGCACAATGGTACCAACCAAGGGCTCAGGAACCACCAATGTCCCCACTACAGATTGTCGGACTAAGGGCACCGGGGGTACCCTAGGTCCCTAGTCGGCTGGGCCCTCAGGCACGATGTCCGGATGCCTCGTGAGGGTCTCGGTAGGAGCCCTCTCGTTAGGGTAGAGGGCAGATGAGTTCAGGTAGAAGAGGCAACAAACTGGGCGAGGGCGGAGCATAGGATGCTCGACCTTCTACGCTCCAAGGGGTCCCGGGTGGTCAAAGGTGCCCCTGCCAAAGGGCCTGATAGCTGGAATAGTGTCTCCACATTTTGGTGCAGGGGGAGCTAGAGGCGGCACGTCCCGCAGGAGGCGAGGTCATCCATGACCGAAGGAATGAGGAGGACGGGAGCCTCCGAGGTTGTATAGGCTAGGTCTAGGGAAAGTAGGCCGGTAGACCAGATCTTCGGTGAGCGGCAGTGCGGTGACCCTTCCCGCCCACCATTCGGGGGGAAGAGGCCCAACCACCCTATAAAAGGAGGCCTCCACCCTTGGGAGGGGTCGATTCACATGACTTGTAACCCTAGACATTGATTCTCTATTATCCCCCCGCTCAGCACGGCGAGAAATACAACAGAGTAGGAGTAGGGGCTTTAGGTCCTCACGAGGATCCCAAACCTGGGTAGAAACCCCGTGTCAATCTCTCTCTCGTGTGCGTGTGTCATTGTCTTCGCCGTTGTTGAAAAGCTCAGAACGCGTGATTCAGCCCCCACTCGAACTCAAGGCTCGTTTGACCCCTATTCCTATGTGGGACGCATCTCTGACATTTGGTGCGCTAAGTAGAGGGCTGAGGCGCGGTTCAGGGGTGTTCCTCGACTTTGGTGGCATGGCGCTGAGCCCTGGCATCGTCGCATGAATCTTGGCAGGCTCCCAGGATCTCGCCTCCGTTAGGCACTTCAAGCAGCTCTCGTGCAAGCTGGCAGCGACAAGGCCCAACGCTACCACCGCCTAGCTCGAGTGGTCCCAACAACCGGTCTCTTTCGGCATCGATGACCACCCCGAGTCCACGCGCTTGGTGGGTGTCGTACCCATGGTGTGCTCCCCCACCATTAGTGGCGTCGCCGTGCCCAAGAACCCCATGGACGGTCGAGCCAGCCTCAGTGTGCTTTCGGAGGAGGCATTCCGCCAGATGCAGGTGCTCATGGCCTGCCTGGCGCCAACGCTTCCCTTCACGGGCGTGATGAGAGGCCAAACCGTGCCCCTTGGTAAGGTACAGCTTCCCATCACCTTCGATAGAGCAACAACTACCACACTGAGCTCATCACCTTCCATGTTGCCCACATTGGTCTGTCGTACAACGCCGTCCTAGGCTACCCTGCCCTTGAAATGTTCATGGCCGAAACCCATAGCGCCTATAACATGATGAAGATGTCGGGAAGCACGGGGCGTGAGAATATCATTTTGTGGCCCGAAAGTTGGGGCGCTCATGCAACGCGGTACCCAAGTTGCCTGTAATCAGCGACAGTGACTACAGTTGGCATGCCAAATACTCAGAGAGTCTTTTTCGACACGAATTCAACTTTACGTTTCAATACAAAATATCAGGCTAACGGCCGTCCAGTTGGTCCCCACTATCAGTTATCGCCGTTATGTCGCTCCCGTCGCTTAGGCATCAATTAGGCTTGCAACGTTGGCGCCTGCATCCATTACACGTCTTCTTCTTCCCCAGAGCAGCAATATGTGGGGCATCGCAGCCATGGCGTGGAGCTGGGACATGGACTAACCTGATCGCCCCCGCTCTCCTCCATGTAGTCGTGCAACATTGGCGCCTGCATCCCTTACACATCTTCTTATTCTTCCCCGGAGCGGCAATCTGTGGTCGTGGCCATGGTGCGGAGCTGGGACATGATGAACCTGCTCGGTGCCACTCTCCTCGCCACCTTGAGTTGGAGCTTGCCCTCACCATGGACACACCCATGGCACGGTGCGGGGATGAGAATTGGTTCCCGGTGAGATGTGTCACCGTGTCGACCATGCTCGGTCCTGTTTTCCTCCTCCAGAATCCGAGCTCGTCGTCACCGTGGTCGCGCCCACACCAATTCTGCCACCTCTGCCGAGGTCTCTGTGGTAGCTCAATTTCTGCCATGTTGAACCTGTAAGCGAATTCGGAGCTGGGCGGTGGCAACCTGTTGTTGAACCTATAAGGAATTTGCTGAAGACTGCATGCCGCTCCAAGGTCTTTGGCTTCTGCCAATGTCCACCACCGATGTGAGATCATTTAGTTACTTAAGTACAAAATTCGACCAATTTAACATGTTGATATATTCCTTGACAATTATAATATAATCGAGCACTAGAAATATTTTATAGTGTGCATGAGCATGATCAGTAATATAATTGAACACTAGAAATTTTAAGGCACTCCATATAAATGAGTAGATTAATATGTATAGAAGGTTCACCAGAGACACCACACGGATATATTGTCTTACATGCCACACACAGGTAATAATAATTAACTAAAACAAAATAAAAGTAGGGCAGCAGCAGGAGGCCGGGACACGGAAACGCCTAGGAGGGCAGGAGCATCAGCAGGAGACAGAGACAGCCTAGTCGAGGGGATACAGGCCAGTCCTGACATAATCCCGGAGGAATTTGCCAAAGGCTGGGTGCCGTGCCAAGGTAATTGTCTTATGCCTTCTTCCTCCGCCTCTGGCAATGCCCACCGCATGCTGGATCATGTTGTCGAGGTCCATGTTGATTGCTCTGCCACAAAATGGACAAAACAGTCTCCCCCTACGGTAGAAACGGATTAGCCCACACTATAACTGCCTCAGTACGTAGCGGCTCTTGTTGTCCCTGGATTCCTTGCTATCGTCCACTCAATCATCATCATCTTATTGATTTTTAAGAACATAATTTAGAACTCATACATATGATTGAATTGTATTACAACTCAAGAATTTATAACATGTATATGTAAGACAATATATCCGTGGATATCAAAGAGAAAGCATCTCAGCAATAGTTTGATCAGTTCATATATCATTTCATCTCAACACAATGACAATTAATTGCATCAGAGTGTATGTAGAATAAATCTAGGGGCTTCATAAGTTTCTTCAGGGATGGAGTCAGTGAACCAAGTAACAATTGCACAACCTATAATGTTCTTGTACATCGCCCCGGGTTCGCTAACTCATCCCTGAAAAAATCTGACACCAATGTGTCTGCCTCTCTTTTGGGAAAAATTTGAATCACTGGGCACAATAAGAAATTGAAATGTTATCGTACAAAACAATATTCAGGGATATACATGGTAAGGTACAAAAACAAGCCTAAATATTGTAATTATAAATAAAAAAACCAAACAATTAATCTACAGGTACATGTTAAAAATACTTATGATCAAAACCATTCATTTACATATGCATCATACGAATCATTCAAAGATCAGAAACAAATCAAGGATCATATATGTAGTTCCATATGTGAATAAATCAAGGGCCTCATAATTTGTTTCAGAGATGGAGTTGGAGAACCAAAGTACCAACAACACAACCTATATTATTTGTGTGCATTGCTGCCTCAGGTTCACCAACCCATCCCTAAAAGACGACACCATCATACGTGTCTCCCCTTGAACTCTTTTGGGGAAAATTTCAATCATCGGCCTCGGTGACAAATTAAAACGTAATCCTTATACACTATGAATGCATGGAATAGATAATTCAAATATCATAGTTCTATGAATGTAGAATAAAGATTGTGGCCTCATAAGTTTGTTCAGGGATGGCGTAAGCGAACCAAGTAACAATTGCACAACTTATATTGATCTTGTACATGGCCCCAGGTTCGCTAACTCATCCCTGCAAAAATCTGACACCAATGTGTCTGCCTCTCTTTTGGGGAAAATTTGAATCATTGGCCATAATAAGAGATTGAAATGTAATCATACAAAACAATATTCGGGGATATACATATGCATCATATGACTCATTCAAAGATCAGAAACAATACAAAGATTATATATATAGTTTCCATATGAGAATAAATTAAGGGCCTCATTTTTTTCAGAGATGGAGTTGGAGAACCAAAATACCAATAGCACAACCTATATTGTTTATGTACATTGTTGCCTCATGTTCACTAACCATCCCTAAGAAAACGACACCATCAGATGCCCTTGCAGTATTTTGGGGATAAATTGAATCATTGGGCTCAGTAAGGAATATAAATGTAATGTTATAGGCATGTTGTGTATCGAAATCAACACTCAACTAGCAAACTCAACTAGATGGCAGATGAGCAGATTGGGGTTTTGTGACTAGACGGATTGGGGTTTTGTGACTAGATGGCAGATGCATCAATCGACCATTCGAACCATATATATACTACCGTACTTCAAGAGCAAAAGAATCTATACACGATAGAGCAAATCCTATGTATGAACAGTGAAATCTATGGCTGTGACTAGAGAAGCTAGCAATGTAGTACCTCAGACTCCTCATTAGGGACCTCCTCCTCGAACTCGTCATTCTCCATGATTGCGTCGAAGATTTCTGGGACAGTGATGGGGTTGTTGATGTAGAGCACTAGATTGCCTCCGCCTGCCGCATGCCCCCATCCAGATCTGCTGCTGGCACCACGACGTTGTTGGCCACCTACTGCTCGGTGGCGACGCCTACTGGCTAGAGGGATGAGCTCGAACCCTCGACGGTGTGGCGACGAGCGGCGTTCGTGCCCGAAGAAGACGCCTCCGCCTGCTTGGCAATGACCAAGCCATCTGCTGTTGTGCGTTCAACTAGCTTCACCTCTGGCTCGTCTCCACGCGTACGCTTCATGGTGCACCTAGGGAAGGAGGTAGTGCAAGCGAAGGAGCTTCGACGCGTGCGGTAGGTGCAGATTGGGGTTTTGGGACTAGAAAGATTGAGGAAAATGACACGAGCACATGGAAGAAGAAGGCCGAGCGGGTTTATTAACACTGGACTATTCGTAGTCCTCGAGTGGACATGTGTGGTGGGCGGAGGATGGGGCTACCACGATCTCCACCTTTTTTTGGGTTCCCTTTTTTGAAACAGCCACGATCTCCACTTTAGAACTACATTGAAAACTTGCTCATGGCAGACCTCGATTCCACTAGATGCAAGTGGTGCAGAACCAATTTCTAGCAACATTAGATCTACTCGATGGGGCCCCTTGACTCATGGAAGTTACTTGCGGTAGGGCCCAGTTGGAAGTGAGATTGAGAGTGCTGCGTAAAAATGGGATATGTCTTATGAAAATCAAGTGGCAATAAATTGCAGCGTCTCGTCGACAACCGTGCACTCGATGACCCTGTTGCCCTATGCATGTGTTGTAGTAGTAGTAGTAGCCTTTGCAGACTGAAATTAAACGTGACGTGACCACTCGTTGACTTTTTCCATGGACGACATTGTGTTCCTTCTTGTAGAAGTCTCACTGAGGGAGATGTCTGTGATGTCTTAAGCTATACTGTGAAGGGCACGACGTGTGTAATGATCCTTGTTGGATCACATAGGATCAACGGTTGGTGCACATGATCCGCGTGACAATAGCGACAACAAATTAGGGCATAGCAGACAGAGAGAGAGAAAAACTGAGTAGTATCAACGGTTGGTGCACATGATCACATGTTTGGGCTTCTACGAAAGAGAGAGAGAGGTCAAAACTGAGTAGTATCAAAAAACCAAGGGAAAAACTGAGTAGTATAAAAATGGAAAGTGAGTGTCTTGTACAATGAAATACATCGTGGCATGGATCAAATTATGCCAAGATAGATCCACTAGAGTTCATTGGATGTGTGTTCTTCTAACAAACCACATATGGATCCACTAGAGTCATTGCATGTGTGTTATTGTCACAAACCACACATGGATCCACCAGTGTCATTGGATGTGTGTTCTTTTCACAAACCACGTATGGATCCACCAGTGTCATTGTGTGTGTGTTCTTTTCATTAACCACAACTAGTGTCATTGCATGTGTGTTCTTTTCACAAACCACACAAAGATCCACCAGAGTCATTGCATGTGTGTTCTTTTCACAAACCACATATGGATTCACTAGTGTCATTGAAATGTCTGTTCTTTTCATTAACCACACATTGATCGCCCAGATTCAATGCATGTGTGTTATTTTCACAAACCACATAAGTATCCATCAGAGTCATTGCATGTTTGTTCTTTTCATTAACCACAACTAGTGTCATTGCATGTTTGTTCTTTTCACAAACCACATAAGGATCCACTAGAGTCATTGGATGTGTGTTCTTTTCACAAACCACATATGGATCCACTAGTGTCATTGGATGTGTGTTCTTTTGATGAATCACGCCTAGAGTCAGTGAATGTCAGTTCTTTCACAAACCACACATGGATCCACCAGAGTCATTATATTGCCTGTTCTTTTCACAAACCATAGTTAGAGTCATTGCATGTCTATTCTTTTCACAAACCACCTAAGGATCCACTAGAGTCATTAGATGTGTGTTCTTTTCACAAACCACATATTGATCCACCAGTGTCATTGCATGTGTGTTCTTCTCACAAACCACATATGGATCGACCAGAGTTAATTGCATGTCTATTCTTTTCACAAACCACATATGGATCCACCAGTGTCATTGCATGTGTGGTCTTTTCACAAACCGCATGGATCCACCAGAGTCATTGCATGTGTGTTGTTTTCATTAGCCATATCTAGAGTCATTTCATGTGTGTTCTTTTCACAAACCACATATGGATCCATTAGAGTCATTGCATGTCCGTTCTTTTTATTAACCATAGATAGTGGCATTGCATGTTTGTTCTTTGCACAAACTACATATGGATCCACCAGTGTGATTGCATGTGTGTTCTTTGCACAAACCACAGCTAGAGTCATTGCATGTGTGTTCTTTTCTCAAACCACATAAGGATCCACTAGTGTGATTGCATGTGTGATCTTTTCATAAAACACAGCTAGATTCATTGCATGTGTGTTATTTCACAAACCACACATGGATCCATGTTGGGGGATACCCCCGGGTAGGGTCATGCCGGGGTATAATGGCCGAGTTAGCCGAGGTACAGCAAGGTCAACGCAAGTGCTGGCCGAGTCACCTCAAGGCAGGCCGAATCACGGAGTGACCCGGACTGGAGGATGTCTACCTAACTGAGTCCCGGCTGACTTATGTCTTATGTCGGTAGGATGTATCTAACTTGTATGCACGTACAGGTGTGGCCGGATTAACCAGGCGTGATCCGGGTTATATCAGGCTTGCAAGAGAAGGTAGGTATCTCGCTGGTCAAAGGGTGGCCACTGTACGCAGAGCGTGAGCGAAGCGGACAGAGGCCAGGACCACCGACGTGTGGCCGACAAGGGTGACGATGCCTATGTCGGATGACGCAGGCGCCGTAGAGGCTCACGTAGCATCTGACATGGCTTACGTTGAGGAAAAGCGACCCGGTCGGTTTGCTATTTTGGGAAGAGGCATATTCCCTGGAATATGCCTCCACCTATGCCCTAATTGGAGACCTAGGTACCCCTATATAAGGAGGGCTAGGGCCTCATTAGAGGAGGTTGGTCTTTACTTGTTCAGTTCTAGTTTCCTAAGAGCTAGCTAGTGGTGAGAGTAAGAGAGTTCCTTCTTCCTCCTCTCCCCAAGACAGCTCAAGGAGCACTTGTAACCTTGGAATCTCATTGAATACAAAGAAACCGTGTGTGGAATCACCACACTATCCCTCCCTGGATTCCTCTAGTTCATTTAGTCCCCACCTTTAGCCTATCCATGGCATCTGCCGTGACACCACCACGACAGTTGGCGCCCACCGTGGGGCTAGTGGCGCTAGCACGGGTGAAGATCCGGACGGGAAACCTCATCGGCACTAGCGAACGCATCGTCTCCGGGCTCGTTCAGCGATTTGGAGCACTGGCTTCGTCAGCGACAATGCTGGCTGCTTCGGCAAGCATCGTCTTCTGCGCAATGGCCTCTTCGTCAAGCTTGGCGCGCACAAGATCTACGTCGCTGTCGATGTGTCGTGCGTTCACCCGCGGCACGTCGTCGAGGGAGGCGAGCCACCCCTTAGCGCGGCTCGTGGGGCGCGTATCACTCGCTCCCCTGACCACGCCGAGGTGATGATGATTGCGCCAGGCGCTGGTGTGAGCAAGGATCCAGCACCAGATCCGGAGGTAACGCCTAAGGCACCGAAGAAAAGTAGAGGTCCTCCTATAGAGAGGCCAGAGAATGTGATGCAACAAGCAATAGATAGCTTGGCAAGCCCCGTAGCAGCAGTGGTAGATACGGCTTAGCCACATGCCAAGTTAGAGGAGACTAAGAAAAAAATACTAGAGGGTGCGAAAAAGATAGCCACGGCTCAGCAGTTGTTGAACATGACATTGCGTGAGTACGCAAAGGCAAATAAGGTTGATGATGTAAAAGTGAAGGGGAGTAACCTCATGAGTGAAATGAACAAAGAGGGTGATACCAGGATTGAGGAATCAGAGAACTGTCTATCCGTGGGGCTGCCGAAGTATAGTACCCCAGCAAAGAACCTCAGAGCAGTAGATGCAGCTACATCCGAGTTAGAGGGTTTGACGGGTGAAGCCCGATAGAGACAGCAGGAAAGGGTTAATGAGTTAGTTCGGATCACAAACAGACAAAATGAGGAGTTGCTCAGGGCTAACTTGGAAAGAGCTGGGGCCTCCAAGATCGTTCATTCGGCGGTAGGTAACCCGAAGAAATAAGCTGGAGCTGCATTGTCTCCTCATGGTGGTCCTAGGAGAGAAGAGGTAGTAACCTCGGCCAGGAGGAATAAAAAAATAGTCCAGTATGACCCGGCAAGGGCGGGGAAAGGAAAAGAAGTGCAGAGAAATGAGGATCGATCAAGTGTGAGCCGAGGTGAAGCTGGCCGAGGTAACCGCGACCAAGGCAATGCCGGTCAGGGGAACGCTGTGAACAGCAATGCCGGACAGCGCAATTCGGCAGGTGCAGGGCAACCGCAGCAGCGGAATATACCACGGCAAGAGCGTAGTGCCAGCCAAGGTATGCAACAGAGAGTAGCTCCATAAGAGCAAGATAGGTACAATGATGTTGATTCAGAAATGGTAAACGTTGGGTATCCCAGGCTGGACTATCACGTGATAGGGTCAAGATTGGGAAGCAGGAACTTGATGCCTAATGATGTCAGGTTAAAACTGGATCGGCTTTATAGGTCGGAGAAAATTGAATGTCAAGGTCCTCCGGGTCCAGCGTGTTTTGGGCCCCGGATCATGAAGGAGCCTCCAGTACCTAACTTCCAGTTACCTAGAGGCACTAAGACATATGACGGCAGCACAAAGCCGGAGGATTGGTCGATTATAACTATGCAACAACGGTGAAAATTGCTACAGGCAACTTGAGATGGGCTGTGAGTTATGTACCTCAGATGCTGGAGGGGGCAGCGAGGGTATGGCTAAACAATTTGCCACGCGGAAGTATTAACTGTTGGATCGATTTTGAGGAAATGTTCGTTTTTAATTTCTCAAGCACGTATTAGAGGCCCAACAGACCGCAGACCCTAGAAATGTGCAAGCAGAGACCGAATGAGACAGACCGGGAATTCTTAACCCGCTGGTGCACAGTGCAAAACTCATGTGAGGGTGTGATTGAGTCACAGGCCATAGCTTGGTTTGCGCAAGGGTGCAGATATGCAAGCATGCTATGGCAAAGGTTACAGAGAGATATGCCAACTCCAGATTTCTGATTCCTATGCGTTGGGTGATCCGACTCAGCCCAGGCTCATGTCAAACGAGTCAAGCGAGGAGTGCTATCAGCGAGACGGGGCCGGATCATCCTGGAGGAATGATTACCGGGGTAAAAGAAGAGATGATAGACCGGATTACCGGTACAGTTTGCAACAAGTTGCAGCGGTGAATCAAGATCAACCCGGTGCAGGAAGCAACCAACGTTAGAAAACTGGAGGCAAGCAATGGACCCCAAGGAATGATGGCAAGAAAACTTGGACGCCAAAGCAGAAGAAACCGTGGCAAGAAAAGAAGGACCGTCCGAGGTATACTTATGAGGCGATGCTGGATTAGCCGTGTAAATTTCACACGCCAAATCCGAGTAACCCAGTGGGTCACACAACCAGGCAGTGTGAATGGATGCGAAATATAGAACAAAGTGGTTTAGGGAATGCTCAGGCACCTCGGAATGATCAACCTCGGCAGGAGTTACCCCGACAGCAATTGCTCTCCGGAGCGAACACGCAATAATTAATGTTGTCTCCCCCTCCGCCGAGGTATGAAAACCATGAGAGAAGGGATGCAGTGCATCAAGTGGAAGACAAGCATCAACCAGATCAAAGGTACCCCGGAAATGAGGGGAGAAATGAGTACATAGAGCATCATTAGAGTTACTATGTGTTCACCACAGAAGAGACATACAGAAAGAGTTTGCAACGCCGACACATGGAGGTTAATGCAGTAATGCCAGCGGTGACGAGGTATATTCCTTGGTCGGACCAGGAAATTACCTGGAGCATCAAAGATCATCCCAAGCTTATGCCAAGTCCTGGATCGTATGCGCTAGTGTTGGACCCAACATTCATTGGGCCAAACATCAATTTGAGGTTCTCAAAGGTGCTGATTGACAATGGCAGCAGCATAAATATCATGTACTTGGACACGATGCGCAAGTTGGGTATCTTGGAGAACATGCTCCAAGCTACAAGGACAACATTCCATGGCATTGTGCCAGGCATTTCCAGTGAACCCATTGGCAAGGTCCGGGTTGACGTGTTGTTCGGCACAAGAGATAATTTCCGGACTAAGAATTTGGAATTCGAGGTTGTCAATTTCGAGAGTGCGTATCACGCGTTACTCGGCAGGCTAGCTCTGAACAAGTTCATGACAAGTACTCACATCAGTTACTTAAAGATGAAGCTGCCCGGGCCAAATGGTGTGATTACCCTAACTGGTGATTTCTGACGTTCCATTGAGTGCGCATCGGTCGGGTCTAACCTGGCTGAGTCACTTGTGATTGCGCAAGAGAAGAGAAAGATCCAGGAGGTGGCGGCATTGGCTCAATCCGCGCAGCAGTAAATACCGGTGCTGAGTAACCCGCATAGAAGTGTTTCGTTCCAAGCGACAAAGGATACCAAGAAAGTGCCTATTGATGATATGTTCCCAGAGCACACTGTAACAATTGGTGTCAGGTTAAATGACAAATAGGAAAGCGAGCTCGTCAACTTCCTCCGTGAGAATCGGGATATTTTTGCTTGGTCCACACAGGACTTTCAAGGTGTTCCGAGGGAGTTGGCCGATCACTCTTTGAATGTGAGACCCGGAGCAAAGCCGGTGAAGCAACCTCTCCGCCGCTTCACCGAAGACAAGAGAAAGGTCATAGGAGATGAGATAGCTCGGCTGTTAGCAGCTAGATTTATCATGGAAGTACTTTACCCGGATTGGCTGTCTAATCCGGTGCTGGTGGAGAAGAAGAAGGATGATCTGAACGTGGCAGTGGTTTGGCGCATGTGTATCGATTACACGAAGCTGAATAAGGCGTGTCCAAAAGATCCATTCCCATTGCCAAGGATAGACCGAGACATAGATTCTACTGCTGGGTGCGAACTGTTGTCATTCATTGATGCATATTCTGGTTTCCACCAGATACCTCTGAACCCAAGTGATCAAATAAAGACTTCGTTTATCACCCCGTATGGGGCTTATTGCTATCGCACCATGCCTTTTGGTTTACGTAATGCAGGGGCAACGTACCAAAGATGTATGCAGAAATGTCTACACGACCAAATTGGTCAAAATGTGCAGGTATATGTGGATGATGTTGTTATCAAGACCAAGGAAAGAAAAATGCTCCTTGACGATATCAGGCAGACATTCGCGAACCTAAGGAGGTTCCAAATGAAGCTTAATCCGGAGAAATGTACCTTTGGTGTCCCGGCTGGAAAGTTACTCGTATTTACTGTCTCCAGCCGAGGTATCGAAGTTAATCCAACTAAGATCCGGGCCATAGAGCGAATGGAACTGCCGAAGTGCCTTAATGATGTCCAGAAGTTCACTGGTTGACTGGCGTCCTTAAGTCGGTTTGTATCTCGGTTGGGAGAAAAGGCACTGCCTCTCTATCAACTGATGAAAAAGTTGGACAAGTTCATTTGGACGCCGCAGGCCAATAAAGCCTTTATCCAATTAAAGAAGATGTTAGGCACTGCACCAATGTTAGCCTCTCCACTATCAAAGGAGCCAATGTTTCTCTATATAGCCGCAACCAACCGAGTTGTAAGTGTAGTAATTGTGGTAGAGCGTGACGAAGAGGGTAAGTTAGTGCAAAGGCCAGTATATTATCTGAGCGAGGTATTATCAGCCTCGAAACAAAACTATCCCCACTATCAGAAGATCGCATATGGTGTGTATATGGCGGTTAAAAAGCTAAAGCACTATTTTGAAGAGCACCCCATCAAAGTAATATGTGAAGCCCCCATATCCGAGATAATGAGTAACAAGGATGCAAGTGGCAGGATTGCAAAATGGGCAATTGAGCTAGCCCCTTATGCGCCACAATGACACGAGAGAAGCAATCAAGTCTCAGGCTGTGGCCGACTTTTTTGTGGATTGGGCCGAGGTGCAATATGAGCCACCACTGCCATATCCAAATTACTGTAGAATGCACTTTGACGGGTCAAAAACAAAAACTGGGTTAGGCGCCGGAGTTGGGCTTACCTCGCCCAAGAAGGACCAGCTGAAATACGTGCTGCAGATCCACTTCACAGCATCAAACAATGTTGCAGAATATGAGGCACTTGTGCATGGGCTCAAAGTGGCAAAAGAAATTGGAATACATCGGATCCAATGCTTCGGTGACTCGGATCTCGTAGTCCAGCAAGTCTCCGGACAATGGATGCTTTGGATGCCAATATGGCACTGTACAGATTTCATGTGCAGAAGATATCAGTATACTTTGAGGGATGCGAATTTCATCACATACCTAGGGTGGAAAATGAGGCTGCCGACGTATTATCGAAGCTCAGATCAACCCGACAAGCAATCCCGCCAGGGGTAGCACTAGAGCACCTCAGAAAACCATCTATCAGGCCATCCTCGGAATCCGACTCAATTTTTATCCCGGCAAATCCGGAATCAGGAGCTGTGCCCATGGACATTGACGTGGGAAGTGGTTCACGGGACACGGGGACTGCCTCGGCAAACCCGGGGGACTGCTTCGCAAGACCCGGGGATTGCGCAACGTGATCTTGCTGAGGTTATGCCGGTGGATCAGATGGAGATTGATGAGGACGTGTTCCCAGTACGAGCCATACCAGGTTGGGCGCTGCCCATATTTCTATCCTGAAAGATGGAACCTTGCCCGGTGAGGAGGTGCTTTCCAGGCAAACTCAGAGGAGAGCAAAAGCATACACGATCATCAATTCCGAGCTATACAAAAGGAGTGTCACAAACGTTCTCCAGCGATGTGTTGACCCGGAAGAAGGACTTGACATCCTCTGAGATATACATCAAGGGGAATGTGGGCATCATGCCTCGTCCAGAGCCTTGGTAGCAAAAACTTTCCGTCACGGGTTTTACTGGCCAAGTGCCTTGGAACAAGCAGAAGATCTGGTAAGAAAGTGCAATGGCTGTAAAAGATATGCTACAAAGACAGATATGCCAATGTCCGAGCTCAAGACCATACCAATTACCTGGCCATTTGTCGTATGGTGTTTGGATCTGGCTGGCCCCTTCAAACCAGCAAGAGGGAACATGACCCACATCTTGGTCATGGTTGACAAGTTTACAAAATGGATTGAGGTGAAGCCAATAAGAAAATTTGATAGAGCTACCGCCGTGACATTCCTCAAAGATATCATCTTGAGATACGGTTATCCTCACAGTATCATAACAGATAATGGCACAAATTTTGCTGAAGGAGCATTTGCGCGATTCTGCCGAGATAAGAAGATCCGCCTAGACGTAGCCTCGGTAGCTCACCCCACATCGAACGGACAAGTGGAAAGATCCAACGGATTGGTATTATCCGGGATAAAACCCCGACTCATTGAGCCACTGCAAAGATCAGCGGGGTGCAGGATAGAAGAACTACCAGCGGTATTGTGGAGTTTAAGAACAACTCCAAATCGATCAATAGGCTATACGCCATTCTTTCTGGTATATGGGGCAGAAGCTGTATTACCAGCCGACATAGAGCATGACTCGCCTAGGGTCACCCAATACACAGAAGCCAAAGTTCAAGAAGCCCGGCAAAATTATGTTGATATGCTGGAAGAAGCGAGAGAATTGGCATTGTCCAGATCTGCCATATATCAGCAAAATCTCCGACGCTATCATAGCCGGAAAGGAAACCCCCGAATTTTCTGGGAAGGTGATCTGGTACTCCGGTTGGTACAGCATACTGCTGGCATGCATAAGTTATCCCCCCATGGGAAGGGCCATTCATTGTGAGCAAGGCATTGCACAATAACTCATATTATCTCATCGATGCAAAACCACAGGAGAAGAACAAGGCGGACAGGTCCGGCGAGGAATCTAAGCGTCCGTGGAATGTAGCTCTACTTCGTCCGTTTTACAGTTAGCAAAGAAGTGTGTGTATCCGAGTCTCTCATATGTCAGTATGTATGCCGGCAACGAGCTTATCAATGAAATCTTGGCACCTCGAGCAGTAACTCGGGGACTGCCTTAGTAATATTTATTGTTTGTTTTCTCCATTTTATTATTTATATGTCGGCTGGCGTAAGTTTCTTCTACCTAAGTCGGATTAGTAGTGTGTGAGCACCAAAAACCTAACTCTTCGACTTGCTGTTGTCCAACAAGATTTGGCTTCATGGAAAGCAAGAGAACAAGTTTGGAATTGCGTAGCATACGAAAAACGTATAAGGAAAAGAACTTAATCGAGCTGACATTTGTTATTCGGACTAACCTTATGCTTACTTTATGTATACTACGCTGAATTATTTTGAGCTAATCCTAAAGTTTCCAAGTAGTGTTAAGTCAATTTTAGAAACTCGGACTCGTAAGTCATAAACCCGAACCAAGGTAGACACGAGCCGAGCCAAGAAATTGGGGGAACAAGAAAATGAAACTCGGGGACTACGCCCAAGTGAATCTGGCACGAGCAACTTAGTAGCAAAATATAACTTGTGTGCTTAATACATTTGCACCCGCCATACCGGGGATCTGATAAACTGCAAAGTGTTCTTAATCAAGGAGCAGCAGGGGAGGTAACTCAACACCAGCAGGTTTAACTCCAGCCTCGGCTTCAGCATCATCTTCATCTTCTTCGACGTCCGAAGCTTCGCCCTCATCATCTTCACACGAACCATCTTTGACGTATTCGTTGTCAACGGCATCGAGAAAGCTTGGTCCCTCATTCCATTGATGGATGGGGGCATATTGAATGAGGTTATGGGGGCAAGCCTTGCGCCGAGCTACACAATCCGGATCAGTGGACCACCTTGACCCGGTGCGCATGTGTTCGAGAATATCGAGATTAATTTTCTCGTACCATGTGAGCACATAGTGGAGAACGGTCTCAGCTCCGGCACGTCCGGCGGATTCCCTCCAAAGTTCTAGCTGGGTCTCGCACTCCATTAACTTGTTGATTAGAGCAGCGGAACCCTCCGGAGTGTCTTCACCAGGCCAAAGAGCATTGGAGACCCGGATTGCTGCGCTTAGAATATCCTTGCCGTGGTTCTTCATGATTTCAACTCGAGAGGACAAGCTGACAAGCAGGTCCTCCAGATCAAGAGGAATGGAGCCAGGACCAGATGGAGTACCTCTTTGCTGGCGGAACTTGGTAACAGCAGTGGATGCAATGGCATCACCCTCTGGAAACTTGTCTGAAAAAACAAGACAAGATAAATAAGTGAAGGAAGTTGACCCGGAGAGATTCATGCTAGCTGAAGAAAAAGAACTTACGAGAGATATGGTTGTGGATCCAGGTCAGCTCCTTGGTGAAATTGTCACGCCTCTCCCGGAGTTGCACAAGTTCACCCTTCGCCGACTCAAGCTTAATGTCGGCCTCCTTAAGCAGTTCTTGGTCCTTGGCAATTTGGACGTTGAGACGTTCTCGTTCTTCAGTAAAATTCTGGCCAGCTTTATCAAGTTCAGATTTGTGGAGCACCTTGAGTTTTTTCATGTCTGCCTTAAACTTGCCAATTTCTTCATCTTTGGTCCGGAGGAGGGCAAGCTCTTCATCTTTCTTTTTGAGTTCGGCCTGGTGCTGCCCTGCTTGTTCGAGAAAATGCAGCATCATATCAGGCACGGGCACACTATCTTCAAGAGTTGCTGAAATAGTTTGTTGACCCGGCAAAGCCGAGGTATGAATATTTGCCGAGCAAAGGAGAAAAGGAGATAGAGAGCAGAGCAAGATTAAGCGAAAATAACTTACCCTTTATTTGGTACAAAATTTTCCTCATAAGGATGTTCTCGGCCTCCACTCCAGCTGCGCAATCTGAATGATGGATTAGTTTGGCGGAAAAAGACGAAGAGAAATGGAAAAACGCCAAGGAAAGAACTTACCCCTTTTTTCATATTCGGCGAGAAGCGTAGTATGTTTCGCGCGCAGCATCTTGTGAGTGTCCAAGAGACGCTGAAACTCAGCGCTCCGGCGGTTAGTGGTCACCTGAAAAGAGTACAAAAGGGTAGCTTAGTCATGTGCATATTCGAAGTGTACAAGATCCGGGCCAAGTGGAACATAACTCGGCTCTAGGTGTGTGCATATTCAAACTGTACAAAATCCGGGCCAAGTGGAACTTAACCCGGCTCTAGGTGTGTGCATATTCGAAGTGTACAAAATCTGGGCCAAGTGGAACTTAACCCGTCTCTAGGTGTGTGCATATTCGAAGTGTACAAGATCTGGGCCAAGTGGAACTTAACCCGGCTCTAGGTGTGTGCATATTTGATGTGTACAAGATCCGGGCCAAGTGGAACTTAACCCGGCTCTAGGTGTGTGCATATTCGAAGTGTACAAGATCTAGGCCAAGTGGAACTTAACCCGGCTCTAGGTGTGTGCATATTTGAAGTTACTAAGGAGCTACGCTAGTTCTCTAAGGAGCATCCGGCCGAGTAACAAGTTACTCCCCCGGAGGCTCGGAGACTAATGGCTATATCACTAATATCTAGTACATGTTAAGGAAAAGGCGAAGTAACGTACCTCCATCATCCGACCTACAAGGTTGATTGCCTTAGCAGCGGTGTTCATTTGTGTAGCAAACTCGGCGGGCCCGAATTTCTCCGGGAGATTGTCATTATGGACGAACTCCGCCATGTTCTAGTTGTTAACGAACTCGATGAAGGTCGGAGGATAGCGTTCGCCGCTAAGCATGTGGGGTGCAACCAAACCCTTAGCATGGGCTTCCCTCCTTTGAACCTGGGCAACAACAGGGCTGGTGTGCAAAACGAGTTGCGCATCAGCTGACTCAACAGAAGTATCCTTCATCGGTTGGGTTTTCTTCGAGAGCATGGACGCAAGTGTACGCTGTCCAGCTTCGATTGACGCTACCCTAGCGGTGTCAGGAGCCTTTTTGCCCTTGGGTTACTGTTGAGAGGTTGAAGTTGCTGCGGCGGTTTTCCCCTTGGGAGCTGCCTTAGTGCTAGCCTAGGTGTTGCTGGTGTCTTCTCGCCGAGTCTTGGAAGACTCGGACGAGGCGGAGGGGCTTGGTGTTGTTGCTGATGCTTGTGCGCCTGCTGCTGGTGCTGATTTTTGTCTTGGCAGGGGTACTGAAGGAACCTCAGTGGTGGCTGGTTGCGGCTGAGCCGAAGAGGGAGAAACTGCAGCCACGACAGAACCACTTCCCCCTGTTCTGAGGTTGCCCTCCTCTTGACGAGGTGGGCTAGAACCTGGAGCAGCCGATGAACCCTCTTGGATGGGGCTCAGCGGGCGAGAATCATCGCCATGAGGGGGAGAAGGGCTATGTCGGAGCGGCGAGGCAATGCCAGATCCGCTCTGAGGAACCTAAACAGCAGCCCTGCCGAATCAAACAACAAACAATAAGTTACAACAAAAGGATAAGGAAGAAATGGCTTACTCATCCGAGGTCAAAGGCTCCTTGGGCTTCCGAGCCCTTCGGGTTATGGCCTTGGTTGTAGGCTTGGTGGCAGCTTTGTCTGCGGACTTCTTTCGCCTTTTGGTTGGCTTAGAAGGTCCGGAGGAACAAGCGAATGCGGCTCCCCTTTTCTTTGGTGTGACCGGGACTGGCTCACCCGTGGCAAGGGGAGGATCTTCATGGATCTGCCCACCGGGGTTAGCTGATGCCGGAAAAGCGTAAGAAAGGGGGACAGCGTCAAATGCATCCATCACCTCAATGTCGGAATCATCTTCATCGTCAGGCCAATTTCTAATGGAAGAGAATGTACCGGTGTGCCGCTTGGTCGCATCAGGGAATGGCAGGAACATCTCTTGATCTAGTTCCTCCTCGTCCGAGGTATCTCAATCAGGCGCCCACTTGAGAGAAGGCTCGGTGCCATCCTCAAGAATTTGCTGAAGAAACATCTAAGAAAGAGAAAATGCGAAGGAATCAAACATACAACAAAATCCGACACATGGTTTAACTCGGAAAAAGATTGGAGCATGAGACTTACTGCAGGAGGAAGCCTGTCTCGGCAGAAGTGCTCGATCCCCCACTCCCACTCAGCGGAGAAGTTCTTGTTGGTGGTAAAGAGGGCCTTGACCCGGCGGTAAATTTCGGTGTTGCTCAACTCGAATGAGGAGGTCCGGTTGGGGTCAAGGTGCTAGCTCATGTGGCAAAGTTTATGCGTGCGTTTCTGGAGGGGGGAGATCCGGTTGCGGACGAGGGTGATAATTGCGTCTTCGTTGCGCAATCCCTGATCCTTTAGCTCCTGGAACCGTTTGTTGACTTGGTTCGCCAGGACTGTGGGTTTCTTGGGGATCTGGTCCCACAGATCCGGATTAGGAGGACCCAGAGCGTAGGGGCGCAGCCGGATCAGATCTTCATCCGTGCCATTTCTGACATAGAAAAAGGTTCGGGCCCAGCCCTTGCAGGATTCAAGCCCCGTGACTCGGGGAAAGATGAAAAGCTTTTGAGGAGAGATAGATGCAGCACCGAACAGCGTAAGTTGCTTGTCCTCTGGGTCAAGCTCTCTATTCGGAATTACATTCCGGCGGAGACCAAAAAACCGGATCCAGAGCTCCTTAGTGGGCCACAATCCGACATAGCCCTCTATGGTGGAAGCAAAGGCAGAAAGAGAGGTGATGGCATTCGCCGGGAGGTTATGTGGTTGAAGCTCGTAGGTATTGAGCCAATCATGGAAGAAATCGATGATGAGGAGGCCAAACCCGCGCTGGAAGTGGGAGATAAACACCACAAACTCACCCGGATTGGGTGAGGGCGCGAGCCCCTCGGCTGTGAGGCGGGCGATGACACCCTCCGGGATACGCCGGGTGCGGTACAACCAGTCAAGGTCATCCTGGCATACCCAGGACCTAGCCCAAGCGCCGCGGTCGGTGTTCCCCGCTTCCTCCTCCATTTCTTGCTCCGTGACGGCGAGTTCTTCCTCTGTCATCTCTAAGTCGCTGGCCTCACTGGCCCTAATGGTGGTGGGGGGCAGTGGCCTGGACTGGCGCGGACCCGTGGCGGAGGAGATGCGCGGGAGGGGTGGCAACGCTGGTGCGCAAGGAACGGTGTGGCGGCGGCGCAGCTAAGCAGGTGCGGCGGCGGCGGCGCTGTCGCTTGGAGGAAGAAGAAGGAGAAGGGGCAGAGAGGCCCAAAGATGGGGAAAGGACCCAAGGGGCGCGCCCCTCCCCTATTTAACCATGCCCCAGAGGGGTAGTGGGATCGTGCTGTGCGGATGGGCCACACCGTGTGGCCGTGTATAATCTGGATCAACCAATCAGAAGCAAGCCACAGGAAGGGCCACAGGGCGCAAGGGATCCCACGACATGACGTTATGATACAGTTAACGAGGAGACAGACACGATGTGACGTGTGCTATAGTAATATCTGACAATAACTGCGGCGGTTTCTGGTGCAGGCCCTTAAAATGAGGCAAGATAATGATTACCCTCCACATGGGATAGCGTACGAGGGAAGGAAGAGTAACTTGGATAACCAAAGGATGACCCGGCCAGCGAGTGAAAACTCGAAATGTGCCAAGGGAAAGTAAAGCTATGGAATCCGGACAATGAGATAACTCGGAAAAGGAACAAAAGGTTCGGTAAAATTGAACCTGCTATGGCCTTAGGGGCTAAGGCAACTAAGACCGCACCAGTTTTGGGGACTAATGTTGGGGGGATACCCCCAGCTAGGGTCATGCTGGGGTATAATGGCCGAGTTAGCCGAGGTACGGCAAGGTCAAAGCAAGTGCTGGCCGAGTCACCTCAAGGCAGGCCAAATCACGGAGTGACCCGGACCGGAGGATGTCCGCCTAATTGAGTCCTGGCCGACTTATGTCGTATGTCGGTAGGATGTATCTAACTTGTATGCAGGTACAGGTGTGGCCGGATTAACCAGGAATGATCCGGGTTATATCAGGCTTGCAAGAAAAGGAAGGTATCTCGCTGGCCAAAAGGTGGCCACTGTACGCAGAGCGTGAGCGAAGCGGACAGAGGCTAGGACGACCGAGGCGTGGCCGACAAGGGTGATGATGCCTATGTCGGATGACGCAGGCACCACAGAGGCTCACATAGCCTCTGACATGGCTTACGTTGGGGAAATGCGACCCGGTCGGTTTTCTATTTTGAGAAGAGGCATATTCCCTGGAATATGCCTCCGCGTATGCCCTAATTGGAGACCTAGCTACCCCTATATAAGGAGGGCTAGGGCCTCTTTAGAGGAGGTTGGTCTTTACTTGTTCAGTTCTAGTTTCCTGAGATGTAGCTAGTGGTGAGAGTAAGAGAGTTCCTTCTTCCTCCTCTCCCCAAGACAGCTCAAGAAGCACTTGTAACCTTGGAATCTCATTGAATACAAAGCAACCGTGTGTGGAATCACCACACTATCCCTCCCTGGATTCCTCTAGTACATTTAGTCCCCACCTTTAGCCTATCCATGGCATCTGCCGTGACACCACCACGACAACCGACCAGTGTCATTGGATGTGTGTTCTTCTCACAAACCACATATGGATCCACCATAGTGATTGCATGTGTGTTCTTTTCACCAACCACAACTAGAGTCATTGCATGTGTGTTCTTTTCACATACCATATAAGGATCCACCAGTGTCATTGGATGTGTGTTCTTCTCACAAACCACATATGGATCCACCAGAGTTCATTGCATGTTTGTTCTTTTCACAAACCATATATGGATCCACCTATGTCATTGCATGTGCGTTCTTTTCATTAACCATAGCTTGAGTCATTGCATGTGTGTTCTTCTCACAAACCACATATAGATCCACCAGAGTTCATTGCATGTGTGTTCTTTTCACAAACCATAGTTAGAGTCATTGCATGTGTGTTCTTTTCACAAACCACACATGGATCCATCAGAGTCATTGCATGTCTGTTCTTTTCTTTAACCATAGCTAGTGTCATTGCATGTCTATTCTTTCCACAAACCACATATGTATCCACCAATGTGATTGCATGTGTGTTCTTTTCACAAATCATAGCTAGAGTCATTGCATGTGTGTTCTTTTCACAAACCACATAAGGATCCACTAGTGTCATTGGATGTGTGTTCTTTTCATGAACCACACCTAGAGTTAGTGCATTTCTGTTCTTTCAGAAACCACACATGGATCCACCAGTGTCATTGGATGTGTGTTCTTCTCACAAACCACATATGGATCCACGAGAGTTCATTGCATGTCTATGCTTTTCACAAACCACATATGGATCCACCAGTGTCATTGCATGTGTATTCTTTTCATTAACCGTAGCTAGAGTCAATGCATGTGTGTTCTTCTCACAAACCACATATGGATCCACGAGAGTTCATTGCATGTCTATGCTTTTCACAAACCACATATGGATCCACCAGTGTCATTGCATGTGTATTCTTTTCATTAACCGTAGCTAGAGTCAATGCATGTGTGTTCTTCTCACAAACCACATATGGATCCACCAGAGTTCATTGCATGTGTGTTCTTTTCATTAACCACAGCTAGAGTCATTACATGTGTGTTCTTTTCACAAACCACATATGGATCCATCAGAGTCATTGCATGTCTGTTCTTTTCATTAACCACAGCTAGTGTCATTGCATGTATGTTCTTTCCACAAACCACATATGGATCCACCAGTGTTATTGCATGTGTGTCTTTTCACAAACCACAGCTAGTGTCATTACATGTTTGTTCTTTTCACTAACCACATATGGATCCACCAGTGTCATTGGATGTGTGTTCTTTTCATGAACCACACCTAGAGGCAATGCATGTTTGTTCTTTTCACAAACCACACATGGATCCACTAGTGTCATTGCATGTGTGTTCTTCTCACAAACAACATATGGATCCACCAGAGTGATTGCATGTGTGTTCTTTTCACAAACCACCGCTAAAGTCATTACATGTGTGTTCTTTTCACAAACCACATAAGGATCCAGCAGTGTCATTAGATGTGTGTTCTTTTCATGAACCACACCTAGAGTCAGTGCATGTATGTTCTTTCACAAACCACACATGGATACACCAGTGTCATTGGATGTGTGTTCTTCTCACGAACCACATATGGATCCACCAGAATTCACTGCATGTTTGTTCTTTTCACAATCCACATATGGATCCACCAGTGTCATTGCATTTGTGTTCTTTTCACAAACCACATATGGATCTACCAGTGTCATTGCATGTTTGTTCTTTCCACAAACCACATATGGATTCACCAGTGTCATTGCTTGTGTGTTCTTTTCACAAACTATAGCTAGAGTTATTGCATGTCTGTTCTTTCCACAAACCACATAAGGATCCACTAGTGTGATTGTATGTGCGTTCTTTTCAAAAACCATAGCTAGAGTCATTGCATGTGTATTCTTTTCACAAACGACACATGGATCCACCAGTGTCTTTGCATGTATGCTCTTTTCACAAACCACAACTAGTGTCATTCAATGTCTGTTCTTTCCACAAACCACATATGTATCCACCAGTGTGATTGCATGTGTGTTCTTTTCACAAACCACAGCTAGAGTCATTGAATGTGTATTCTTTTCACAAACCACATAAGGATCCACCAGTGTTTTTGGATGTGTGTTCTTTTCTTGAACCACACCTAGAGTCAGTGCATGTCTGTTCTTTCACAAACCGCACATGATCCACCAGTGTCATTGGATGAGTGTTCTTCTCACAAACCACATATGGATCCACCAGAGTTCATTGCATGTCTGTTCTTTGCACAAACCACATATGGATCTACCAGTATCATTGCATGTGTGTTCTTTTCATTAACCATAGCTAGAGTCATTGCATGTGTGTTCTTTTCATTAACCATAGCTAGAGTCATTGCATGTGTGTTCTTCTCACAAACCACATATGGATCCACCAGAGTTCATTGCATGTGTGCTCTTTTCATTAACCACAGCTAGAGTCATTGCATGTGTGTGCTTTTCACAAACCACAGCTAGAGTCATTGCATGTCTATTCTTTCCACAAACCACATATGGATCCTCTAGTGTTATTAAAATGTGTGTTATTTTCATTGACCACACATGGGTTGCCCAGAGTCGTTGCATATGT
Source organism: Avena eriantha (assembly GCA_910589775.1). Classification (NCBI taxonomy): domain Eukaryota; kingdom Viridiplantae; phylum Streptophyta; class Magnoliopsida; order Poales; family Poaceae; genus Avena; species Avena eriantha. The sequence goes on along the minus strand of OU342740.1, from coordinate 166,542,943 downwards.
GTTCTTTTCACAAACCACATAAGGATTCATTAGAGTCATTGCATGTATTTTATTTTCATTAACCACAGCTAGTGTCATTGCATCTCTGTTCTTTTTACAAACCACATAAGGATCCACTAGAGTCATTGCATGTGTGTTCTTTTCACAAACCACATATGGATCCACCAGTGTCATTGGATGTGTGTTCTTTTCATGAACCACACCAAGAGTCAGTGCATGTCTATTCTTTCACAAACCACACATGGATCCACCAGAGTCATTGTATTGCATGTTCTTTTTGCAAACCACAGCTAGAGTCATTGCATGTCTGTTCTTTCCACAAACCACATAAGGATCCACTAGAGTAATTGCATGCCTGTTCTTTTCACAAACAACATATTGATCTACTAGTGTCATTGGATGTGTGTTCTTCTCAGAAACCACATATGGATCCACCAGAGTTCATTGCATGGCTGTTATTCTCACAAAGCACATAAGGATCCACCAGTGTCATTGCATGTGTGTTATTTTCATTAATCATAGCTAGAGTCATTTCATGTGTGTTCTTCTCACAAACCACACGTGGATCCACCAGATTTCATTGCATGTGTGTTTCTTTCATTAACCACAGCTAGAGTCATTGCATGTCTGTTCTTTTCAAAAACCACAATGGATCCACAAGTGTCCTTGCATGTGTGTTCTTTTCACAAACCACAACTAGAGTCATTGCATGTATGTTCTTCTCACAAATCACATATGGATCCACCAGAGTTCATTGCATGTGCGTTCTTTTAATTAACCACAACTAGAGTCATTACATGTGTGTTCTTTTCACAAACCACATATGGATCCATTAGAGTCATTGCATGTCTGTTCTTTTCATTAACCACAGCTAGTGTCATTGCATGTCTGTTCTTTCCACAAACCACATATGGATCCACCAGTGTTATTGCATGTGTGTCTTTTCACAAACCACAGCTAGTGTCATTGCATGTTTATTATTTTCACTAACCACATATGGATCCACCAGTGTCATTGGATGTGTGTTCTTTTCATGAACCACACCTAGAGTCAGTGCATGTCTGTTCTTTTCACAAACCACACATGGATCCACTAGTGTCATTGCATGTGTGTTCTTCTCACAAACAACATATGGATCCACCAGAGTGATTGCACGTGTGTTCTTTTCACAAACCACCGCTAAAGTCATTGCATGTGTGTTCTTTTCACAGACCACATAAGGATCCAGCAGTGTCATTGGATGTGTGTTCTTCTCACGAACCACATATGGATCCACCAGAATTCACTGCATGTTTGTTCTTTTCACAATCCACATATGGATCCACCAGTGTCATTGCATTTGTGTTCTTTTCACAAACCACATGTGGATCCACCAGTGTCATTGCATGTTTGTTCTTTCCACAAACCACATATGGATTCAGCAGTGTCATTGCTTGTGTGTTCTTTTCACAAACTATAGCTAGAGTTATTGCATGTCTGTTCTTTCCACAAACCACATAAGGATCCACTAGTGTGATTGCATGTGCGTTCTTTTCAAAAACCATAGCTAGAGTCGTTGCATGTGTATTCTTTTCACAAACCACACATGGATCCACCAGTGTCTTTGCATGTATGCTCTTTTCACAAACCACAACTAGTGTCATTCAATGTTTGTTCTTTCCACAAACCACATATGTATCCACCGCTGTGATTGCATGTGTGTTCTTTTCACAAACCACAGCTAGAGTCATTGAATGTGTATTCTTTTTACAAACCACATAAGGATCCACCAGTGTTTTTGGATGTGTGTTCTTTTCTTGAACCACACCTAGAGTCAGTGCATGTCTGTTCTTTCACAAACCGCACATGATCCACCAGTGTCATTGGATGAGTGTTCTTCTCACAAACCACATATGGATCCACCAGAGTTCATTGCATGTCTGTTCTTTGCACAAACCACATATGGATCTACCAGTATCATTGCATGTGTGTTCTTTTCATTAACCATAGCTAGAGTCATTGCATGTGTGTTCTTTTCATTAACCATAGCTAGAGTCATTGCATGTGTGTTCTTCTCACAAACCACATATGGATCCACCAGAGTTCATTGCATGTGTGTTCTTTTCATTAACCACAGCTAGAGTCATTGCATGTGCGTTCTTTTCACAAACGACAGCTAGAGTCATTGCATGTCTATTCTTTCCATAAACCACATATGGATCCACTAGTGTTATTAAAATGTGTGTTATTTTCATTGACCACACATGGGTTGCCCAGAGTCGTTGCATATGTGTTCTTTTCACAAACCACATAAGGATTCATCAGAGTCATTGCATGTATGTTATTTTCATTAACCACAGCTAGTGTCATTGCATCTCTGTTCTTTTTACAAACCACATAAGGATCCACTAGAGTCATTGCATGTGTGTTCTTTTCACAAACCACATATGGATCCACCAGTGTCATTGGATGTGTGTTCTTTTCATGAACCACACCAAGAGTTAGTGCATGTTTGTTCTTTCACAAACAACACATGGATCCACCAGAGTCATTGTATTGCATGTTCTTTTTGCAAACCACAGCTATAGTCATTGCATGTCTGTTCTTTCCACAAACCACATAAGGATCCACTAGAGTCATTGCATGCCTGTTCTTTTCACAAACAACATATTGATCTACCAGTGTCATTGCATGTGTGTTTTTCTCAGAAACCACATATGGATCCACCAGAGTTCATTGCATGGCTGTTATTCTCACAAACCACATAAGGATCCACCAGTGTCATTGCATGTGTGTTATTTTTATTAATCATAGCTAGAGTCATTGCATGTGTGTTCTTCTCACAAACCACACATGGATCCACCAGAGTTCATTGCATGTGTGTTTCTTTCATTAACCACAGCTAGAGTCATTGCATGTCTGTTCTTTTCAAAAACAACATATGGATCCACCAATGTCCTTGCATGTGTGTTCTTTTCATTAACCATAGCTAGAGTTATTGCATGTGTGCTCTTCTCACAAACGACATATGGATCCACCATAGTTCATTGCATGTGTGTTCTTTTCATTAACCATAGCTAGTGTCATTGCATGTGTGTTCTTTTGACAAACCACATATGGATCCATCAGAGCCATTGCATGTCTGTTCTATTCATTAACCACAGCTAGTGTCATTGCATGTATGTTCTTTCCACAAACCACATATGGATCCACCAGTGTCATTGCATGTGTTGTCTTTTCACAAACCACAGCTTGAGTCATTGCATGTCTGTTAATTCCACAAACCACATAAGGATCCACCAGTGTTATTGCATGTTTGTTCTTTTCACAAACCACAACTAGAGTCATTGCATGTGTATTGTTTTCACAAACCACATATGGATCCACCAGAGTTCATTGCATGTGTGTTGATTTCATTAACCATAGCTAGAGTCATTGCATGTGTTTTATTTTCACAAACCACATATGGATCCATCAGAGTCATTGCATGCATGTTATTTTCATTAACCACAGCTAGTGTTATTACCTATCTGTTCTTTCCACAAACCACATATGGATCCATCAGATTCATTGCATTTCGGTTCTTTTCATGAACCACGGCCAGTGTCATTGCATGTGTGTTCTTTCCAAAAACCACATATGGATCCACCAGTGTCATTGAAATGTGTGTTCTTTTCATTAACCACACCTAGTGTCATTGCATGTCTGTTCTTTCCACAAACCACATAAGGATCCACTAGTCTGATTGCATGTTTCTTCTTTTCACAAACCAGAACTAGATTCATTGCATGTGTGTTCTTTTCACAAACCACACATGGATCCATCAGTATCATTGCATGTATGTTCTTTTCACAAACCACAACTAGAGTCATTGCATGTATGTTCTTTTCACAAACCACAACTAGAGTCATTGCATGTATGTTCTTTTCACAAACCACATATGAATTCACCAGAGTTCATTGCATGTGTGTTTCTTTCATTAACTACGCCTAGAGTCATTGCATGTGTGTTCTTTTCACAAAGCACATATGGATCCATCAGAGACATTGCATGTTTGTTATTTTCATTAACCACAGCTAGTGTCATTGCATGTATGTTCTTTCCACAAACCACATATGGATCCACCAGTGTCACTGGATGTGTGTTCTTTTCACAAACCACAACTCGAGTCATTCCATGTGTGTTCTTTTCACAAACCACATATGGATCCACCTATGTCATTGCATGTGTGTTCTTTACACAAACCACGGCTAGAGTCATTGCATGTCTGTTCTTTTCACAAACCACACATGGATCCACTAGTGTGATTGCATGTGTGTTCTTCTCACAAACCACGTAAGGATCCACCAGTGTCATTGGATGTGTGTTGTTTTCACAAACCACATGAGCATGTGTGTTCTTCTCACAAACCACATATGGATTCACCAGTGTTCATTGCATGTCTGTTCTTTTCATAAACCACATATGGATCCACTAGTGTCATTGCACATGTGTTCTTTTCATTAACCATAGCTAGAGTCATTGGATGTCTGTTCTGTTCACAAACCACATGGATCCACCAGTGTCATTGCATGTGTGTTCTTCTCACAAACCACATCTAGAGTCATTGCTTTTGTGTTCTTTTCATGAACCACAACTAGAGTTAGTGAATGTCTATTCTTTCAAAAACCACACATGGATCCACCAGAGTAATTGTATTGCCTATTCTTTTCACAATCCACAGTTAGAGTCATTGCATGTGTGTTCTTTTGACGAACCACATATGGATCCACCAATGTCATTGCATGTGTGTTCTTCTCATAAACCACATATGGATCCTAACCTTAGGAGAGCCCTAACCTTAGCCCCACAATGGTGGTCGTTAGACCGAGTCTTCTAGAAGGCTTGCCCTAACACAGTTGTTCTGCATGACGATTGTTACATACCGTTTGATCAGGGGGCTTAGACGATTGGGATGGTCTTTGTGAGAGCGATCCGCAAGTAGGCTGTTCTGCGACATGATTGGCCACGCTTGCTGCCTGCTTGCTCTGGACAAACTCGCAACACCGGGCTCTCCCCTTTTTCGAGTGTCACGACTCACGAGTTCAGTGGGCCATATGCCAGTGTCATGCCCCCTTTACTTCTCTTCCTCCCCGTACTTCTCTTCCTTCCCTCGAAGCCACTTTCCCCACTTCTCTCCCATCCTGCCGTAGCCGCAAGCCGACGGATCTTCCAGCTATCTCTCCCATAGCCACCCCGGTCCGCCCCTCTCGCCATGGGTTCAAGGGGAGACAGTGAGGAAACGCGTCATGACGACAGGGACGGTGATTTCTATGTGAGTCGTATCATCTCTATCTCTATCATTTGTGGCCAGTTATCTATTTTGAGCTAGATCTACTCTCTTTACTCATGCGCATATGACATGTTAGGCCAACCAGACATTGTACGACTCTCACTATCTCGGTTTAGCGGATGAAGACAGTCCTCCGCTATGTAAACATGGATATGTGCCTACTAATTTGTAGCATTCGAAGGATGAAACGCAAGAAGGAGGTTTTTATGGTGTCAAGGACATCATGCAATGATGCAAGGCGGAAGTTGCGGTGTTGTCAAATGGGTAGATCCAAAGTGGCCCAAATCGATGTAGAAAACGCTGGACAAACTATGGGATATGACTGTTGAGTTGAAATAATCCGTAGTCAGCTCACTTCTTGACAGTGCTAAGATGAAGCTATGGGACCCAGTTGACACGACCAAGCTTAACCGAGATATCAGGAGGGTGCAAGAAAAGGTAGCAAAGTCGAGAAGGAGAGGGACGTGGCATTGGCCCTGAAGGCTAAAGCAGAGCAAGAACTAACTCAAGCAAGGAATGATCTTCACCAGGCCAAAGTCCTGCAGTTCACAACTATGAGTATTGACAAGAGCATGAGGAAAAATGCAGAGAAACAATTGAAGTTGTGCAAGGAAGATGCTAAAAGGAAGGAGCAGATGATTCGATCCTTGCCCTCGCAGGAAGATGCGCATCGGGCTAAGATTAGGAAGATCAAGGAGATGTGTGATAACTAGTTCTATTTAGCTTGAGCTCCGTGCTTTTTAAAGTTGTAATAGTAGTTTCTTGACCTAGCGGTCTGGACTAGTGGTCCCGGAGTCCTGGGAGGGAAAAAATTGGTCGCCCGTTAATCTTCTTAACCCTGCATTACTTCCTTTTGTCTGATCATGGTGGTATGCTAACATAGGTGGTTTGTTTAAACGTAATCTACAAGGATTGTGCCACATGCAAATGGCACAACCATAATTTATAAAGTGGAAGCACATACACCTAGTTACTAGAGATTCGGGAGCTTCGCTAGATGTAGGGGATGCAGGAGCAGGGAGGCGGTGAGATAGACGGGCTCAAGATTAGGCCAGAAAGTGGTACCGATTTCCTCGTAATTTGGGCATTATCGGTTGCCATTGCTGTTTATGTTGCCATGTCGTTGTGCACAGCTGAAATAAGTTGCTGCTTCGTGGAGTGTAGCAGCTTAAATAATTTATTTCTGTGCCACTTACATTCCATTGAATTTGGAGACCTCCTGCCCCTCAGCAATCATGGAACTAGTGCTGCGTGTTTTCTGATAGTAGTGGCACAATCACAATTTCGGATTCAACTACTGACTCGAGCGTTTCCAAACCCTAAATCATGGTACATTTTACTCCGAGAACGTGGGTAGATTGTTTCGCCCCGAAAAATTCCACAGACAGAGCTCCAGAATTTAACCGAATTACATATATAGGTTCAAGTTAACACATTACTATGCATCGTCATTGCCAGCAGCCTTCTTCCCTAGCCTGGGTGCCAAGACTTCACGCCCACTGGCTTCTCCATTTCCTGCCTTCTTCCTCTTCCTCGGTGCCAATTTTCTTAGCTTCAAGTACTCTGCATCGCCGGGACAATCAGCACTGGAATCGTGTCAAACATCATATTTCCACTTGTTTTAATTTCTTCGGGCATCAAAATGACTGACCCGGCAGTCATGTTTCTAACCTTGTGGCACTTCCTGTCAAAGAAACAGGACAATTGCATAACTGCCCAACATCTACAGAGTAAATAAAACAAAATTTATAATTCAGCACAAACATGCGAACCCCAAGAGACTTTTCCTTACCAGGAGCTAATTGGGTTTGAGCGACCACCTTTTCCAGGAATAGAAGGGCGACTCCTAGTTGTAGCAGCTTCCACATCCAGTACATCATAATTCAGCTCAAACATGCAAGCTGAAGCATACCTTTTCATCAACCCAATTAGCTGACTGTCACACGTTAGAGGAACCATGATGCCACGTTCATCCATGAAGCTGAACTTTGCAGTCTTCTTTGTCCATATTTCATCATGATTACGCAGAGAAACAACCATACCAGAGATAGTGCAGATCTACGCAGGCGCTTCTTCCATCGTGATACAATGGTGTCCATACCACTTTCCCTTCACCCTTGCTAATTTAGAGTCGTACCCGAAGAGGACTACCGTAACCAGGTAAGGGTGCTCCGCGGAGATCCCAACTGACAGAAAACTATGGACAAAATATATTTGTCAGTGTTGGGCTAACAAACAATTTTAGGTTCAGTAGCCAGCTAGTAGTTATAATTAGTGCAAATAGCAAAGAGAAGGGCAGCTCACCCGCATGTAGCCAGAACTTATTCTTCCTTGGTAGTAGGATCTGCCATCCTCCGAGCTTCTCGGCTTGTCGTCGGCGGAGGAGGGCTAGAGCCTCGTAACGGCAGCTACGACATGCGCCATTAGAGCTCGGGATCAGCGAATGGGCGCAGCAACTTCACGCCATAAGTCAAATGTCTGAAGGGATCGTTCTGCCCGGAGGGTAGATTTCGACGTCGCCGGTGCTAGGGGAAAGGAGGGAATGGATTTGTGAAATTGGTCAACACATTCAATCCACTTAGTTCCTCGATTTTCCAAAGAGGTTGCCGCGTTGGCGCTCGCTCCACAGATAGATGACCGACATGTGGGTCTCGATCGTCTACTTCACGGGGGAGTTTAACAGAATGTTTGAATTTGGCAGGGGTGAGATGAGTTTGCCTCAAAATAGCCCCTCTCAGTAGTTGGCAGCCCAACTTTACGAAACACCGCAATTACAGGGAACTTGGGTACCACGATGCACTTGCCCAGGAACTTTCGGGCTGCAAACCAACAATCCCCTCGAACAAGTATACAAGGGGGTGGTGGCCACCTGCCCCGAGGAAGGAGAGGAACCGGGGGACGTGGAACCTCCCATGCCCAAGAGGCTGACCCTGCCCCAGGATGCGGGCGGGGGAGCCCGAGGCAGGTAGGCGGTTCCCCTAGAGGGGGAAGTCGCTTCCTCCATCGGCGTGGCCGGGAAGAAAATGCCGCTGTTCTCCCAGGAGCATGCAATAGCCAAGAAGGTCCCGCTCGACCCCATCGTCTCGAGCGCCACCATCACCATAGGGGCGCACCTCGCGGCATAAAAGGAGCTGGCGCTTGTCGCTTTCCTAGACGCCAACATGGACATGTTCGATTTGCCTCTGTCAGACATGACCGTAGTACATCGGGAGGTGATAGAGAACCACCTAGCAATGTGCCCAACGGCACGCCTGGTAAAGCAAAAGTCGATGCGGCAATCAGCAGAGAAGCAGCAGTTCATCGTTGCCGAGATGGAGAAGCTAGTCAAGGCACACCTTGTCCGCGAGGTCCTCCATGCTGATTGGTCGGCCAACCCGGTCATGGTTCCAAAGACCACAGGAGGGGGCACCTTTGCATCGACATCACCGGCGTCAAGAAGGCGTGCCCCAAGGACCCATTCTCGCTCCCTTGGATTGACCATATAGTGGACTCAATGGCGGGATGTGACCTGCTGTGCTTCCTCGATGCATTCTCGAGTTACCACCATATCAAGATGACTCGGGAGGACGAGGAGAAGACAACTTTCATCACTCCCTGTTGGGTTTACTACTACACATGCATGCTGTTTGGCCTCAAGAACGTCGGCGCCACCTTCCAGAGGCTGATGCGCATCGCCCTAGGCATGCATATCGGAAAGAACACGGAGGCCTACATTGACGAGATCATGGTCATGACCCGCAAGAAGACCATGTTGGTAACAGACCTAATAGAATCTTTTCATAACCTATGCCAGGTGAACATCATGCTCAACCCCGCTAAGTGCGTATTCGGGGTTCCATCGGGGAATCTCCTCACTTTCCTGGTATCACACCGAGGCATTGGCGAACCCAAAGAAGATATGAGCCATCGAAGAGATGTGACCACCCAAGGGGGTAAAGGACATGCACGCCTGGCGGGGTGCCTAGCGGCCCTCGGGAGGTTCACTTCCAAGCTAGGCGAGAAGGCTCTGCCCTTATTTAAGATCATGAAGAGGACTGGCAGCTTCTAGTGGACTCCAGAGGTGGATGAAGCCTTCGAGGCCCTCAAGATATACCTCACTAGCCCCCCGGTCATGGAGGCACCAAGGGAGCGTGAGCTCCTATTGCTGTACTTGGAGACAACCCTGTAGACGGCGAGCGATGTCCTCGTCGCCGAGCGTGAAAAGGAAGTTATACGAAAGGCCTGACCCTCCGCGCCTCGTGAGGGCTCAGGGGCTGGGGCTCCTGAGGAGGGCTTCGGCGTGCCAGGAAACGCCTCCAGAGATGGGTAGCAAAGCCCTAGGAGGACGATGCCCACGAAGCCCGATGAGGACCGTGGAGCTAGTGCAGCGCTCGATATACTTCGTCAGCACGGTGCTTCGAGATGCCCGGGAGAGGTATCTGATTTAGCAGAAATTCCTCTACACGCTCCTCATGGCGTCCCGAAAGCTTCGCCACTACTTCCAAGGCCACCCCATCAGGGTGGTCACCAAGTTCCCCATGGAGACCATACTGCGCAATCCTAATGCCACGAGATGCATCATGGAGTGGGCCATCGAGCTGCAAGCTTTTGAGCTGACATTCGATACCAACCCCACCATCCGGGGGAAGGCCCTCATGGAGTTCACTGCGGAATGGACGGATCCCGGCGGCAGCAAGGCCAGGGAGGATATGTCCCAACTACCGGTGAAGGTGGACTTAGGATGTTGGTAGTGAAGTTTGACGAGGCGTTCGATGGCGACGGGCCTGGAGCAGCAGCGGTACTCACGTCCCTGACCGGTGACAAGCTCTACTATGCCCTGCAACTGTGGTTCAAGGATGAGGCTAAGCGCTCCAATAACATCGCCGAGTACGAGGGCCTAATCGTAGAGATCAAGGCTTCCATTTCCCTCGGCATCAAGCGGGTCATGATACAGGGAGACTTCTTGCTCCTCGTTAGCTTCTCCAACAAAAGCTACATACCCAAAGACAAGCATATGGAAACGTACCTGGAGGAAGCCCGGAGATTGGAAAAACACTTCCTGGGCGTGGACCTCCTCCACATTTCGTGGGGGGAAACCAAGAAGCCGACAAGATTGCCAAGCGTGCATCCCGTCAGGAGCCGCAACTACCAGGAGTCTTCAAGGAAAGGCTCTTCGAACCGTTGGCTACACCACCAAGAAAGGGCCAGGACTGCCCTCGTGAGGGCCCCCCTCGATAGTCGCCCCGGACTGCGGGCTGCCCTCGGGAGACCGCCTCGTCCAGGCACTAGCCGCTGCGGAGACATACTGGATTCTGAGCTCAAGGCATACCTAAGGGACGACACCCTACCAAACAACAAAGACATGGCGGAGTGCCTCGTCCGCCGGGCTAAGAAGTACTGCCTTGTGGATGGGGAGGTCTATTGTCGTAGACCAAATGATATCGCCTTGCGGTGCATCCCGGCCAAGGAGGGCCATGAACTGTTGGCTGACATCCACACCAGGGAATGCATCCACCACTCCTCGGCGCGCACCCTCGCGGGGAAGTCTTTCCACAACATTTTTACTGGCTCACGATGCTTGATGACGCCATAGATCTGGTTAAGTCATGCGTGGCTTGCCAATTCCACACAAAGCAGATTCACCAACCTGCTTAGCAGCTGCAAACCATCCCGCTCTCGTGGCCATTCATGGTCTGGGGCTAGACATCCTGGGGCCTTTCCCTAGGTCACCCGGGGGCTACCGGTATCTCTACATCGTCATCAAATTCACCAAGTGAGCTGAGGTAGAGCTAGTCAGAACCAGCCCCGCAGGATCAACGGTCAAATTCGTTCACAACCTGCTGTGTCATTTTGGTGTGCCAAAGCGTATCATCACTGAAAATGGCAACTAGTTCACAAGTGGAAAGTTCAAATATTATTGCGAAGACATCGGGACCAAGGTCTGCTATGCCTCCGTCACCCATCCGCGCAACAATGGGCAGACAGAGCGGGCCAACACGGAGGTGCTGAGGGGCCTTAAGACAAGGAGCTTTCTCCACAAGCTTAAGGAGTGCGTCTGAGGCTGGATCGACGCGCTCTAGGTGTGCTGTGGTCTATCGGTACCACTGCAACCAAGACACTAACGACACCCTGTTCTTCCTCGTCTATGGGGCTGAAGCTGTTATCCTAGCTGAGATGAACCATGGGTCCTGGACTTCAATGAGGCGACACAAGAGGAGCTCTAGAAAGAAGACCTCGTCCTCCTAGAGGAGGTCCACCATAAGGTCAACGTCTGGGTAGCCAGATACCAATAGGCGATATGCCGCTACCACTGCCGTAACGTGCATGCCCATACCATGAAGGTGGGGGACCTCGTCCTCCGAAGGGTTCTCTCTCGCGAGGGCCTTGACAAGCTCTCCCGATGTGGAATGGACCCTTTAGGGTCGCCCACTTCTCAAGACCAGGAGCGGTTCGACAAGCTCTCTCGCGAGGCCTAAAGTGTCGAGATCTGACTTACGGACTAGCTCTAGAGGCAAGTCAGATGTACCATGGTTCCTGGTGCTCGATAATTCTCACACGACATGCAGGGAGAAAACATTCACCGTGCAGAACCTACGGTTCCTCCCTGAGGAACTATGCAGGGGAAGTACGTGTCCTACGGCTCCCTCCCCAAGGGGCTTACGAGACGGATCCGAATGTACAGAGACACAGGTTGCCCCCAAGGAGCCTATGGGACAGGTACATGCCCCGCGGACCTCTCGTAGAGAGGGAAGCAAGGCAGCCCATGAGGAACTCCACCTCAAGCTGCTCAAATGTTGTCAGAGCCCAAGACCGCCTCCTAGAGGGGTCAACTGGCGAGTATAGGGTCACCTCCTCGAGGGACCAAGGACCAAGAAGCCATGAATAAGAGCGGGCAGACAGGTGAAGCGCTCACACAATCCCAGCTGGGAGGGACAGTTCCAGGGTGTCACAGGAATTACACAAACAAATGTCAAACTTCGTAGACTACGACGTCAGTATCTGGTGCGTTAGGACCGACGCCCGGGGGAGCAGAGCCTTTAGCATCATCCGACTCACTATCCGCCACCTCGTCCACCCAGCAGGGGAATGCCTAAATCGGCAAACCCTTGAGCTCAGAAACTTGGGGCTCCAAGGCGGCCATGGTGGCAGCCAGTTGCACGACCGAGGCGTAATCCACATCAGGAGCAAGCTACATGATGTTGGTGAAGAGCGCTCTTCCCACGATGCCTAGCATTTCCCGACATTACTAGGTGATGAAATCATCCAGGCCCTGTGTCGCCCCCTCTAGAGGAGCAAGGATCCTGGGGGTAAGTTCAAGGAACGCCTCTACCTCATGCCCGACGGACAGGTCAGGAACATGGAAGCCCTCGACACCAAGGAAGGAGAGAATGCCCGAGCCCTGCTCAGCAAGGGCAGAGAATGACTTACTCTAGGCTCCAACACCTGGTGGGCTGAAGGGTCGCTCTCCTCGTGGACCTTGGCGGCAGCAAAATCTTTCTTCAGGGCCGCTACCTCCCTCTTGAGGTCCTCGACCTCGTGAAGCGAGGTGTCGCGACATTTCCCCACACCCTCCAGGTCCTGGCGCAGCTGAGAACTTTCCCCCTGCTCCTTGATCAGGGAGCCTTAGACCTCCTCTAACTTGGCGTTGGGCTCACGGAGATGGTCGTCAAGCTCAAGCTGGCACTTGGCCACGACCGCCTCCCAAGAAGAAACAGATCCTTCACGTATGGCCAAGGCTTGCTCCTGGGAAGAAGCACATTCCTCTGCATCAGCGATAGCCTTCATCGCCCACGCCGAGGCATCCTAAAGCGCTGCCTCCATGGAGAGGCGGGACTTATCTTGCTCTACCACTGTTCGCTAGGCCTCGCTGAGCTGGTCCCTGTCCAGCGCCATCTAGAGATCCTCCCTAGTGGCGTCCGCCAGGAACGAGTCAAGTTCCACTCAAACGCCAGAGATGAGCCTCCCTAGGCGTTCAACCCGAACAAAGCCCGAGAGCTCTGACATGGCCAGGACTAGCGCCCGGGACTCGGCAAGACCAGCCTCGAAGGCGGTCCGGGCCTCGGGAGAGCGCTGGGGGCTGGAGCCCAAAGGAGCGGGAGGCGCTGAGACCGGCCCGTAGACTCCGCCCTATGCAGCGCCCTTAATTGAAGAGGTCACTAGGACAGTATGATGTGGGTAAGCTGCCTCAACCTCGGCGGTGGGTGCCGCCCCCTTCTAGGATGCCTGAGGGCCGACAGCAGCGGCCACGGGGGCAAAGCCCCGTGTGTCTCCCTCTGGGAGGGTGGTAGAAGCCAAGGGGCTTCTAAGCTTCGGGGATCCGCCCGCTTCACCGCATGCGGGCACGATGGCTCCCCTCATCTCGGGGGCCTTGCCGGGGTAGACTCATCCATGGAGCGGGCTAGGAGGTCGCTGCCGTGAGCCGCAGGGCGGCCTTCCATGAGGATGTCCATTTCACTTGGCTCTTCCAAGGGGATTTCCACTGGAAGCCACGCGACAGTACGGTGAGGAAAGAACGCATTCAGGAGAGGCAAGACTTCACCCCAGAGTTAGTCGAGCCTTACCTCAGAGCACCGGTCTTGCGAGGCGAAGTCACCTCCCCTCCGCCACCCTCGGGGGTGGGCGACCGAGCGCGTTTCTGGCAGGATGCCTTCTGAAGACCAAACTCTCTGGCTCCGCTCTTGGCCTACATGATCTCTCCGGAGGCGACGTGATGGCATCCTTCGTTAGGGTCAGGAGACGCTGGGCCTACGGGACTCTCCTACTTCTCATCGTGTCCAGTGAGGAGGATCCCCCATTCATCGAACTAAGGAAGGGACGCATGGATCTCGACCTTCCGAGGGTCAAGGCAGAGTGGGAGAACCTTCATAGGAATTTCCAATGAGGTAGAGGTGTGGAGGAGCTCATGGAGGAACCTCCCCACGACGGAGTTGTCGGTGATGCCGAACCCCAAGGATAGTCCCCCTCATCCAGGTTTGGCAGGTCCTTGCGGTGCTTCTATAGCGGGGTGATGTGGCGGCGGAGGAACTCCATGGCTACCGAGGGCCCCGTCAAGCCCGAGGCACTGATCTGCTCAACGTGCGTGTCCAAGGCACCGACCTTGTCCCCCTCCAGTTCAGCCGCGGACCACTGACAACTGACCTTTTTGGCTAGGGCGGTGGGAAGATGGAGCCACGGGTCTTCTAGGACATCCATGAAGAACCAGCGCTTCCGGAAGTCCTCTACCCACTTCGACCAGCCCATAGGAAATGTGAAGGCTCCTTCCTTTACAAAGGAGACACAATCAGCCTGTGAGAGGTGGAGGTGAGGTAAAGTCATACATGCCCCGTAGCAGCGCCACAAAGGGCTTCACCTCGACAAACATCTCACACCAGCAGGCGAAGATGGTCAGGGTAGTGACAGAATTGGGATGGAGGTGCAAGGCGGAGATCTGGTAGTGCTCTAGGACCGCCATAAAGAAGGGAGAAAACGGGGGAAACAGACCCGAAAGGACGGTGTGGTAGAAGAAGGGTTTGCACAGTACTGGCAAGACTCGCCGGATCTGTGGAGCCAGGCTACGCCTTGGTCACCCCCACTTGTTCCAGTCCGAGGCAAGCTACGACCGGAATTTGCCAATCCTCGAATCCAAGCGGATGGTGGAGGGGATCAACACCTCGCTGGTCTCCTCCTCTTCGTCCTCTACCTGGGAAGACTCGGCATTAGCGGGCCACATCTTGGCAGCAGAGGCTGCTCGGCGGGACATGTTGTGGTGGCAAGATCAGAGACACGACAGTGGAGGAAGCAGATGTGGAGGTGGCTCAATGGTTCGAAGTGGGGATACCCGGCGGACAAGGGCACAAGTCTAAAACGGCGGTCCTCATAGTGGTGTGCCCGAGTTCTCGAGCCGCGCCATGTGGCCCTGCTGAAGGGGTTCCGTAGCAGAAAACAAGAAAAAATCTAACTATGCGAACACTAATACCAGGATCTATACTATGTAGACATAAGTAATAGAAAAGGAAGACGGTATTCATACCTTTGAAGACCGAGGAACTCCTTATGCATGAAGGCGTCTATTGATGAAGACGAGCAGCTCCAAGAACCCCAAGTGTGGTGCCTCCAAAGTACTACACACATCCAGTGTAGGCGGCGTCTCCCGAGCTCTGATCCATGTGATTCATGCTTGACCTTTTGGTCTCTTGTATTCCGATGCCATGTCTACACATGTTAGGCTCGCCAATTCTAACTTGTGTGTATCCACAGTGCAACATGGCTTACACCCACTGTTTACGGTTGCAGATATGTCTGACACCCGATTGCCACGACCTACCTCATAACAGAGAACTTTCTTGGTGGTGCACACACAAGGGGAATACTAAAACCAGAATTCTGTGAGGGATTATCCTATTATGCTACCATCGTATATTCTATCATACTAGCATAATAAGATGCAAAAGGAATACTTTCATAAAGTAAGGTTCCATGATGTGGTTTTAGCATCTTGATCGCTATCGAGATCTCCAATCAAAAGTTTCACAAACTTGTCATTTACCATGTCACAACACATGCCCCTATGCAAAATAAAGATAGACGCATCTACTTTATCTATTGCAAGTTTTACGCGGCTTTAGGGCTTTCGTGGTAGAACCCTTTCCCACCTACGAATGTAGAGCCATAACATGGATTCAATGATTGCCATTTTACTTCCCTTTTCAGGGCCCTCCAATGTTGATGCCATATCAACTACTATAGAGAGACAAACACCACCAAAGCTACTTAACTGTGGACCAGTCTCGTGAATCACCACGTCAGGTCTGTTGGGGGTAGCTTCATCAAAAAGTGCCGCGATATGAACAAGAACATGAAAGAGGGTAGCAACTAGACAATCAATGCCCACATATTGCTATGTGTTCTATTCGTACGACATGCCTACCAATAGACTCGCTCTGATACCACTGTCGGGTTCCGTAGCAGAAAACAAAAAAAATCTAACTATGTGAACACTAATACCAGGATCTATACTATGTAGCCATAAGTAATGGAAAAGGAAGACATTATTCGTACCCTTGAAGACCGAAGAACGCCTTACACAGGAAGGCATATGTTGATGAAGACAAGCAGCTCCAAGCACCCCAAGTGTGGTGCCTCCGAAGTACTAAACACATTAGGTGTAGGCGGCGTCTCCCGGGCTCCGATCTAGCTGAGCAGTGGAAGAGGAAGATGGCGGACTGGAGATCACATGACAGTAGTGTGAAAGTGGAGAACTCAGAACCCTCGAGAGCCTCTCCAATATTATAGAGAAATCCTCAAAGGAAATGAGAGAGAGAGAAGAGAAATGGGATGATTCCAAGGAGAGGCGGTGACCCCTATATATAGTTGGAGGGAAGGGGCACCACCCAAGGGGCAGGTGGTGTGGGAGTAAACCCCACAGCCACCGGCCACCAAGGGGGAGCTGCCAGCCCAAGGTGGGCCCCACTTCGGCAGCCCATCAAGCCCTAGCCGGCTAGACCCTCCTCCCTAGGCGCCTTGCCCCTTTAGGCCTCCCCTTTGGGTGAGGCCCATTAGCAATGGACTGCCTTTAAAAATAAAATAAAAAATATATTTTAATATTAATTCAACCAATTAATGTAAAATTAACATACTAATATATTCCTTCACTCCAGAACTCCTTTCGGACACCCGATCAACATCAGGTGTTACCCGGAACTATTCCAGTTTCTCTCTCTTTATTTCCCCTATGGTACCGAATCTATCCCTATGCGCCCCCACCCTTAAGCGTGACATCCTTTAGTTCATGAACAATCCGTACATGACTGAGACCTCTCTCATATCAATGATAATTAGTAGGACCTGGATGCGCATGATGACCCCGTGCATTCCATGAATCTTATTGCTTGAACCGTTAATATCGTTTCCCATTCCCTTTGCTAGTTGATACCTAGTTCACCCTAGATTTGATCTACGGTATCTCCATACCTTCGTTTGATCTTGTTACCGATGAACTCGTTTACTCGTTCCCATGTCGTTGCATTCCGTGACCTAGTCACATGCTTGCAAGCTTCATTAATGCAATGTCATCAAGATGGCCACATGTATCTATACGTTACATGGATTGGGAAATCCTGGTCTTGATATGTACTCCTTGGTGACTGCAAGTGCACAAACCAATTGTAGCTAGTTTTGAAGTAAATATATTGAACCCACAGAGAGCTAGTGGTAAACGTCTTTATGCCCCTCGTTACTATCTACCATAGAATACTTGTAACTTGTCTTTGATCTCAAGTAAAGGGTGTTTGAGTGGTTTATGGTTGTTTACAGAAAACTAACTAAAACAAGTAACAAGATTGTATGAAAGCATGGTTGAAATCAATAGGGCTAAAACATTCTCGGGGATGTAGGATACATCACTAGCATAATACTATTATCATATGTAATCAAGATAACATACTTCTTATGTCATGATATGTGTGGAGAGAGCCCCATAATAAGATGTTCACGACAAGGCTCGTAGGAAGCCACTTTGTTGAGCCAAGTTTGAGGTCACCTCTAAATAACCACTGCAATGTCCGAGAGAAATCACCCATACAGACCACCGCATTTAAGGGTCTCCCCATGGATATCGTAATTAGCTTAGCGAGTCCCTCTTCAATCCCCTTTTTACCGTGTAGGTTACGAGCCGGTGCCAATCTATCACGGGGAATTTCGGGTGAACTTCCATAACACGTCCAAAAGGGTTTCTTCCTCCCTTTAGTCCCGAAGGAAAATGATATGTGGTCGACTTCACATATCATGTAAAGAGAGAAATCAAACTCAAGTCATAATTATATCATACACAAGGCAGTCATTTGCAGACAAGATAGATCATCTTTATTACGAGTACATAGTGGTGCTAGGGTTTCTCCATCTCTGCAAGAACAAAGGAACTACTCACTCATGGAAACAATCAACAACATCATCATAATCAAGTGGATGGATAAAATTATGATGATAGATCGAATGCAAACCATAATTGGATATGGTATTACAAAGAGATCTAATAGATGAAAGGATGGGAGTGATGGTGGTGATGAAGATGCAGCGGTTGATGATGAAGGGGATGATGTGTTGTACTCCAATGATCCGTGAAGTAGCCGGGATTTTACTCCAGGCAAGTTCGTCCTTCAGATCCCTCTTGGATGTGGTATTTCGAGCTTTCTGGTGGTTGTGAATGCCGGATCTCCCTCTCGTCTTTGCCAAGAGAAACTATTTGACGAGGCGGTCATGATCGCACCTGGTACGGGCAAACGGTACTGGCAGGCTCTGCCCGTACCCGTGGTCGTTAACCATACTGATTCCTCCTCCTTGATTGGCATTCTTCCCGGTGCGAAGGTAAATTCATAAAATGAATTTTATCACTTTGAAATATCATATAATTACATAATATGACAGCTCTGGTTGATATGTTCATATATGACTCCATGATTTGGGATCCTATTGAAACACGAACAAAATAGCGCACAAAGGCATAGTGAAATACAAAAAACCCTACTCTATTTATGCAAAAACAAAAGGTAAATATGCTTCAATTTTGGACGCATCACTCCTCTACACGCTCCTTTGGGAAACCTGAGTAGCAACTTTTTTATCACTGAGTCACGGTATCATACTTGATACCATCTAAGCTCCCTCCATAATGGTGATTTGCATTATCTCACAGTCTAAGGATCAGGTTGCCAGGTTTCCTTTGTTTATCAACAATGGTGAACTTTTGTAACTATATCTCATTATGATGCAACTGTTGGATGTTTGCCTATCACATCATTCAACCAATGATATGACCTCATTTTCAAGTGGCATGACCCATGATCTTGAAACCCCAGATCATCCTCATGACTAATGAGCTAGTTCGCTAGAGGTATAGAGACATGGTTTGTTTACATACCACACGTGTATTAATGTTTCGTATTAATACAGTTATAGGACAGTATGAAACATATTATGAACAAAAGAGATATATCAAACAATACACTTTATGATTTTCCTCTAGGGCATATATGTGGGAGCCCCCAGATTAATCCTGCAAGAATCCTTGTTATGCATACACCATGATCCTATGATCAGTTTGTCGTGGCACATAACCGACAAGTATCAAAGTAAACATCCATTACTTAAGTGAATACATGTCATACCTTATTTTCCATTATGGCTGCATCAATCAATCATCAGCGGAACTTCATCAAGCGCAGATCCTGAGCCATGCATTAACCTACAAGCAGCTGACTAGGGGAATTTCCTAGCTCGCATAGTTATCAACATCACCTACGCTTACTTCTAGAAATCTGAACAACTTAATATCCATGGACAATGCTAGTGATTACTTTGAATGTACTCGCAAACCACCTTAAGATAATAACAATAATAGAAGAGGACATGCAATATGGCTGTAGTAGTAGGAGGGCTCCATGAGAGGTTCTTTTCTAGAATAGTTTCTCTTATAGATATAGCATCGACATATCTTTGTTGAAAACTTTTGTAAAACCCTTTCCAAAGTTTTTTGAAAAGCTTTGGAAATCACTACGATTAGGTCACCCATTTTTTCACCCTTACGGTCATCCCATGACCAAACTCCTTTCCTTCCTTCTGACCATCCCATGGTCAAAACATTATCAAAGCCTTTGCTTTTCCAAAATCCTTTTTGAAATCAAAACTAGCACCACTCTATAGTAGTTTATCCAATCCGTCCATAACCAAGGACACGTCTATTAGAATAGACTTATACTCTTCAGAGGTTGTACACTTTACCCACACCATCCGGGTACCCTGCCCAGATCTTGCATAGATCATGGGTCGAGTAACTGGTCAAGACCCTCAGGATTCCCACTCTAGTACAAGAGTTGACCCTATGAGTCGTTCCTCTCAACACGGGGACGCCAGGTACCAAGGACCAACCAGAGCGCCTTTTCCACTTCACAAAGTGTGCGCTTTCAATGAGAGTCTCATAGTAACTTCTGCCTGCCCGCAGACAGTTTGTTTCTTCACCTGGTCGACGCTTCATGTACCATTACAGGAGAAGACCCATCCTCTAGGGATCGCCATCCCCTGTAGTAGTTGCAAGGAGAATCATACCAGAGTAAACAAACTTCGAGTCTAGCCCCTTTATATATGTGTAATGTCGTTGCACGGGTTAAGTTGTTATAGCTAAAGCTACAATGAACCAGGTGTGTTTTTCGAAACATTTTTACTCCTCTTTCCTTTAGCATCTTTTGTAAAACGAAAACATTTTTCTTTATCAAACTTCTCTTGGTAGGTCAGACCTCACCAAGGTTTTACCATAAAACATTTCGTAAACTTTACGGGGGTCCTCCCATCCTCTAGTTTTTTCCTTCGGCTAAACAGGGTCTCCAAAGGGGTATGGTGTTATAAACCATCTATCGTACTAGGGACAAGTAGGTTGTCACGGGGGTTGTACTTAGAATTACAAAGTGTTAATGGGTTGGAGGAGTGATGACCCACAAGTATAGGGGGTGTATCGCGGTATTTTCTAGGGAAGTGAAACCCAATTTATTGATTCGACACAAGGGGAGCCAAAGAATACTTATCAGCCTTAACAACTGAGTTGTCAATTCAGCTGCACCTGGAAACAATCTTGCTCACAACAGTTTATCAGTAGCAACAGTTTTGTAGTAGGAATAGTAAAGTAACAGTAGTAGCAAAGCAAAGACAGTAGTAACAAAAGCAGTAAACAGTGGGATTCAAATGCGGTAGGCATAGGGATGGATGGACAGGCGTTGCATGGACAAGACAATTCACATAGCAATCAGAACATAGGGCAATTGCAGATAAATAAGATAAAGCACCCAAGTACTAGATAATCCTAGGCATGTGTTCCATATATAGTCATACGTGCTCACAATGAGAACTTGCACAACATCTTTTGTCCTGCCAGCCCGTTTGCAGCGGCGCCTCTAGGGAACTACTAGCAATTGAGGTGCTCCTTTTAATAGAACACCAGAGCAAAGCATTAACACGCCTTGAACACATGTGATCCTCACATCAAAGCCTTTCCCTTTCGGCTACCCCGATTTCTGTCACTTCGGGACCATAGGTTCCGGACAACGACGTGTGTATACAACTTGTAGATAAGACCCCAAACAATACTATCATGATGAATCAATAATAAGTTCAGATCTTAAATCATGGCACTCGGGCCCTAGTGACAAGCATTAAGCACAACAAGTCGCAACAAAGTCATAAAGCACTAATAAAAGATACTAGGCACTATGCCCTAACAATCTGATGCCATTACATGAACGATATCATCCAATCCCTACCATCCCCATAGCCTACAGTGGGGGATTACTCACTCATAGATGGGGGAAACATGGATGGTCGATGGAGAGGCGATGGTGATGATGATGGCGATGATCTCCTCCAATTCCCCGTCCCGGCAGGGTGCGAGAACGGAATTTCTGGTGCTGTTTCGTGGAATCTGGTGGTGGCGGCGGAGCGGAACTCCTTCTGGAAAAACGTCGAACCCCCCAAAGTTTTTAGGTCAGAAGGCTCCTTATAGGTGAAGAGAGAGGCTGAGGGGGTGCCTGGGGGGCCCACACCACCCCCTGGCGCGGCCTGGCCTGGCCCGCGCCACCAGGTGGTGTGGCCACCCCAGGGCTCCTCTATGTCTCGTATTCTAGCTCCTGGAGTCTTCGGGTGAAATAGGATTTTTGGCATATTTTTCGGGATTTTTCTGATAGTTGATTTTCTGCACAAAAAGTAGACACCAAGGCAATTCTGTTGAAAACATCGTTAGTTCGCATTAGTTGCATCCAAATCACACAAGTATAGAGGAGAAACAACAGCAAAAGTGTTCGGGAAAGTAGATACGTTTTGGACATATCAACTCCCCCCAAGCTTAGCTTATTGCTTGTCCTCAAGCAATTCAGTTGAAAACTGAGTGCGATAAAAGAACTTTCACGAACACATTTGCTTCATATGATGTAAATAATCTCAGCAATGTGATCAACTACTTATATAATTCATAATAAAGAGTATGCAACTGAGTCTACTTAATAGTCATTGCAAGCTATGAAGAGATTCCAACTCAAGAATAATAAGTACCACGAAGCACAAACATAAGCAACATTACAATGCTCATAGAAAGGTATGATAGAGTGGTATCTCGCTTGCCTTGGATTATGAATGTCAAGGCACCTCTGAAGTTCAAGTGATGACTAGAAGTAAAGATATCAAAGATACAAGCATCAAAGTCATAACACAAATAATCAAGTAATGGAACAAACACAAAAAATGACAACTAATGCTCTCAAGAAGGTGCTCAAAGGATATGTGGAGACTCAACAAGTAGAAGAAAAAAGGTTTTGAATAATTTTGAAAGGCTTCCAAATGCTGAAAGTATGGTACTCGTTAGCTTTGAGCTCTCATTGCCCCTATCATAAGCACCTTTAATGTGGTTAAGGTGAAAGTGACACAACTAAGAGGATATGCTTGACAAGTTATAAATTGAAGTCTCATGCCCCTTACTTACGAAGACCGATCCTCATGCTACTCAACTTCAGTCACAAGTAAGCTCTTGTCATTGTAAGTATATACGTATCATGGAGAACCGCCAACGAGGTACCCCTTGCGCATGACACGGGAGCTATCCCATAATCAAAATACAAGGCAAGCAGACAATGAGCATCTCAGCGATCTTTTATTTACTATGTGCATAGATTTTTATTGAGGATGCTTCATAGAATGCTCATTATGGTTATGCTTCAAGTTTCCACCATGATTAGGCATGGCTTAGGCTAGCGGCCCAGGCGTTTCTCTAACATACATACAAACTCCATGATCTTACAAGTTCCACTTTTATTTCACACCGCCAGGATCCATAAGCAAAAAGAACATGATACCAACTAAGTACAAAGTACCTATGAAGCGCTGAAAGCGGTCCCCATGATACATGGTTCTTCTAACTTCAACTCATAAAGCGCAAGCATATGCACAACAAAGAAGGACACAATGGTTCAGGTTTATTAAGTGTAGAAAATAAAGTGTGCCATCAAGTTCGTGAGAGCTTTACTAACTAACTTTATCATAACAAGCAAACATTTTATTCGGAAGAAAACAAGGCATATTGAATATGCACGAAAGTAGCAAGTGATGCTAATGGGTAGGTATGGTGGACACTTTGGAAATATTTGGTTTAGGGAGTTGGAAACATGAGTAAAACACTCAGTGGAAATGAAGGCTAGCAATAGTAAGGGGGCGACAAACGAGAGAGCAATAGCTGTCATTATCATGCTTACAACAAAACAAGACTACTCATGGCATGAAAATGATTCAAGATCCTCAAGGCAAAATAATTCGTCAAGGCTTAACTGATTATTACAGTCATGTGCATGCGTGAGCATGTGCCAAATCGATCAAATGAAACATTCAGAGGAGGATACCACAGTGTCATACCAATTTATGAATAGAGTAATGCAAGCAAACATTCATGAGACATGCTACAAACTATTAGCGAGATGGAGCTAATCCCAAGAAAGCAAGAACTACTAAGTATCCAAAGAAAACATACACTCTACATGAACAGACTAAGCAAGCTCACAATGATGAGTATATGTACAAAAATGAAGACAAATAGAGTTCGTTACTAGCCTCTTACCACACCTCAAGTTGTCATTGATCCTCATTATTGCTCTTCACTTGTGTGGCTTGAATAATAATATGAAACCAATAATCCACTGAGAACTACCGAACCCTGTAGCCAACTCGAAAAAACCAAAGAAGAACGACAAATATTTTTGGTGTTTTTGATTTTTAAACAAGAACCAAAAGAGAAAAACAAGCAAAGAAAAATCTTTTTGGGTTTTTCAAATAGTTCAAACAAAGCAAAAAGGAAAAAGCAAACCAAAGCAAAAATAAGAAGCAAACCAAAGAGAAACAACAAAAATATTTTTGGTCTTTTTGTGTTTTTAGAAAGCAGAAGCAAAGAAGAACGAAAACTAGAAAGAGAACGAAAACATGAATATACAAAGAACCGACGCAACATGATATGAAGATGAGTGCGGTGTCGGCGTACCTCCCCCCAAGCTTAGGCTTTTGGCCTAAGTGGGTATCAATCCATGTAAGAATAGGGGTTCCAAGCGGGCGGATCGTGGTAAGAATGGTCGTAACCGGGCCCATGAGAGGAAGAAGAAGCTCCCCAATCATAAGCGGGCTGCTGATATGAGGACTCTCCCTCATTCTAGGGCTGGACCGAATCATCCGTGACCTCCCTTCTAGTGTCCTGCTCCTGTTGGGAGAGCTCTCCCAAGTACATGTCAAGCTCCTCCTCAGTGAGGGACCATCCTTCCCTGTTATCAAGGTTAAACAAAACAGGTGCAGGCAAAAGAACAACATGCTCGGACTTGCTCTTTCTCCAGCCAGCTTTGAGAAAGGTTATTTCATAAGACAACTCACTCAAGCTAGCCCACGAGGAAATAAAGTTATGATGTACCATGGAGTTAAAATCAAGCCTTTCTATGGGAAACTGTAGGTCTAGAGGATGAGGCACTAAACCATGCAATGCTAGCAAACGAGAAGCAATGAGGCCTCCATAAATTCCACCCTTCTCACGGTTAGCAGCAAGACGGAAAGCTATCAAAGCACACAAGTTGTAGGACCTATCTCGTCTCAGCAGAGATAAATGCTAAATCAAACGAAGATAACTTATTGGCAGTTTTCCTAGCAAGAACACACTTGGCAATAAAGTAGGCAAAGTAGCGAATGGAGGGAAGATGAATGTTACGGATTTTTCCATTCTCCTTCGAGAAGCTACTCCCTTGACAAATTTCTGCGTATAAATCCATGAGTGGTTCTGGTCTCTCTTTAATCTTCTTACATGATCCGCATTGAGGTACCTTAATAGCTGCACAAAAATCATCAAGAGAAAGGTTGACAGCTATATTGTAAATTTTGTAATGGACCATGGGGTTAGGCAAAGAGTGACTAAATTTGAAATCTTGCACCACAGACATGGTTAGCTTCACAAATTGAGAAGGTTCGTCTTCCAAAAAGTGCTCTAACCCCGCATTAGAAACCAAAGTGTCGACATCTTGTAGAATTCCTGCAGCTCTCATGAACTCAGAACATGGATAAATGGAGGGAAAAACTTCCTCCTCCCGGTGGACCTTCATGACATCAAGCACCAAAAGCTCATGTTGGTTTAGGTGGTGTTCACTCATCTTATATTCTGAAATTTAAACATCTATTAAACAAGTGATTGCAAAGCAAATATAATGAAGGATTCTACTCACAGGGACTAGCAAGAGGCCTAAACATGCATCAAAACTATATCTCTAAGCATCAAACAAGCTTACAAGCCGTCAAAACCAGTCACCTACAACAGCAAAATACTCAACATACAATCCACTAAACACAAATCTACTTGGACAAGGGGAGGAGTCACATACCAAGGAACAATTGCTCCAAATTTCAGCAAGAAAGATAGGCTGAGCAAAGAGATCGAAGAAATCGAGGCAAGCACAGAGAGAACGCGATTTCGAGCTATGAACTGGAGCTTACTCGGGAGAGAGAAGAAAGTGGCAGGAGAGAGAGGTAGTGGGGGGCCAGGGGTGGCCCACACGAGGGCATGGCGCCACCTAGGTCTGGCCGCACCACCATGACGTGTGCCTGCCTGGTGGGCCCCCTGGTACCTACCATGTACTCCTCTTCCCCTTTTTTCACGTAAAAATTTAATATGAATTTTCTGGAATTTTTCGAGACACTTTATTTTTGGGCAATTTTCAGAAATAGAAGAATGAATTTTCTGACAGACAATTTTTTTTCTTTTTGGAAACATGATGCAAGGACAAAAACAAGGCTAGAACTACAGAAGTTCTAGCATGCAAGCAACTAACAACACAAAGAAAACTAAACGAAAGCAAAAAACTGAAATGCAAAGGACAGAAATAAACGGGGATAAGCATAATGAAAACATTGTTTTGCTCAATGGAATCCTTTTGTTAACAAGGTTGATCAAGTCTTGCTACCAAAACAATTGCATATGAGACAAAACTTTGTATTCCACTAATGATTATGTTACCTCAACCTTGATAGCAATGGTCCCAATCATAATAGTTTCAAATTTTTCTTTTGGTATGGGACAATATATTTTTCCAATTTGAATACCTTCAACATGTTCAATTGAATTTAAACGATAAGTCCTTTCAATCTTCTTGGGGAAATAGACAGTATGTTCCTTGTCATTAACATTGAAGGTCACCTTTCCTTGATTACAATTAATAACAGCTCCTGCAGTATTAAGAAAAGGTCTCCCAAGAATAATAGACATATTATCATCTTCAGGCATTTCAAGCACAACAAAATCAGTTAATATCAAGCAATTATGAGCCACCTAGACAAGTACATCCTCACATATACCCATAGGAATAGTGTTAGACTTATCAACCGTTTACAAAGATATATCAGTTGGTATCATTTTTTCAAGATGAAGCCTCTTATAGAGAGAGAAAGGCATAACACTAACTCCAGCTCCCAAATCACACAAAGCAGTTCTAACATAACTGTTCTTAATAGAGCAAGGGATAGTTGGAATCCCTGGGTCTCCAAGTTTCTTAGAAACCTTACCATGGAAGGAATAATTAGTAAGCAAAGTAGGGATTTCTTCATTAGGGATCTTCCTTTTATTCGAGATAGTGTCCTTCATATACTTTGAGTAAGGAGGCAATTTAATAGCATCAGTCAAAGGAATTTGCAAGAATAAAGGCTTCATCCACTCACACAACTTATTATAGTGTTCATCTTCCTTTGACTTGTGTTTCTTATCAGGGAAAGGCATAGGTTTTTGGACCCAAGGTTCTCTGTCAGTACCATGTTTCTAAGCAATAAAATCTTCTTTAGTGTATTTAGTAGTCTTAGTGTGGTTTTCAGGTTCTTCTTCAACTTTTTCTTCATTAGGAACTTCATTTTCTTCATTACCACTTTCAGTTTCAGCATCAGAGATAGATATACTATTATGATCTATAGCAGGTTCAGAGGGTTCTACAACAGTTTTATGTTTGTTTTTCCTTTTCTTACGAGTAGAACCACTATTTTCAGCTCGTTGAGAATCCTGCTCAATTCTTTTGGGATGCCCCTCAGGATATAGAGGATCCTGGGTAGCAGCACCACTTCTAGTTCTAATTTCATAAGCGTGTTTTTCTTTAGCAGCATTAACTAGCAAGTCATTTTGCACTTTAACGAGTTGATCTATTTGAATTTGAACCATTTGAAAGTGTTTAACAATCATTTTACCATCATTAGAGGTTCTTTCCACAATATCTTTCAACTCAACAATAGCTCTAGTGTTTTCCATTAGATGATTTTGCACCCCTTTATTAAAGTTATCTTGCTTAACAATAAAGATATCAAATTCTTCTAAGCATTGATCGGGAGGTTTCAAGTAAGGGATGTCACCTTCATCTTGGAGAGAGTGTACCTCAATACTGGGTGAATAGGGAATAGGCTTACATAATTCTTTTATAGGAGGTAAATTCTTGACATCTTCAGCTTTAATTCCCTTCTCCTTAAGACATTTCTTAGCTTCCTTCATCACTTCATCATTTAATTCAATAACTCCCCTCTTCTTTGATGTTGAAATAGGCACCAGAATAGATGGTTCAGGTACAATTACTTCAGGAATAGCTTGTTTAGGAGGAGTCCAATCTTCATAATTCTTGCTTATTTTAGCCATTAATTCCTCAACTTCCTTAGGAGTCCTATTCCTGATAACACAATCAGCACAACTATCTAGGTATGTCCTAGATTCTTCGGTTAGTCCATTATAAAATATATCCAGTAGTTCATTCTTAGGTAATGGACTTCCAGCCTGTGCATGAATCAAAGCACAAAACCTTTCCCAAGATTCGGGCAATGCCTCTTTTTCTCCCTGTTTAAAATCAAAAAGTTCCTGCAAAACAGCATGTCTAGCACTAGGAGGAAAATATTTCTGCAGGAAAGTATTAAACAAGCACTCAGGGCTATCAATAGATCCAGGAGGTAAATTACCAAACCAAGTTTTAGCTTCTCCTTTCAGAGAAAAAGGGAAAATCTTAGCAACAAAGTAAGTACGCATTTTAATATCATCAGAAAACAAGCCACTCATGGTAGAAAGTTCATTCATATGTGCTACCGCACTTTCATTCTTAGTCCCGCCAAAAGGTTCTTTCTCGACAATAGCTATGTAGGATAGATCGAGAGAGAAATCATAATCTTCATCTATAATGTTTACAGGAGAAGCAGCAAACTTAGCAGCAGGAGATAATTTGGGTCTAATAGTACGCCTCTCAAGGAGATTCTTAGCAGCGCTCCTATCATGGGTGTTCCTACATTCTTCAATAAACTCATCAGCCATCTCAACATAATCTTCTTCAGCATCATAACTCTCACTCGACTCAGGTGAGCTAACAGGTGTAGCAGTGTGTTCATTAGGAGTTTCGGTATTTCCAACTATAGTTCTAGCAATTGTAGCATCTAGGAAAGGACCTAATGAACCACTCTTATCAAGCACAGTAGAAGCAGCATCATAAGCATCAGAAGTTTCAGATTCAGCTGTAGTAGCAGTGTGTGTAGCATGTGTATGTGGTGGTGTAAGGAACTTACTCAGAACAGACGGTGAATCAAGAGCGGTAGAGGTGTTCAGAACCGTACCTCTTCTTGTAGTGGATGGTAAAATAGGAACCTTGCCATCACGAGACTTACCCATGATGGATGGAAAGCAGCGAACCATAGAGAATCCAAGTGAACTTGATAAATAAAGCTATGCTCCCTGGCAACGGTGCCAGAAAATAGTCTTGATGACCCACAAGTATAGGGGGTGTGTCGCAGTATTTTCTAGGGAAGTGAAACCCAATTTATTGATTCAACACAAGGGGAGCCAAAGAATACTTATCAGCCTTAACAACTGAGTTGTCAATTCAGCTGCACCTGGAAACAATCTTGCTCACAGAAGTTTATAAGTAGCAACAGTTTTGTAGTAGGAATAGTAAAGTAACAGTAGTAGCAAAGCAAAGACAGTAGTAACAAAAGCAGTAAACAGTGGGATTCAAATGCGGTAGGCATAGGGATGGATGGACGGGCGTTGCATGGACAAGACAATTCACATAGCAATCAGAAAATAGGGCAATTGCAGATAAATAAGATAAAGCACCCAAGTACTAGACAATCCTAGGCATGTGTTCCATATATAGCATATGTGCTCGCAATGAGAACTTGCACAACATCTTTTGTCCTGCCAGCCCGTTTGCAGCGGGGCCTCTAGGGAACTACTGGCAATTAAGGTGCTCCTTTTAATAGAACACCGGAGCAAAGCATTAACACTCCATGAACACATGTGATCCTCACATCAAAGCCTTTCCCTTCTGGCTACCCCGATTTCTGTCACTTCGGGACCATAGGTTCCGGACAACGACGTGTGTATACAACTTGTAGATAAGACCCCAAACAATACTATCATGATGAATCAATAATAAGTTCAGATCTAAAATCATGGCACTCGGGCCCTAGTGACAAGCATTAAGCACAACAAGTCGCAACAAAGTCATAAAGCACTAATAAAAGATACTAGGCACTATGCCCTAACAATCTAATGCCATTACATGAACGATCTCATCCAATCCCTACCATCCCCATAGCCTACAGCGGGGGATTACTCACTCATAGATGGGGGAAACATGGATGGTCGATGGAGAAGCGATGGTGATGATGATGGCGATGATCTCCTCCAATTCCCCGTCCCGGCAGGGTGCCAGAACGGAGTTTCTGGTGCTGTTTCGTGGAATCTGGTGGTGGCAGGGGAGCGGAACTCCTTCTGGAAAAACGTCGAACCCCCCGAAGTTTTTAGGTCAGAACGCTCCTTATAGGTGAAGAGAGAGGCCGAGGGGGTGCCTGGGGGCCCACACCACCCCCTGGTGCGGCCTGGCCTGGCCCGCGCCACCAGGTGGTTTGGCCACCCCAGGGCTCCTCTCCGTCTCGTATTCTGGCTCCTGGAGTCTTCGGGTGAAATAGGTTTTTTGGCATATTTTCCGGGATTTTTCCTGATAGTTGATTTTCTGCACAAAAAGTAGACACCAAGGCAATTCTGCTGAAAACAACATTAGTTCACATTAGTTGCATCCAAATCACACAAGTATAGAGGAGAAACAACAGCAAAAGTGTTCGGGAAAGTAGATACATTTTGGACGTATCAAGGAGCCAAGTCATTACCAGACATAGATCATCATACAGTAAAACCATGAAGTTTTCATAAACAAGAAGGTAAAACATGCATAAGTAAAACATTAGGACATGGCTTATGAGCAAGAAGGCGGCTTTCCTATGATCAACAATCTGGCAATGAATGTCCCTGGACTTCTTCTTAGAAAAGCATAATAACCAATAATAATAACCCTCTTCTTCTGGTCGCCAATATAATTGCATCTATCGTTGATATGGATCACATGCAAGCAAACAAAGGGCACAATAACCAAAAGGCATGCAATCACCAATACAATACAACTAACAACATTCAACACATTATTTACTTCTGTAGGTTTTGATAGACTGAGTTTGTTGCAATAGGAATTACATACCTGCTTTTGTGGGGCATCTTTTATGATTTAATGTCAAATACCACTTAATGTAGGGGTTTTTAAATAAGGCTTAGGCATGCATGATATCAATATAAAAAGGATATACTCAGATAGGTATTGAAATAACTAGTCCATCAAAAGTGGTTTCATGATTTCATCACTTTTCTTTAATTAATTATGATTGTTTTAGTGGGAATAACCCTAGTTTAGGTGAACAAATCACTATAAATGATCTGGAGCTCAACTAAAATTGTGCTTAGAGTATAATATACATGTTTTAGTTTGTGATTTTTTAGAGTTGGAAATATCTCAAAATAATAGAGACAATGCCCTTGAGAAATTCTGAAAATTAGTTCTGCATAGTATTTGTCTTTTTAACCAGATTTATTCAATAGGTCCAATTGGTATGAGGCCAAGGACAGTGGATAGGCATTATATAAACCTTCTAAGAGAAAGCAGAATCCTCAATTTTGGTGTTATAGAACTCCTGTAGTATTTTTTCTACTGAGATAACCCTAAACAGAGATGTTTAAATCACCAAAATTTACTTGATGATCAATAAATCTTGAACTCCTGGTTTTTGACTTATCATGATGCACCACTTCATTGAGGATTGGAATTGGGTAAAAATCTATCATAGTTTGGCCTAGGGAAATTTCCAAAGGCAGAATTGAATTGAATTTATTATTATTTCTATAGACAAATGAAGGAGATTTTTGGATTGAGGTCTAAATTACATGCAATGTATCTCAGATACCTCACAGTACAAAGTGGCTTCACTCTGTTTGGATTTATCAAACTCTCTGGAGGATTTATTTAATGAAAAAGGTATATATTTGTATTTGATTTTCCTAGAAAAGATACAAACATATATCTGGGTATATTTTTGTGCTCCATGTTGAGGAAAACCCTAAGGAGAATTTAGAAATTTTGATCTAGAAATTTTGGGTCATTTTACATTTTCAAAAATAATTGAAACTGGCAGTTGATTATCCAGATCTAGAAAATAGAAAAAAGGAAAAGGAAATACAGAGGGCATGGGACCAGATCCAGACCTCATTGAGCTGCAGAGTAATTTAGCCGGCCCAACCTGGCTGTGGACACGCACGCGGTGCCGTATTTGAAATCATGGCGCGGGGACCGCTAGTCAGTGGCCCAAGAGGGGCGAAGAGGTAGGGAGGCCTCCTGGCAGTCCGATTAGAAGGGTCCTCGACGGCCGTGAGGTTGTCACTCACCTCTGAACGGCTATCGGGGAGGAAACCTAAGGCTAGCCTGGGAAGGCCAAGGGCTCTCTTGGGAGCAGGGGAGGCGCTGAGGATGCGGTGGGTCGATTCGGTCAATGATGGCAACTCTGGCGAGGGACATCTAGGGAGGGTTCGGTGACTGGGGGCACCTCGCGCGGGGGTGCCTGCGAGAGCTCCCAAGAGCTCGCCGGAGATGGTGCCCGAGGCTTACCTAAGAAAGGAAAGAGGTAGGGTTAGGAAATAGTCTCCGGGAACACAAAATTCTAGCAGAGAACAAGAGGAGAGGGTCGGAGATGCGAGCTCCATCTCGATGGTTTGAGAGAAGACCGAGAGAATTTCTTCTTCTCCAGGACATAGATGACTAGGGGAAAGCTCTAGTTCTCGGGAATGGTTCTTTGGTGTCTAGGGAGAGGAATGGGGGAGAAAAGAGGGGATGTACTGGCCTGTGGCCTTTTATTTGGAGGAGGGAGGGGGTATGGTGGACAAGGTCCAAGAAAGGGCAAGGGATAGGTGGTGCTCGCGAGTTGGGCCTCAGGGGCGGTGGAGGTGGTCGTGCCAGGGTCCTGTGAGCTGCATAGGGCGGAGAGAGAGGGGGATGGTGCTCCCAAGGCATTAAAGAGGCTAGACATGACTTGGCTTATGTCTCCTTCTCATACAAACACATAAGCCAAGAGCTAGGTTTAGCTACAGTGGATGCTACAGTGTAGCGCGACCAGAGGTGGTGTGGTATGCTGTGGAGTATTGTTTGACAAGTTTGAGGACGATTTGCTTAGGTGTTGACCATGGTTTTAAATAATTTCATATCTTGGACAAAGAGATGATCATGAGGAATTGGCAAGAAGGGGCAATGATACTCGTAAAGTAATAAGGTCAAGGTTCTTCACCAAGAATTATTTGGGATTTGTGAATATTCTAAATCATTTTTATATCAATTATTCAAATATTGCTGAATCTTTTTTATTGACTTCATTTGAAAGTTTTGAATTTTCTGAGGTGGGTTTTTTAGATGGTCCCAAATATGAATCCACACTCTGGGGTTTTTCCCAAGATTTATTGAAGGATAAAACTATTTAAAACAATTAGTATTCCTATTCACCCATTTAAGAAAATGGGCAAAATGAAATAATAAAACTCTTCAAAAATATTTATTTTTGAAGTGGGAGGATAGGGTATGATTTGTAGGCCTCAAGGGTTCCTAAACATGGACAAGTGTTATGGATAAAACCAAACTTTCCTTAATATAAGGAGTTTTTAGGTTTTTGTTAATTAAAGGAATTTAATTGGTTTCGAGGGTAAATTAATTATGGATGACCCTTGATAAATTTATATCTCCATGGTATATGATATCCACCATATGTATCCACCATGTGATACCTTGGGTTTTGAGAATTTTACTTGATTTGGGTAGGAGCAAGGGAAATGAGGATCTTAGGCGAAGTCAATTTTATCCCTTCAAAACCTTGTTGGATCTTGGAGCTCACAGCTCCACTTGGGTCATGGGTTATATGGATAGATAGACCAAGCAGTGTAGATCACCATGGTTCAGAAGGTTGAGGTTGGTTAGGATTGAGCTTTCCTAGGATTGATGCCAAACTTTGAATAAATTAAGCATGCCATACTAGATTAGCAAGTAGCCTTCAAAACCAGGTGGGTTTTGGAGGCACAAAGCTCAAATTGAAACAAGTGAAGTAGGGATGGATATACCTTCATGAGTAGAGTATAACCATGAAAATATTTTGTCCAAGGAAAATAGTATGGAGATGTAAGCTTTTGCCAAAGTAGGCATGTTGATGAGATTTGTGGAAAATATTATTTTCTTGCCTACAAAACCATCAAGAACAAGTAGCTTAGAGGATGATATAGCCAGGGGCAGGAGTGGGACTTCGTAGTCCTTAATATGGTCTACCAAATGGTTCAAGTGCATTTCCAAAAGTGCACAAGGGTTGGAAATGAGGGAGACTCAAAAATGTGACATTGATAACATTTTTCCAAACAACCAAATTTGGCAGATTTGGGTATTTTGACTAGAATACAAGAGTTCATTATTTTGATTAGTCATAGGTTCCAAATCATCATCAAATGGATGAAGTTGAAGTGTAGATTGAGTAGAAGGGATATGTGCTTGGGGTTGGTTAACATGGACTTGGAAACTTCTAGAAGGAGTTAACTCTGGGTTGATCTAGTTAAGGGATTAGATAGTCATTTTAGTGCCCATAGGTTAGATCAAGCTTTGGGATATTTCTTAGGGTTAATACTCTTGGGTTAGCTATATTCTAGATGATGAGTAGGGTAGCTCATACTACTCCTAGGCAAACAATTCAAGCAACAAATCAAGGCAATTCATCTTAGCAGATCAAGGCAACTCATCCTATAAGCAAAAAACAATCTACCACCATGGATACCTCCAAGCCTAGCTTGGGGCAAGGATGGGTATTTTGAAAAGGTTGTATCTTGACTAGTTGAGAGTCCCTCGGTATTTCTACCAAAAGTAGAGTTCAAAAGTTTTATAAAAAGTTTTAGAGAAACCTAGAGATAAGAGTAGTTGAAGGTTCTATCTTGAAAACATAAGGAGATTATATCTTATAGATCTCCATAATTTTGTCAATAGAAGCTACTCCCTCCATTTCAAAATATAAGATGTTTTAGCTTGGTGAAAGGAGTGTATCTAGACCCTTTTACTGTCAAGGATCACTCCAAACATAAATGAACCTACAAATTAAAAAGGGTGTAGATACACTTCTTTCACAAAGCTAAAACATCTTATATTTTGGAACGGAGGGAGTACTAAAATAGTTAGGGTTGCAAGGGCATCTTGGCTCAGGTTTGAAATACCAGAACATTTGGGAAAATGTAAAATGAGCCCAGACAGTTTTGTCAAATAGCTTTTGTCAACTAAGGGTGAGGTAAAGTGTATATCACTTGTTACACATTCAGATGCATAAGCACAGACAGACAACAAGCAGACACTGCATCATTAAACAAGAAAAAGTTTTTGTTCCCCCAGATTTTTGCATTCTGGACAACTAATATGGGTTGCTAAAATTGGGATGTTACAATATCTCCTTCACCCGCTAGCGTGGTGCCCGAGGAGCGGGCTTGGCACACGTCCTGATGGCTCCAGCCGACCGTTGGGCAGCCCGACCCTATGCTCCGGAGGGGAGCGTGTGAGCCACACTCCCAGGGGCTACTGTGGAACCAAGGGCATTGGGAACCCTGGGTACCTAGTCGGTTGGGCCCTTAGGTGGCACGTCCGGATACCTCGCGAGGGTCTCAATATGAGCCCTCTCATGAGGGTCGAGGGCGGATGAGTTCGGGTACAAGAGGCAACAAACTGGGCGAGGGCGGAGCATAGGATGCTCCGCCCCACTATGCTCCAAGGCATCCCAGGTGGTCAGAGGTGCCCTTGGCAAAGGGTCCGATAGCTGGGACTGTGTCTCCCCATTTTGGTGCAAGGGGAGCCAGAGGCGACGCGTCCCGCAGGAGCCGACGTCGTCCATGATCGAAGGCATGAGGAGGGTGGGAGCCTCCGAGGTGTATAGGCCAGGTCTAGGGAAAGTAGGCGGGTAAACCAGATCTCTGGTGAGCGGCAGTGTGGTGACCCTTCCCACCCACCATTTGGGGGGAAGAGGCCTAGACACCTTATAAAAGGACACCTCCTTCTACCTTGGAAGGGGCCAATTCACAAGACTTGTAACCTTGGACATTGATTCTCCATTGTACCCTTGCGAAGCACTGCGATCAATACAACCAAGTAGGAGTAGGGGCTTTACCTCCTCACGAGGGTCCCGAACCTGGGTAAAACCCCCGTATCAACCTCTCTGTCATGTGCGTGCATCGTCACCTTCACTATCGTTGAGAAGCTTGGAATGCATGATTCAGCCCCCACTCGAACTCAGGGATCATTGGACCCATGTTCCTTCGCAGGACGCATCTTTGACATAGATGTTGGAAGGACCCTGCAATATGCATTTTTATGTTGACTCCACATGAAGGAGGCAGTCGAATCATCTCATGAAGGACTACTGGACTTTCCTAGAAATGCAGAAGGTATGCAACGCAAAGGCAGCCGAAGCAGCGAACCAAGGATACACCACCGCACCTAGAACCCTATATCTTGGCGCACCACCGCCACCTCCAGTACAACCATCAGTAGGACAACTACAACCTGCAACAAACAGAAACCAGGAACATGAATACCCAAGAACAGAAAGGGCGCCCGTCCAACAGGGTTCAAAAGCTGATCACACGACAACTCATTGGTCAGAGCAAGAAATCACATTTAGTAGGGCTGATCACCCACTTCGGGTTTCTCGACTGGATCATTTAGCTCTGATCATGGAAGCCTAGATTGGCGGGTTCGACATGAGCAAAGTATTCTTGGATGTAGGAAGTAGCATCAATCTAATATACGCCAAAACTCTATGAGCAATGAATTGGTCCTTAGAAAACCTGGCACCCATGGATACAACCTTCCACGGGATAGTCCCAGTCAAAGCCGAAATTCCTATAGGTAAAGTTTATCTTGACATAGTCTTCGGATCAAGGAACAATTTCAAGCATGAAAAACTCGAGTTCGAAGTCATGGACTAGACATCACAGTACCACACGATCCTGGGATGCCCAACATTCGCCAGATTTATGGCAGTGCCTCACTATGCATATCTGGTATTCAAAATGCCAACACCCAATGGAATCATTACCATGAGAGGAAGTTTCACTCACTCTGATAATTGCAATCAACAATTCAACAAAATATCAAAATCTTTCGGGATGGAGACAAAATTCATGGAGCTAAAAATTGCAGATACAGAGCTACTACCCAAATGACACGCCCCCATTGACCAAACTCTAGAACTAGGTCCACTGCAGAAACCCAAAGGCGATCTATCTAGCCTCCAACACTAGCCCTGCGTAGGAAAGCACGCTCGTCGATTCCCCCATGAGAATTGGGAGATTTTTTCAAAGTAAGTCAACATACAAGAAATCTCCAAGGAACCCGACGAGTACCTATTCGAACTACATCTATGGTCCACCCGACAGGTCATGGAACCAACAATCGAGGCCATTGGGAAAATGATCCATCGCCTCACCAATCATGGAACTTCACAGAAATAACAAAGCAACATGGGTGGCCAACCCAGTATTCACCCTGAAGAAAACCGCAAGACTTCGCATATGCATCGACTTTGCCACCCGAAGCAACCAAGCAGGACACAGTCCTTTTTCTCTGGTCCACCATGCACAAGCCGTTCCTCTAGTCGAAAGGCTAGAAACACCCCCTTGAATCACCATGGTCAAAGGGACCACACGAAGACAGCAAGGAAGCAATTCAAGCTAAGAAGCAAAGTTGCTAGGATTTTTACTTTTTATGCATTTTATATTCAATAAGGCCAACGTCTAGGCAAGCACGCCAAAACATGTACCCCTTTGATTCGACGATAAATAAAGATAAGTTTCCAAAACCGAGTTAGTGTCTTTCTATTCGTGTTATTCATCAACCCCACACTCAGGGGCTATTCAATTGATAACTAATCAAAAATATCCACCCGATACTCGGGGGCTTTGCCAAATATACCATAGAAAAAATTTCGTCTTCAGTACAACGCGCTTTGACCTGAATAGCTGACTCGGCCCCAGGGCATCAGCCAAACGAAAGGGTCTCACGAATAAACAATTTTTTTATAAGCTAATGAATTTTCACCAAAATAAAGGTGTCATATATTTATCAACTACAAATCCACATAATATATTTGTTCCATTTTGCAGGAAATATTCAGATGGCGAAATTCAAGAAGAAATCTTCGTCTTCCTCTAGGCATGTCCAGATAATCCTGATGGCAAGCTTGCGAGCAGCCGCATAATGGGGCTCCATGCTGACCATCCCACCACCAGGAGGGGATGCAATCCCCGTGACACAACATCTAAGTTTAGTATTGGGTGGTGTACGTGCACCCAGGAAAGCCCAAGTTTTTCACTTGCCACAAGCTATAGTTTTACGAAGTGGTAAATCCTCTCACCTTGTCGAAACACTGCCACCAAATCAGCAAGGCTCTAATGCTGTGAGTCCCGAGGAAACATGGAATTATATACAATGGAGAAACACCTGCGACAACACTCGACAAATTGTTCTACCTCGGACACACGATCCTGGAGCAAGCCTAATAAATATGCACGGTGATGATCAATGCATAAATCACTACCAGTACTTTGGGAGGTGGCCACCAGAGCACTAATTCGGCTACGCAGATGTTGGGTTTCCTCCCTCTCGCACAATCGAATACTTGAAGTAAGGTAAGAAGTTCAATTTCCACAACAGAATAAGTAAAACTAGGGGGCTCTATAAAACACTTACAAAGCATTTTTTTCACTCGCCCTGAAGATTTCGTCTAAGAAATACGACTCGCAATCCAACACTTTATGCATTTTCGATTGCGACACATCTACCATTGCTTGCAAAACTCGAAGATTACCTTCTAGTCTCTTCA
Organism: Avena eriantha; assembly: GCA_910589775.1. Lineage (NCBI taxonomy): Eukaryota > Viridiplantae > Streptophyta > Magnoliopsida > Poales > Poaceae > Avena > Avena eriantha. The sequence continues at coordinate 166,504,359 of OU342740.1, read as the reverse complement.
CCTGTTCAATCTTTTCCCCATATAGTAGTCTCAGATGCACTCACCCCAGAAGAAGATGGCTATGCATCTGAAGCCTGAGTGGACCCAGAGGGAGCAGTCGAATCAAGGAATATCTGGTAGGACAGACGAAAAGTACAGGAATTTAAATAAACCAGATAAATTGCATACACAACAATAGATACACCATTTACACATGCAAACCAGATGCTTCTTGACAAAAGGAGTAGTTTAGCAAAGGGAACAAGGTTCATTACAAGCAAAGTAAAAAAGGGGGGCTTCTACGAGTACAAGATAATTATGGGGTAGATTTCTCTACAGACAAAGTATTACTGGCCAACAGAGCATCAGCCGAAGAAGGCACAACTGGAGTAGTACTACCAAAAGCAGCTCCAGTCGAAGGATGGACAGGAGATTTCTTAGGACCTCCATCTATACCTAGGAGAAGCCGCGCATTCTTCTTGGCCTTCATAATAGGGTTTAAGGTCAATCGCTTTGCCAACATTGGTGACTGGAACAGAGGAGCTAACCTTCTTCTAGTCGACCTTTTCACTGTGCACCATCGCCAAGGCCATGGAAGTCTCGGCGCCACTCTTCGACTGAACCATACTGTAACCTATTAGCGGGTTCAGATCAGTGCCAAAGATAGCAACAAGGTCATTCAAATTCACCGATACCTCTTTTGATGGGAAAATTTCGGCATGGAGACTCTTGAAGGCGCGACACGAATGAATCAAAAGATTGCGCGTGCCAACACTGTTGGCCTCTAGAGTACCAACATCATCCGAAAAAGGGTCAACCTTCTTGTCCTCATCTAGCATTACAGACTGGCCGTTAAGCTTTGCGATAGGGAGATCTCTAATAAGAAACAAAAGCTGAAGGAAAATACATAACTCGAAGATTATGATGGAGAAACTTACGAGTCAAAGATGTGTTGAGAAATTCCAGTCGCTTCCTGAGATTTTCATCTCGTTTGGCAAGGGCAATCGCTTGCCTCTCCCTTTCTTCGGCATTAGCCTTGGTTTTCTTCTTGGACTCATCTAGCGCCTTCTCCGCTACCCGCAATTTGGCCTCTAAATCTTCGATGCGCTTCAATGCCTCATCCCAATAACCCCAGATTCTTTGGCAGCGGCTGGTTATTTAAAATTTGCACATGGTTAATTAAAGTCAGTGACATCGAACACTATCGAATGACAGAACAATCCTTTAGATTCTTCGGCTTCATCATGGATCTTGATAAAACGAGAGGCCATGCCAAACATCTCGTGCATCAGCGGCTCTAGCAAAGGGAGAAGAACATTAGGATATTAAGAACAGGGCAAGCCACAAAAACAAATTTCAGGGGTAGCACTCACATCCTGCATGTCAACCTCGACAGGATTCTCGGTTATTGCCACACCCTTGCCTGCAATTTTTCTTCTTTTCTATGGCAGAGGTGTCGGGGAGGCACTTGTATCTTTCAGGATCGGTTTTCCGCAGGTGATTCGTGCGGTTTTCCCTGGACCGTGGGCTCGGAAAGGGGTCACACCTAGCGTTTGGAATTGAGGGTCTTGGGGTTCGATGGGGTTCAGGTTCGGTCTTCGGGGTCTCGACAATCAGATCCTTGAAAGAGGTCGTGGAGTTACATGTAGAAGACCTCGGGGTGCGGCATCGGATCAGTCTTGTCGACGAGAAAATCTTGGCGTTGTTCGATCTTTGCAGCACGATCATCTAGTCCTTGGGTTGTGCATACTCCGCAACATCACCACCAATCTGCCATCACTTCACATTATCTCCAAAGCAGCGCCATCTAGGTAACGTACCACCACATTACAACGCACTCGTGGTGCACAAACTTAGCATCAGGAGCACATGGTTCTTGACGTATACGCAATCTCGTGTCTTGGCTAACAACGTCGAGGACATATGACAATGGTACCACTGTAGATCATGTCGTCCTTCTTCTGGCTAGTACTGTGGCGTCCCTGCGGCTCGAGGTTGATGCGGGAAAGCGGCCGGGGTGGAGCTTGGTGGTAGCTGATGGAGGCGATGGCGGCGAAGGGCTCGCAAGGGTCGAGTGATGTGGCTCATAGGGGAGGCGAAACCTGCTGTCAATGCAAGGGAATCCCGTCGGCGAAGGTGGCGGGGAAAGATGTCGTAGTTGGTGCCATGCGGCGGCACTAGGGTCATCGGGTGCTTGCAGAGGAGGCAAGCGCCGACTTGGTGGGGATGCAGAGGCGGTGGTGCTGCGAGGCGGTCGCCCCGGGGAGGTGACCAAAGGACGAGGTGGGGCGGCTAGGGGCGCCATGGCGTAGGAGATTGGGGCCAAGACGGCACGCGGCCTGCGAGCAGGGTGGAGGCAATCTCGGAGGAGGGTGCCTGGATAAGGACGAGGCGAGACGGGCGGAGGGGAGCTCCAGCTCGGGCCGCCAAGCATGTAGAGGCCCGACGGAGGTGGTTGATCTTTAGGAGCAAGGCGAGTTTGTGGCATCTGATGGTGGGGTCTCACGGGGAGAGGCGCTGGAGGCTGGTGGTGATCCGCACAGGACAAGGGGAGCGGGGGTTGGCGTCGAGGGGAAGATGGGTTGTGCGCGTTTGGTGGATGGGTTCAGGGACAAAAGGTAGGAGGCAACACAGGGATGGATTAGGCATGAGAGGCGACGGGTGGATCAGGAGTGGGACACGGTTGGTGGGGGTTCGACCGATGTGGATGGTGTGCGTCGTGCGGGGAGAGAGAGACATGCGGGGTGTGCATTGTGTCTGTGCGGCATGTGTATGTGGGTTGCGTGGTGGCATGGGTCACATCACTCGTGGGGTGGGGTTCATGGCAGCGAGCGGCTACACGCACTACGTGCGTAGCGTGTAGGTGTGTACGTGTTGGTTGGGTCAGGTTGTGTTCGGTGGTGGCGGCTGGGGTAGGTGAGGGGCTTGTTCGTTTGCAGCTCCAAAGGTCTCGGGCGAGTGCATAGCGGGGCCCGAGTTGCTTGTAATCTCACGTATGGTCCAAAGTATCTTTGCCAATGGCCCAGAGGGGCCTAATGGGGGTGAATACAAATCTAACAGGCAAATGGTTGTTTGAACCAGATGAAAACTGGTTGAACTCAAATCCCTCCGTTAGGTCAACTCTTCATGGCCCGCCCTATCAGTATTCCCCATTATCCTTGGCAGTCATGGACTAGTTAACCCCTTCACGGACCAGATCTACTTCTATGTTATGCTTTTCTCCCCTGTTTACCTCCCCATAACCTTTGCTCAGCTCCAGCTGCTCGTCTCAGATCAGAGCTCACACTTGCTCTCCTTGTGACCCTTCTTAGCTGGCACATGACAAATCCAAAACTAAACCAGATTCTCGTTTCAAAAAAATTAGACCCAGGGGTGCTAGAGCGGTCCCTCCTCGTCGTCGTCCCCCATGGACGGGCTGCTAGAGCGGTCCCTGGAAGGAGCAATGAGACCCAGGGGTTTTCCATGGTCTCGGGCAGGATATCACATTGCTAGATTGATTCCTGGAGATTATGATTAGAGCAAGAGACAATGGCAGTATATAAGGAGGGTCAGAGGTCGGTAAAACTCGCGAGAAACACCAAATTCATGCCCAAGAAAAGAATCGTAACGGAATAGGAAAAGAAATCATGGATTTGGAGGAGTCTTGCCGCGTAATGACCAACTATATGTGCGCGGCCCGTATAGCTCCGTCGTATAGTTGGTTCCGGGCAGATATTTCCAAATATCTCGAGTCCAGGTCGGTTAAGTTACCAACTTCGAACCGACAATACCGCTTTTTTATGAGATTATAATCAGAAAAACGAAAAAGTAAATGAAGATGTCTGAGAGTTTAACGACCAACTATATGGCCAATTTCATCTCCGGTCGTATAGTTGCGACCGTATAGATACACACACCAAAAATCAAAAGTGCCTGAGAGTTCAACGACCAACTATGCGGCCGGAATTATTTCCTCCGGTCATATAGTTGCGCCCATATAGTTCCAGACATCGAAAACAATTTCACAAAGAAGATACAGAGGGTTTAATGACCAACTATACGGTGGGAGATTTCTCTCCGGTCGTATAGTTCCACCCATATAGTTTGTTAAACCCTCCAAAAACTTCAGAAAAACACAAGGAATTCAATGGCAAAAAAATTAGGAGTAAAATCTATGAAAATAAATAACTTATTTGAGTAAGAACACTTACCTTGAAGTTAACGTTTACTTATTCGGGAATGACAAGGTCCTCCAACAACAAAGACTTCTTCTCTTTTGGAGGAATTGACCTTAGTTCATTGAATAATTCTCGCAAGAAAAAATCACCAGGACTGAAGTTCCTCTCGACAAGATTGGTGTCTTGCTTGGCAATTATGGACACTGCATCCAACATATTTATTTCTTGCCTCTACATGATCTGTAACTCAAACTCTTGAAGTAAAAGAATCCAACGGATCAGTCTTGACTTATGATTATTCCCCTCAAGGAGTTCTTTTAAACCATCACGATCCGTATCTCTTAATTTTAGATCAACTATATAAGATCAAAATTTATCACAACAGAAAAATATAGCAAAGAGTTCCCTCTCTTCCTGATAATTCGTTTGAGCACTATTGAGAGTTCTACTAGCATGATATATAATGTTAAATCGGCGACCTATGTGTTGTCCCAGAGTTACTCCTACAACATCATCACCAGCTTCACATATTAAGTCAAATGTCATATCCTAGATAGGTGGTTTAATGATAGGCACATGGGATAAAGCATTTTTAAGTTTATCAAAGATCACAAGGCATTTATCATCAAAATTAAATCTTACTCCCTTTTGCAGGAGGTTGGTCAAAGGTTTAGATATTCCAGAGAAATTTCTAATGAACCTTCTATAAAAACCCACATGCCCAAGAAAACTTCTTATACCTTTTATATCCCTAGGTTGTGGCATTCTCTCTATGGCCTCAACCTTAGCTCTATCCACTTCAATTCCCTTACCTGATACCTTATGTCCCAGTTTAGAACAAGTTTTGTTTCTTCGCAACGCTGCAAAACTCTTTTGAGATTATCCAAGCAACTAGTAAATGAAGTTCCATAGATAGAAAAGTCATCCATAAATACTTTCATTATCAGTTCTATGAAATCCGCAAAAATAGCAGTCATGCATCTTTGAAAAGTAGCTGGAGCATTACATAAACCAAAAGGCATACGCCGGTAAGCATGCAAACCATAAGGACTAATGAAAGTTGTTTTAAGTTGATCATCTGGATGAACAACTATTTGAGAAAAAACAATGTATCCATCCAAGTAGCAAAAATGAGTGTGGTTTGCTAACCTTTCTAAAGTTTGATCTATGAAGGGTAAAGGATAGTGATCTTTCCTAGTTTCTTTATTCAACTTCCTGAAGTCTATGCACATCCTATGTCTAACAATAGTTCTAGTAGGTATCAATTAATTGTTTTCATTAGGAATAACTGTAAAACCGCCCTTCTTAGGGACACAATGAAGAAGACTTACCCATTCACTTTATTTTACAAGATAGATTATACCTGCGTCCAATAGGCGTACAATTTCCTTTCTTACCACTTCCTTCATTTTGGGCTTCAGCCTTCTATTAAATTCCACGACTGGTTTAGCATCTTCCTCCATGAATATTTGATGGACGGTTATCACGAGACTAATGCCCCTCAAATAATCCATTGAGTACCCAAAGGCCTTGCGATGCTCCTTAAGTATTTTCATGAGTTCTCCTTCTTATTCTCCTGAAAGTTCAGCACTAATAATGACAAGAAATTTATTTGTATCATCTAAAAATCTGTATTTAAGATTATCTAGTAGAGTTTTCAATTCAGGGGGTGGTAATTCCTCGCCCCCTCTCTTTTCTGGCTCTTCAAAAGCCTCATTAGGTGGAGGCCCTATAATAGGAAGTGAATCGAGTTCATCTTCTAGTTCTTCTAGGGACTTGTCCTCCATAACTATTTATTCATAATTTAAGTCTTCATTTATTTCTTCTTTTTGATCACTAAAGAAGAGAGCTGCCATTTCCTCAATAGTTTTCTCTTTCTCTTCTTCTTGTATTTGTGGAGGCATGTCTTTAAATTTGGAAAAGTGGAATTCATTTTCCGCTTTCCCAAGCTTAAGAGACACAATCTCCTTTTTGAAATCAACATTGGCACCTACATCGCTCACAAAGTCTCTTCCAATTATAATAGGGAAAAGAGTGTCATCTGGCATATCAACAACTACAAAATCTATAAGAAAGTTTTTATTGCCAATTGTGACAGTTGCATCTTCAACTACTCCCATTGGGATTCAAAGAGTTTTATTGGCTAACATGATTGTCATACCAGTATTTTCAATTGTATCAGGTTCTATTACTTCTTTTATTTCTAAATAGAAATCATAGGATATAACATTAACTTTGGTGCCAATATCACTTAAACCATAATGCGAGGTTTCTTTAAATATGCAAGGAAGAATAGGCTTACCCACATATTTTACCTTGTCTTACCTTCAACCAATATGGAAGTTTCTTTATCAAGTTCAACTATGTTACAATGTCCATACATAGCCATAATTTCTTCATTGGTTATGATGACTGCAAGTGCACAGATCATTTTTAGCTAGTTTCAAAATAAAGATATCGATCCCACAGGGAGCAGTAGGAAAAAGACTAAAATGCTTTTAACTAAAACTAAACGAAGGACTTAAGGAATAAATTTAAGATGCAAGAATAGTAGAGTTGGTTTGGGCTTTTTGGTTGAACTAAGCAAGTAAAGTAAATTACAGTAGAACTTAATGTAGAAAGTAAGAATCGCATGTGTAAAAGAACTTAGAACTACAATAGGGAAAAAGGAGTTCTCAGGGAGTGGTGGATACACCGCTAGAAATTTATACTAAGCAATCAATATTATTATAACGAATATTCTCATGATATGTGTGTATGTGGGATGATCTCCATATATGGACAAATAGGCAGCAACCACTGCTCACATCATCCTTCATAATCATAGCCGATAGATAAACGACATCAATCGTATTATCCCGCTATTAAGGGATTTCTCCCATGGCATGGACATGGCTTTATGAAGTCTCCTTGATCCCCCAAGTTAGTACGTAAAGAATGACAACAGCTTTATAGTCATAGTAAGTGCAATAATCCCTCCGTCTACTAACAAGTAATCCCCTTCATCAAGTCCCCATATGAGGCAAATATTAAGGAGGTGCACAACTCCCAACATCAAGATGAAGACAATTAACTCATACACATAATGATGTATAACATAATAATCTCTATCTTATCTCAGTCATATGCTAGGGTTTCTCCATCTCCCCAAGAACTAAGGATCTACTCAGACATGGAGGCAATCAACGTCATAGGAATGGTAAATTGAATCAATTGTAAATGAATAGTTCTTGTATAAATCCACAACAAGTACGGAAATTACAACAAGATCTAGATGGGTGAAGATGGGATGGATGGAGATGATGGTGGTGAAGTGGTTGATGAAGATGAAGATTGATGCCTTGGCCTCCTAGATCTGCGTAGGGCGAAGATGGTTACCTTGGGCGCACTCCCCCTCCAGATTCCTTTCGGAGGTGAGGTTTTTGGCGATTTCTGCGTGTTCTGTATGCCGTCTCTCCGATCTAGTTCCACGGGGTGAAACTATTTGAGGAGGCAGTGGTGGCGCCAACTATATGACCGGAACTATACGGCCAGAAAAAGTATGTTGGTCGTATAGTTGGTCGCTGAATCGTCTGTAAGCCTTGATCACTTTGGGTTTTCTTCTGGTATTAGTGATATTTCCCAAATAAGGGATTTACGTTGTTTCTGACTCCTTTTCTCCCCAATACAACTACTCCAAGGATTTTGTCCATTGTATCCATCATCTGTCCTGATCCTGGTGAAAACATACATAAAACATGTGCGCGAATGCCATAAAATACCAAGATATTACATCTACAATGTAATATAATATTATAAAACATGATGCAAATATGCACTCATCAACTTCCCCAAGCTTAGACTCTTGCTCGTCATGAGCAGGTTTAGCTTAATGGATGTGATCCTCATATTCATGAAGCTGAGTCGATAAAATAAATGAGGTAATTGCAACATGTGTTTATCATATATGATACATAGGAATAAGTTCATGAATAGTACCTTACTCGAACCATCCAAATAATATTAGAAGGCTTCCACACCTTAGTGATCAACGGTTCACAAAAGATGAATCTCAACATGATGTAATAGTATTCGGTTCGACCAAATGTGTCAGCGAGGTAGTCTCAAGTGTTTTAGGATTAACGTATTCACTTGGGATTCAAAATCTCAAAACGCTTCTTTGTCATACCACAGTATAGTGGTGTATGCCTACTTGCTCTTTGCACATTCGCTCTTTTTCTTCTTCTTCTTCTTCTTTTTCTCTTTTCTTTATATATGCTCACACTTTTGTTTAAGTGATGTGCAAAGAAGCTAGCAATACATTCCACTTCATGTAGGAATCCAAAGTCTAACGATCTCAATTATCAAATTCCAATTGTATATGAAGCATCTTTATGACTTGACGATTCTACCTTGACTTGTACTCACTCTATTTTGGCAGTGCTCTTAATTTTCTTTTTGTTCAAGTTTTCTTTTTCATCTTGACTAATAAAATAATTTAACTTTTGTAAATCAAACCATGAACTTACAACATATTGATTAAATTATCTTTATTTGTTCCATTAATACCAATGGTGTGGAAGACTACTACTGTTATCATCAAGCACAAGTGTCAACCCTAGCCGTGTCACCACTAGGTGTGGGCCCCTTGATGCTCCACCGACCTAGCTCTTCCGCCTATAAAGACCCCTCGGGACGAAAACTCTAAGTACCCGATCAAAATTCCATGAAAGAGTCTGTAGCTGCCGCCATCGCCATCCCTAGACCGGGAAGGATCTGAAGCTCTCCCTGGCACCCTGCCGGAGGGGAGAGATCACCCTGGAGGCCTTCTTCATCACCATGTCTGCCTCTGGTGTGATGCCTGAGTAGTTCATCCCTGGACTACGGGTCCATGTAGTAGCTAGATGGTTGGTTCTTCTCCTTTGTGCTACCATGTTTAGATCTTGTGATCTCCGTTCATGATCAAGATCATATATTTGTAATCCTACATGTTGTGTTTGCAGGGATCCCATGGATATTGAGATGCTATTTCAGATTGATTATTGATTCTATCATGTCTATGTTATTTGTCATCTTGCATGCTTTCCGTTGTTAGTAGCTATATTGGCCGAGTAGATGCTAGCAACTCCAGAGGGAGTATTTTTGCTCGATAGTGGGTTCATGCCTCTAAGAATCCGGGGAAGTGACAGAAATCTCTAAGGTACTAGATGTGTTGTTGCTACTAGGGAGAAAACAGCAATCCTTTGTTCATAGAACAATTGTATTATTTACTTTACACACTTTTCTTAATGCAATTATCTGTTGCTTGCAACTTAATACTCGAGGGGGTTCGGATGATAACCTGAAGGTGGATTACTAGTCATAGATGCAGTTGGGTTACGGTCTATGTATAATGTTGTAATGCCCAATCAAATCTCATAGGAGTCAAGATGATTAGTATATGCATGTATGCTTTCTCGGTGTTTGTCAATTGCCCCGCTGTAATTTGTTCACTCAACATGTCAACTATCTTAAGGAGAATCACCTCTAGTGAACTATGGACCCCGGTCCGTTCTTTTACCATCAATCTACAAGCTATTTACTGTTTACTTTCTACAAGAAATTACTATCTTCCACACAATACGTTTAATCCTTTGTTTTAAGCAAAACCGGTGAGATTGACAACCTCACTTTAAGTTGGGGCAAAGTTCTGCGGTTGTGTTCTGCAGGATTCCAAGTTGGAAACAACACCTTGGAGGTGTTTCTTGCTCCTACTGGTTCGATAACCTTGGTTTCATAACTGAGGGAAAACTTGCTATTGTGCTCATCATACCTTCCTCTTGGGGTTCCCCAACGAGCTCGATACGTGTCGAGCCAATAATCAGCTATCAATCAAATTCTCTAAATGATGGCGGTTATCTATGGTAATTTTTAGTTATACCGTGATCATATCTATATCAGAATCAAGTATCTTTGGTAATCCGGATGTTTCTTGAGGCACTATGGTGGATTATCATCCGTTTATCATGCTTCACATCTATTGAACCTCTTATCTGGGAAGGTACTCTTTTATACAGGAGAATCTCACCCATTCATCCATGACAACTTTGTATAATATATGAGTTATCATTGCTTCCTTATCAAAAATCTCTTCTCTTTTTTAACTGGTGATCCGATCAACTATGTGAACAAGTGGGAATCTCTTTTCTCTTCCGAAGGGCCAGATAAACTATTCTTTCAATGCATCTTTCTAAATTTCAAAGAGCGTTGAGCTTAGAAAGTGTTTTGAGCATCTATTTGATTCTCCTGCCTCATGGACTTGGTATTCTTGGAATATCTCATTAAATTCTTGGTGTATATCATAACGATATGCTGCCTATTATATATCAATGAAAGAAGATGAAGAACATCTTCATTTTCTTGCAAGCTTCGTGAACACTGCCTGCGTGCAAAGTTCTCAAAGTGTAAATTCCGACTTTTGGAAGTCACCTATCTCGGCCACGTCCTTCTTCTAAAGACATTGCTACAATTCTAGAATCATCAATTATATTGGTAATTCCATCCTCCACATTCAACCAACTTCGGAGCTTTTTCCTCAGTTTGACATGTAATTCTTGCTGCTTCGTTGAAGACTTTCTCAAGACGGCTTAATTTCTTCAGATATTATTAAGAAGGACAAGAATTCTTTGGTCTCTAACTCGTCAAGAAATCTTTTGAAACCCTTTCGCTTTATCTTCTATCCTAAATCCAAAGGATGCCACGAAGATTTCCTCATCTTTCACAATTCTCCTATTAAAGTTTTGGGTGTTATCTATTGAATCTTTCATCTCTCTCTGTGATATTCCTTCATATCGTTTCTGGTGGTTTGGGAGCTTCCGACACGATGACAACATCATCTTCTTTATCTGCTTGGATCCGGCGAAGTGTCTACATCAATCTTGTTTCTTATGAAGCTTCACAAATTCTACTTGTCACGATCTTCAGTCCAAAATTCGAGAGTTGGGTTGCACAATTTTTCTATTCATGTGTGTAGTAATGCTTTGAGTGTGAGATGGAGTCATGAACATACCACTACTTGTAGCATTCGCTCTTGTACATTGAATTGGTGGATTAATGCGATTTTACTCATTCCACGGAAGTCATAAGTGACCTTTATCTCTCGAGACTTCTACTTTCGTCCTTGTTTTTCCGGAGGGTTCTCTCAAGAACATAATCAATAATATCTTGTTGATGGTCTCGTCTATTTCAACACGGAGGAAACTCTTCAATGATGTGGTGGAAGCACATGCAAAATATTCTCCGTCCTCTTTTTTCTACCGGTGCTCGACATCGTCAAACAAGAGGAATGGAAGATATATTTGTTACTCCAAGTTGTCAATTCCTTACTATTGGTAATGCCAATTATGGTTCATGCCATCAATCGCAAAATATATTGCAATAACCTCATGGTTAAGGAAAGCAATAAGCATCTCTACAATAACCTCTAGATATTTAACATTAAACTTCTTCCACAGGAATCCACCATAAAATCGTGTCACCTCTTTCTCGTGAAGATCAATATGCGAGCCTTAAATGCGTGATCCTTTGGTTATTACCGACGCAAGAAGAATCTAATCCAAGAATTCCTTATTCTCATTTTCTTATGTTGTTATCAAGGAACTCTATTGTTTCAAAGCAATATTGTTCTCCAAACTTCATTTCTTAAATCTAAGGGAGGAAACATTACTATTTTCATAGTGGTTGTTAACTTATGCAAAGTAATTCTTTATTCCAGCAAAACAAAGAATCATCTTCACATGCAACTACTGATCTTGAATTATAACAACGTGTATTTCCTTACTCTCCTTGATACATCATCTTTTCAAATTCTTTTAATAAGTGGTTCTATTTTTTATCGTGTTTCTCAAGAGCACCGGAGCTATGTTCATCCTACCTTCCTTGTCGCACAACAATGCTTCAAATCATTTGTTATCAAGTAGCAAAATGGAAGATTCGCAACAAGTCTATCATGTTTTGTAAGGTGTAGTGGTCGCATCATTCTGTTGATCAAACCACTTAGGAACGTGAGGACCACCTTCGTTTTGAATACCCACCTCTCCTTGTGCCTTTTCTTTTTCCTAGGAATCTCAGGGCGAGATTCTTGTTTTGTGAGGGAGAGTTGTAGCATCCCAATTGTATGACAATTGCAATGCTACTTTCCTATTCTATATAATGTTACTTACTACATGTTTTATTGCACCATCATGACTGCATACTCATGTCATCATGCCACATTGCATTTGAGCATCGCCTTGTCATCATGCATTGTTTGCTAAAACTATTTTGCTAAAAGCCCTAATTTGTTTTCCACATTAATCCCCTTTTATTTCAAATCATCAAACCCCAGACTTCGGGATAAATTGTTTTTTATAAATACTATTTATAAAGATCTTTTAAAATAAACTATAATATTTTATTATAAAAATATTCTATTAAATGGGGAGGCAGCCGGCCATGCCCAAAGGCCTAGCGAGCCTACCACCCCGCTAAACCAAAACCTAGCCTAATCCCTGCCCCCATGCCACGCCGCCACCGCTGTGCACTGCACTCACCTAATCCTACACGACACACACACGCGTGCAGCAACTCACAATCGCGGTGCACCACAGCCTCACCCTAGACTGACCTAGCGCCCAACCCCGCTCCTCGCACGTCTCCCGCCTGCCCCATCTCTCGCTCGTCACTCCTCCCGCCCCGCACTAGCTCGGTCAAAGCCTAGCCCCACCCTGCAGTCGGCCCCACCACTCCCGCATCGTGTCCCTCTTTCCCCCACCTACCCCTGCCCTGGACACGAGCATGCCACCTCACCTCCTTCCTCACAGACAAGCACCGCCACGGAGCCGCTCTGCCCTGCGCCTGGTACACCCAAGCACCTCACCGTCATCCGCGACCAGCTCCGCTGTTCAGCCACCGGCACCGCTCACCTCTCCCGCGTGCCCACCGGTTCTTCCTCTCCGGTTCGTCACCGCCGCCAGGAGCCCCTACCGCTCGAGCTCGCCCTGCCATCGCTAGCTTCCTCCTTCTTGAGCCCCAGGAAACCTTCTGCTCCCATCGCCTAACCGCCTTCGTCTCCGGCCACCACCGGACGAGCTCCTCCTCTTCTCGTCTTCCACCTTAACCGCCTGTCGCTGTCGATCTCTTTCTTCACCGCGTGACATGCGCCTCTCCACCGGCCATCCCTTGCCTGCCGGCCCGCCTCTGGTTCGCAAGTACCGCCGCCACACGTGTTCCCCCGAGGTCCTTCCAAACCCACCCTTCCCATGACCGCTGCCCCGAGCCGCCGTTAGCCCCGCGAGCGCACCGTCCCGCCCCAGTAGCAAGCCAACGTCGCTGCCCGAGCTCGTTCCGGCCAGGTGCCCAACGGCCTGTCCCACGTGCGTCCCCATGCTCGGACGTCCGTGCGAGCTCTTGTGAGTTCCTCCGGTTCGTGCACATGTCTTGGCATGCATATCTGCCGTGGTGGTTACTGTGGTGTAGCAGTTATTTCTGTATCCTTTTGTGTTTGGAATAATAGAATCAAAACAAGACTTGGTTGGTCTCAGATTCAGGTCCCCCATTCCGGTGCTTCGCCAACTGCTCGTGTGCTCATGAATTGTCGACACTCAAATCATCGACAAGACCGCCATCATTCCTGAAGGCAAGGATGCTAGACTCGAAGTCCTTCTTCACGGATCCGTTCGGTCATCTACACGGAGCGTCGAGGTCCCCTGCATGGATCCGAAGTCCGGTCTCGAATCCGAAGACCCGGATCCTACAGTCTGAAGATCGAGACTGAACCATGGTGTTATCTTTGTCCTCTCTGATCCGAAGACCGATCCCCCGTCGAACCCCGAGACCCTGGATCCGAATGCCAATGTGATCCCCTTTTCTAGACCCCTATTTTATAATATGACATTATCACTTGTTGTTTATTAAATTATTCATGATCGCATACATATTCATTTATTTGGGGTACTTTGTCGATTCACCTCGTAATTAAATATGGAGGTTATATGCGGGCTAATCTAGTCTTATATTTTCTCCATTTAAATTTGTGTAGCAAACCGGTTCCATGTTTTTACCTCTTTAAGACAACATTTAAATTGCGGGGTATCTCAAGAACATGAACCATCCAACTAATTGCCGGGATCCCGATTCTGCTTTAACACTACCTAGTTGCATCGCATTTTCATCATGTCAAGCATCATGCAAATATAATGAATACATCAATGTTTATGGGAGAAAAACATGCCTAAATAATTAATTAAATTACTTTATTTCTTGTTTCCACACCTCACCCATGCCATGTTATGTTATACCGTGTAATTGCGCATCATTCCATCATGGCATACCTTGTTTTCTTGTTGCATATGATTTATATGATTGTGCAATGTATTTATTTTGGCCCTTGTGTGTTTGGTATTTATCCGGATAGACACTTAGCAAGGCGAATACCAGAAGCCTTAGGAGTATTATCCCGATTCTTCTTATTCTGCAACTGAACTGCCAGGCAAGCAATTCCCCATGCTTGCATACATAGATTACCTATGCTTCTATCTTACTCTTGCATCATTGAGTCGAGGTTGCATTAAATTGAATCCTTGGTATTGCATAGCCTTTACTTTTAAACTCCACTGAAGTTGTACCTCAATCCCATGAGATATTACTGCAGGAGTTTTTTGTATCATGCGAGTCATAGAATTGCATGTGTAGGGTTTGTGCGAGTCTTTGGATCACGAGGTACCTAAACCACTTAATCTTAGTAGTAATGGGATGACTAATTAAAGAAGCACCGGTGAGCATTATCTGATATTTGGTTCTTTAAGCTCTTCCTTATTCCTGTTCCTTGACTATTCGCACTATCCACATATGAGAGACTCTATGGATCCCCCTTCGCATGAGCTTGATTCACACTTTATTCTTGGGGCCACAAACTAGTTTGGGGGATTTATTACTATCCTATACTTATGCCATGCTTGACTGCTTTATTTACGATTGTGCGTGGAGCACCTAAACTATTTAGAAATTGCGGAGTGTTTTCACGGTATCGACAAGCCCAATCACACTTTCGGGTTCCCAATCATTTACAGCCACTGGCACAAACATTGGGTACGTCTCGAAGCCAGCCAACTTCATTGCGGGTAGCTTAATAGGGTGGCCCCCTAAAATAATTTATGAATTTTGTTAATGCATTGTCGTGAGGCCTTGTTGTGTTTTATTTGGTTCTTCCCGAGGTTGACCGTGTGTGTTGCTATTTGTGCATCCCTATAGGGTAAATCTTTCTGAAAGCCATGTCTATGGTTATGGACGACTTGGAGCAGCTTCTCGATCATAGACAAGCATAACTAAAGTACCTCCTTTAGTTTGACTAAGATTGACTAGTAAATAGTGTGACCCTCATGGAATGGTTAATAAAACTTCCAACGGATGGGATGTTCTCCCATCTTCTCGTCATAAAGGGAGAAGGAGGGCGAGCGATGTTATTTATGTTGCTTATATAACTGTTTATACTAATTAACGAGCGTCCGTCCATCTCTAGTTGGGCGGATGCGTAGCATGTCTCCATAGAACTTTGTAGTTATTATCTTTCGTTGCAATTGCGTCACCCCAGGTTGTTCCCTATAGATGCATTAATACTTGCTGAGTACCCCTAGGGTCTCACACGATATATATTTGGTTTAGATGGACAGGTATACTCTTAGGAAGGCTACTGAGTCAAAGAGCCTGATGATGGTGGTAACGACTGTTAGGTGTAGAGATTCTGGGGATAGAGATCCATGAGATCTGTGGGCAGGATGTGGTTATTTTCAGGACATCTTATGCCAATTTGCTTCTTATCCGTACTCGGATCATGTTTTCCGCTTCTGCTTGATACTATATTGCGTGATGTATGAGGATGTATCCTAAACTATTAGATCTATCTAGGATATTTGGATCTTGCCGTATGGCGTTGAATACTTCTATTTCTATTGTTTTTAGATGGTGTGGCTCTCATGTCTATTGTATGTCGCTAACATACAAACTCATTTGTGTATGTTTTTGATCGCTTTACCTGTCTGCTACGCCGCTCACTCTTGTTCCGATGTTCTAAAAAGTGGGTGCGATGGTTGGCCGGCACCGTGCCCTGCTCCACGAGGTGGGCCTACTGTGCGTGATTGTGTGGCCCCAGGGTAGTACGTCCTTTCCACTTTTGGTTCATCCAGGGTAGAGCATAGAGCATAGGGTCTGAGGTATTACAAGCACGATGAACACTAGTATGCGCAAACCTCAAAATACACACTTCATTGCTCAGTTTCAGGATCCTTGTGCTAAATGCATAGACTTGGATGCAATTTTCATTTTTTATGAGGTCCTTGATATAACTTGTACTTCCACTGACCGTGTTAACTCTCAAGCACCTCACTCCTATGAGACCTACCATTAGATCGGCCATTCGCAATACTTCTTATCTTATCTTATCTTTATCTTGTCTTATCTCTTACAATATCATACCACTCCATATAGTGTATGGATGAACTTTGAACATTGACCGTTGGATCAAGACTAGCAAATCCAAACATTGCTAACCGTTGGATCTTCTTTTCCATTCTTAGAATCTAGAAAGATTCTAGTGATAGTCTTTAGCACGATGAACGCTAGTATGTACAAACCTCAAAACACACACTTCACTGCTTAGTTTTAGGGTGCTTGTGCTCAATGCATGAACTTGGATGCAATTTTTGATTGTTTATGAGGTCCTTGATATAACTTGTACTTCCATGGACCGTGTTAAATCTCAAGCACCTCGCTCCTAGGAGACCTACCATTAGATCGGCCATTTGTAGAACTTCATATGTTATCTTTATCGTGTCATATATCTTACTGTACCATACCATTTCATGTAGTGTACGGATTAACTTTGAACATTGACCGTTGGATCAAGACTAGCCGTGATAACTCTAAAGCACCTCGCTCCTACAAGATCTACCATTAGATCGACCATTCTCAGTACTTCTTATCTTATCTTTATCTTGTCTTATCTCTTACAATACCATACCACTCCATATAGTGTACGAATTAACTTTGAACAATGACCGTTGGATCAAGACTAGCAAATCCAAATATTGCTAACCGTTGGATCTTCTTTTCCATTCTTAGCATGTAGAAAGATTCTAGTGATATTCTTTAGCATGATGAATGCTAGTATGTGCAAACCACAAAACAGGCAATTCATAGCTCAGTTTCAGGGTCCTTATGCTAAATGCATGGACTTGGATGGAATTTTCCTTTTTTATGAGGTCCTTGATGTAACTTGTACTTCCACTGACCGTGTTAACTCTCAAGCACCTCGCTCCTATGAGACCTACCATTAGATCGGACATTTTCAGTACTTCTTATGTTATCTTTATTGTGTCATATATCTTACTGTACCATACCACTTTATGTAGTGTACGGATTAACTTTGAACATTGAACGTTGGATCAAGATTAGCGAATCCAAACATTGCTAACCATTGGATTTTCTTTTCCATTCTTAGCATCTAGAAATATTCTACTGATAGGCTTTAGCATGATGGATGCTAGTATGCGCAAACCTCAAAACACACACTTCATTGCTTAGTTTCAGAGTCCTTGTGCTAAATGCATGGACTTGGATGGAATTTTCATTCTTTATGAGGTCCTTGATGTAACGTGTACTTACACACCGACCGTGTTAACACTCAAGCACCTCGCCTCTACGTGACCTACCATTAGATCGGCCATTCGCAGTACTTCTTATCTCATCTTTATCTTGTCTCTTATCTCTTACAATACCATACCACAGCCTATAGTGTAGGGATTAACTTTGAAATTTGACCATTGGATCAAGACTAGCAAATCCAAACATTGTTAACAGTTGGATCTTATATTCCATTCTTAACATTTAGAAATATTCTATTGATAGTCTTTAGCACGATTAACGCTAGTATGCGCAAACCTCAAAAATACACGGTACTTCATTTCTCATTTTCCGGGTCCTTGTGCTAAATGCATGGACTTGGATGCAATTTTCATTTTTATGAGGTCCTTGATGTAACTTGTACTTCCGTAAACCATGTTAACTCTGAAGAACCTCGGTCCTACAAGACCTACCATTTGATCGGCTATTCACAATACTTATTATCTTATCGTTATCTTGTCTTATCTCTTACAATACCATACCACTAAGTTCATAGTGTACGGATTAACTTTGAACATTGACCATTGGATCAAGACTGGCAAATAACATTCTCAATTTTTAGAGTGATGATGAGATTGTTCCTTTCTGTAAAGAAATTCCGAATGATATGGATCTGAATGCCACAAGCCAAGCTTTCAGACATATATAGTGGACTGTCATGTTGTACTTATGATTCACATGCTTTATGAGTTTTCAAACTTCTTCCTATAGCTAACTCTATGCACTTGAACGTGACTTTATGTCAATTTATCTAAATTAGGTTAAATTTTAAATACAAGTAAATTATAGGTTGCGTTGAAAGTTTTACGAAAAAGCTTTTGGATGTACCCATCGGGGTTTAGTTAATATATCAGAAACGACTAAGATTTTTTACAACATGTTAAACTTGTTTCTAAGATTTTGCATCTTGACAATTTGATGAAATTAGGTCAAACTTGGGCTATAAGTAAGCGTGATAGATTCATATTGAAAAAATGTCTTTTCGGAGGTAGATGGTTGCATCTTCTTATAGTAAACAATGTTGTTGTCGAGATTGTTCCTTCCTATAAAGAAAGTCTGAAGAATATGGATCTAAATGCTACAAGCAAAGTTTATAGACATATATAATGGACCAACATGTTGTACTCATGATTTCCCATGTTTTATGAGTTCTCAAATTTCCTAGCTAACTTCTCCCACTTGAATGACTTTATGCCAATTTATCAAAATTAGGTAAGATTTGAACTACAGCAAGTAAAATGTAGGTTGCTTTGAAAGTTTTACGAAAACGATTTTGGAGGTACCCCTTGGGGGGTTAATTAATATATTAGAAACCACCAAGAGTTTGATAATAGGTTCAAAAAATTTCTAAGATTTTTCATCTTGGCAATTTTGAAACCATTTTGAAAATGATCACATTAAATAAATGAAAAATAAAAACAAAAGTTTTACTCATGATGTCCTGTCTTGTGCACCAAGTTCCATGAAAATGGTAATCATGGGATTAGACAAATTTTGGAAAAACAGCTTCACAATATTGTTCTACCATGTGTATGGACATTATCGGGTTTATTTCAACCCGAACGACAAAGGTCATCAAGGCCATATTGACATCATAGTTTATAATTTGATAGAGTTCCCACAATAGTTTGGAAGATGGATGCATCTTGGCGTAGTAAGCATTGTTACATGTGGGAGTTTCCAACAATTAGGAAAAAATACATTCAATTTTCCCTAGTGATGGTGATGTTTTTTTGTGAAGAAAGTCCAAATAGTATGGTTCAGAATGCCACAAGCCAATGGTTTCACACATAGTTGATCATGGTTCTTATATAACTTCGGCATAAAAGTTACATATTGCAATGGGTTACTGACACGCGGTACTAGTACATGAACTACTAGTAGATTTTCTCTCTTCTTCGCCCTCTCTCACCATCCATCCACCATCCTCTCTATTTCTCCTTCCTTCCCATCTAAGATTTCATGCAATGATTATACTTCTAGTCTGAGATGCAACGATGCAGAAAAAGATGAGGCCGACACCATATCACCATCAATCAAGTTCGGTGACGCAACTTTGTGAAGAGTATACGTATACTAGTAGTAATATAGATAAGCATGTACTACTAGAGATACTTATTTTTTAACGAAGGAAGTTAGAGACACCGAGTATTTGAGTAGGATCTGCATGATTCTCTTTATTTTTGGATAAAGTGGGCGCCTCCTGCATTCTTTGAGCCGAGAAAAATCAAGTCTAGTATAATCCTTACTTTTTTGAGGGGACGGGTCTGGTACAATATATTTATGATATTTTGGGATAATTTTTAGGGTATTAACACAAGAACGACTATAAATAGACATTATAAATTGCACAAGTACGCATCCCTCCTTTCACCCAAAACACCCAACCTATTGTTGCTTAGAAATCGATCTCTCTCTATTTCCTTCCAAAATGTTGTATGACAACTCTCTCCAGAACACGTCGATTGACTTGAGAAATGGTAAAGGCCCCAAAACTCCACCTAGAAGCCTAGACTCAGTCGACATGCCACTACTGCCGCCGCTGTCTGACTCCTTCGATGAAGAAGATAGCCAGTAGCAACGCTTTTTTGAAGGGACACCACCACCAACGCCGAGTGACACTAATAATACGGAAGTTGGAACTGAGAAAGAGGAGGAGTCTGAGGTCCACGTTCAGGAGGAGGCCAAAGACGACGACAGGGAGAAGGCCAACGACGACGACGAGGAGGTCTCTTCCTCCCCCCACAAAGAAGTGTGCCCAGGTGCAAAATTAAATGGCGTCTAGAGAAGAGGCCGCCAGTGTACTATATCTCTTTCTAGGAAGCATCTTGGATTTGGTAAATAATGTTGCCAATGAGAGTTTCGAACTTTTAGAAAAATGCTTTTCAATTTTCAATTTCCATGTGATAGAATTTGTTTTTTAGTAACTAAGTATGTCCGGATAATTTTCCTTAGAAAGCACTCACTGTATTCTAGGAAAATATAAATAATTTCCACCGCATGTTAATACTATAAGAATACTCATTTCAATGTGTGTAATGATACATAGTTCTTTGGGGGGGTTTAATGATACATAGTTTAAACTTAAATGGTGTCCTCTTATATTTGAGCTTGTTTGGAACAAAACTACATACATGGATTTGGACAACTTTTGAAAAACTTGCTACACAATATGGTCACAACCATGTTTGAACATTGTTCACATTTTAAGCCAAGTTACCAATGTCAGCGTCATATTTGCATCACTCGTCCCATTTATTTGGGATAAATTAAAGAAAAGTAAAGAAAATAATAAAAAAATTTAAGCACTTACGTATGGTGTCCTCTTCCGTAAATGATAAACATGAATTTTGACAAGGTTTAAAAACACTTGCTTCACAATAATGACAAAGGTCGTGGCCATCATCTACATAGTTTATAATAACATGTCCATTTATGGTAGACGGGGTGCATCTTGGCATGCTATACTAATGTTGTTAATTGGACTTTTCAACTTTTATGTATAGAATATTGTTAAATAATTTTAGAACTGCCACATATAATTATTTTTTAAAGAAAAGGCAAAGAGTATGGCTCCGAATGCCACAACACACTAAATTTCACACAAAATAGAGTATGTTTTATGGTTAACAAGTTTCATCAATTTTCAAGCCTTCTAGCTAATTTCGTATAATTAAATGACATTTTTTCAATAAAACCAAAGTAGGTAAATTTTGAACTACAAATGCGCTATAGGTTGCTTGTAAATTTGTCCAAAATTCATATATACTAATCATTGTGCCCACGCAGTCATAGTGAAAACCGACAGTTGTTTTGAAAGATACAACTTCTTTGTATGAATTTCCATGCTCACACATCTGACCATGTTTCCAAAAAGTGAAAGAAACTAAGGAAACATGGAAAGAATGACCAAGGTCATGGCCATATTGTACAACAATACTCCAGAAACAATGGTTCACATCCAAGGAGTGGAGGCATAGAGCTGGCTCTAGAATAGATTGGACATCAGCACAACTCAAAACAATTCCGGTATTTAAAAAAAAGGGGAGTAGAACCCCGACCTATGCATCGGTTGATGCACAGCCTTTTTGTATTAAAAATTCATACTTGTAAAACAGTAAAAATGGCATTGTTAAAGTTTCAATATAAGGGACCTGGGCATCTTCACCAGCCCTCCACAATTAACCTTTCTTCCTCTTCTTCCCCTTGCTCCTTTAAGACTTTGCAGCTATGGCTCCGAAGACCAGAGCTCCCAGTGGAAAGAAGAAGACCTAGGTGGCGGCGACACCGTCCATGGAGAAAAAGAAGACATGTCACCGGCTTCCGAATCCTGCTCTGGCCACTCCAGGTCACAGTATCGCACCAGGTAGCCACAGGAAGAAGTAGGTGTCGAGGTCCGTCAAGGCCGGGCTACATTTCCCTGTCGGCTGGATCAGGCGCTACCTCAAGGAGGGTCGGTACTCCCAGCGCATAGGCTTCAGGGCTCTCGTCTACCTCGCGACCATTCTAGAGTACCTAACTACCGAGGTGCTGGAGCTTGCCGGGCAAGCCGTGAAGGATAGCAAGAAGATCCACATCATCTCAAGGCACGTGATACTCAGTGTCATGCGCGACGAGGAGCTCAGCAAGCTGCTGGTCGGTGTTAGCATCACGCACAGTGCCGTGCTGCCCAACATACACTAGTCCTTGCTTGGCAATGGTACCGCGGAGGACGCAGACAAGTTGCCCACGAAGGATGCTTCCAAGTCGCCTGAGACGACCGCGGAGTCCCCCTTGAAGTCGTTAAGCTGTACTACTTCGTATGAGGTTGGGTTTGCTCTGTTTGTAGTTTGGTTAATCATCAATGTCAATGTAATATTCTGATCTGTGATTCTAAGAAAAAGCTTGTGAGGGTTCTGAAAAAATGTTATTTTCCTAATCTTATCCTATACTCCCTTTGTCTAATATTACTCATCATATTAGGTTTAGTCAAAGTCAAACATTACAAATTTTCACCAACTATATACAGTATTAAAAATTATACTCACTTAAAAAATCAATTTTGCTAAAACACAATGAAACATACTTTAAATATCATATGGTATATGTATGATATTGTAGATATTAATATTTTGTATGTTATGTTTGGTTAAACATTACAAAAAAATGACTTTGACTTGGTCAAACGTGCGAGTAATATGAAACAGAGAGAGTACCACTATATAGTGTATGAATAACTTTGAATATTGACTGTTGGATCAAAACTAGCAAATCCCAACGTTTCCAACTATTGGATCTTTTCCATTCTAGCATCTAGAAGATTCTATTGATAGTCTTTACGCTTTAGCATAGTGAATGCTGGTATGCGCAAACCTCAAAACACACTACATTGCTTAATTCCAGGGTCTTTGTGCTAAATGTATGCACTTGGATGTAATATTCATTTTTATGAGGTCCTTGATGTAACTTGTACTTCCATGGACCGTGTTAACTAAAGAACCTCGGTCCTACGGGACCTACCATACTTAGAAGAAAAGGCCACCGCCCTAATTATCAAATAAAGTGAACCATGGTTTCTTATAATTCCAAGTTTTTAGTACTAGGACTTTTCAAACTTCCTTGCTAACTTCGCACACTTAAGTTACTTTTTGCTCATTCAACAAAATTAGGTTAAACTTGAGCTACAAGTAAGCACGATAGAATGATGTTGAATTAAATGTCTCTACCGAGTTAGATGGGTGCATCTCCTTGTAGTAAACAATGTTGTTGTTGTGAGTTTCCAACTATGTTTTATGACTTTTCAAGCTCCCTAGCTAACGCCACACACTTGAATGACTTCAAGCCGATTTATCGAAATTAGGTCAAATTTGAACTACAACTAAACTGTCGGTTGCTTTTTAAAGATTTACAAAAAAACTTGTGGAGGTACCCAACGGGGGGTCAATTAATATATCAGAAATCACTGAGAGTTTGGACAACATGTTTAACTTCTTGCTAAGATTTTGCATCTTGACAATTTAACAATATTAGTTCAAACTTGAGCTACAAGTAAGCACGATAGATTTCTCTTGAAATAAATGTCTTTTCAGAGGTAGATGGGAGCATTTTCTTGTAGTAAACAATACATTGGTGTTAGTTTCGAACTATTAGGAAAGAACATTCAATTCTCAATTTTCCGAGAGATGACAAGCGAGGTTGTTCTTTTTCATAAAGAAAGTCTGAAGAATATGGATCTGAATGCCATAATCTAGGTTTTCGGACATATATAATTTACCAACATGTGTACTGATGATACCCATGTTTTATGTGCTTTCAAACTTCCTATCTAACTCTGCCAATTTGAATGACTTTATCCCAATTTATCGAAATTATATTAGGTCGAATTTGAACTACAAGTAAATTGTAGGTTGCTTTGAAAGTTTTATGAAAACGTTTTTGGAGGTAACCATCTAGGGGAGGGGGTGAATTAATATATCAGAAACCATCGAGAGTTTTGATGATAGTTTCAACTTCTTGCTAAGATTTTTCATGTTGAAAATTTAATAAAATTAAGTCAGAATTGAGCTACAAGTAAGCATGATAGATTGCTCTTGAATTAAATGTCTTTCGGAGGTAGATGGGTGCATCTTCTTGTAGTAAACAATGTCGTTGGCGTGCTTTTCCAACTATCAGGAAAGAACATTCTCAATTTTCCGAGTGATGTCAAGATTATTCTCTCTCATAAAGGAATTCCGAAGAATATCGATTTAAATGCCAGAAGCCACATTTTCACATATATATATAGTGGACCCACATATTGTACTTATGATTTCCCATGTTTTATGAGTTCTCAAACTCGCTACCTAACTCCTCACACTTAAATGACCTCATGTTGATTTATCGAAATTATATCAAATTTGAACTACTACAAGTAAATTTTAGGTTACGGTGAATGTTTTACGAAAAAGCTTTTGGAGGTACCCATCAGGGGGTCACAATTAATATATGAGAAACCATCCAACGAGATTTTTTATGACAAGTTCAACTTCTTGCTAAGATTTTGCATCTTGTCAGTTTAACAAAATTAGGCCAAACTCTAGCTAAAAGTAAGCGCGATAGGTTTCTATAAAATAAATGTCTTTTCGAAGGTGGATATAGGTGCATCTTCTTGTAGTAAACAGTTCCGCCAGTGTGAGTATCCAACTATCTTAGGAAAGAACATTCTTAATTTTTTGAGTGATGACGAGATTGTTCTTTCCCGTAAAGAAAGTCCGAAGACTATGGATCTGAATGCCACAAGCCAAGTTTTCACACATATATAGTGGACGAAAATGTGCACTTACGATATCCCATGTTTTATGAGTTCTCAAATTTCCTAGCTAACTTCACCCACTTGAAATTTTGTATGTCGATTTATCGAAATTAAGTAAAATTTGGACTACTACAAGTAAATTGTAGGTTGCTTTGAAAGTTTTATGAAAAATAACTTCGAGGTACCCATCGGGGGGGTCAATTAATATATATCAGAAACAACCGAGAGTTTTGATGATAGGTTCATCTTATTGCTAAGATTTTGCATCCTAACCGTTTAATGAAATTAGGTTAAACTTGAGCTACAAGTAAGACCGATAGATTGCTCTTGAATTAAATGTCATTTCAGAGGTAGATGGATGCATCTTCTTGTACGCTAGTAAGCAATATCATTGGTGTGAGTGTCCAAATACTAGGAAAGAACATTCTCAATTTTCCGGGTGTGATGACGAGATCGTTCTCTCCCATAAAGAAAGTGCGAATAATATTGGATCTGAATGCCACAAGCCAAGTTTTCAAACATATATAGCGGACCAATAACATGTTGTACTAACGATTTCCCGTGTTTTATGAGTTCTCAAACTCCCTAGCTAATTACACCCACTTGAATGACTTTATGTCGATTTATCGAAATTAGGTCAAATTTGAACTACTACAAGTAAATTGTAGGTTGATGTGAATTTGTAGGCCTTATTAAGGTGTGCTTTTTTACACAATGTGGGAGTAGTATATTTCCTTGCTTAGACATATGCTCACCTCTATCCATGCACTGTACATGCTAAGAGAATAAAACGTTGGCAGGGAAGAGGGCAACAACAAACGGGAGTTGAAGGCGGTTCCATATCAGAGCAAAGTTATGATGGGTCCCTGACACGAGGTACTCCTGCGGCCTTACAATGTACACTCTACTAGTAGAAAATTCCAGGACCTATGCACACAAAACAAATCCTGTGTTTTACCTCTCGTTCCCTATCCTCCATCTCTCCTCCCCTTTCCCCTCACGCACCGGCCCGACGGATCTCTCCCTCGTCCACAGCATAGTGATGCGCATGTGTTCCTTGGTACAACAGCTATGTGTCTCTAACGTGTTCGGTAGCCACATGTTGCTGTGCAGTAGGGATGAGGAGTACATAGGAAGGAAACCACTTTGGTCCTTGGCGGCACAAAATTTCAAACTTTTCCGGTTTTTGAAATTTTCACTTGCTTCCCAAACATCGAGAGGGAAGGTTATTCAAAAGATCGGCCTTTTGTAGTACTATACTTCTTAACTTATCTTTATCTTGTCTTATATATTAAAACACCATACCACCGCATATAGTGTAGGGATTAACTTTGAACATTGACCATTCTATCAAGACTGCCAAATCCAAACATTGCTAACATTGGATCCTCTTTTCCATTCTTAGCATCTAGAAAGATTCTATTGAGGGTCTTTAGCACGACGAATGCTAGTATGCGCAAACCTCAAAACCCACACTTCATTGCTCAGTTTCAGGGTCCTTGTGCTAAATGCATGGACTTGGATGCGATTTTCATTTTTTATGAGGTCCTTAATGTAACATCTACTTCCGCCGACCGTGTTAACTCTCAGGCACCTCGATCCTACGAGAGCTACCATTAGATTGGCCATTATCAGTACTTCTTATCTTATCTTTATCTTGTCTTATCTCTTACAATACCATACCACTTCATAGTGTAGGGATTAACTTTGAACATTGACCATAGGATCAAGACTAGCAAATCGAAACATTGCTAACCGTTGGATATTTTTTTCCTTTCTTAGCGTCTATAAAGAATCTACTGATAGTCTTGAGCACAATGAAAGCTAGTATGTGCAAACCTCAAAACACATACTTCGTTGCTCAGATTCAGGGTCTTTGTGCTAAATACAAGGACGTGGATGCAATTTTTATTTTGATGAGGTCCTTGATGTAACATGTACTTCCGCTGACCGTGTTAACTCTCAAACACCTCGCTTCTATGAGACCTACCATTAGATCATCCATTCGCAGTACTTCTTATTTATCTGGTCTTATCTCTTACAGTACCATACCACTTTATAGTGTACGAAACATTGACCGTTTGATCAAGACTAGCAAATCCAAACATTACTTTTAACCATTGGATCTTCTTTTCCATTCTTATCATCTAGAAATATTCTACTGATAGTCTTTAGCACGATGAACGCTAGTATGCGCAAATATCAAAACATACTTAATTCATTGCTCAGTTTCAGGGACCTTGTGCGAAATGCATGGATTTGGATGCAATTTTTATTTTTTACGAGGTCCTTGATGTAACTTGTATTTCCACCGACCGTGTTATCTCTCAAGCACCTCGCTCTACAAGACCTACCATTAGATCAGCCATTCACAATACTTCTTATCTTATATTTATCTTGTCTTATCTCTTACAATACCATACCTCTGCATAGTGTACGGATTAACTTTGAACGTTGATCGTTGGATCAAGACTAGCAAATCCAAACATTGCTAACTGTTGGATCTTCTCTTTTCTATTCTTAGCATCGAGAAATATTCTATTGCTAGTCTTTTGCACGATGAATGCTAGTATGTGCAAACCTCAAAACACAAACTTCATTTCTCAGTTTTAGGGTCATTGTGCTAAATGCATGGACTTGGATGCAATTTTCATTTTTTATGAGGTCCTTGATGTAACTTGTACTTCCATCGACCGTGTTAACTCTCAAGCACCTCGCTCCTACGAGACCTACCATAGTTAAAAGAACATGCAACCACCCCAATTTTCACACAAACTGGACCAATGGTTTCTTATACGTAATACCCAAGTTTTTAGTACTAGCATTTTTCAAGTTTCCTAGCTAACTTCGCACACTTCAGTGACTTCTTGTTGATTTAACGAAATTAGGTCAAACTTGAGGTACAAGTAAGCGTGATAGATTGCTCTTGAATTAAATGTATTTTCGGAGGTAGATGGATGCATCTTCTTGTAGTAAACAGTGTCGTCGGTGTGAGTTTCCAACTTTGAGGAAAGAAAATTCTCAGTTTTCCGAGTGATGACAAGATGGTTCTTTTTCGTAAATAAAGTCTAAAGAATATGGATCTCAATTCCATAAGAAAACATTCTAGACATATTAAGTGGACCAACGTGTTTTACTTACGATTCCCATGTTTTATGAGTTTTCAAACTCCCTATAGCTAATTAACTCTACCCTACTTAAATGATTTCATGCCGATTTATCAAAATTACGTCAAACTTGAATTACAACAACTAAATTGTAGGTTGCTTCTAAGGATTACAAGAAACTTTTGGAGTGTACCCATTGGGGGGTCAATTAATATATCAGAATCCAACCGAGAGTTTTGACAATAGGTTTTTAACTTCTTTCTAATTAAGATTTTGCATCTTGAAAACTTAACGAAAAATTAGCTCAAACTTGGACTACAAGTAAGCGTGGTAGTTTTTTGAATTAAATGTCTCTTTGGAGGTAGATGGATGCATCTTCTTGTAGTAATCAGTACTGTCGATGTGAGTTTCCAACTATCAGGAAAGAACATTCTCAATTTTCCGAGTGATGATGATATTATTGTCTGTTTCTATAAAGAAAGTTCGAAGGATATGGATCTGAATGCCACAAGCCAAGCTTTCAGACATATATAGTGGACCATCATGTTGTACTTATGATTCCCGTGTTTTATGAGTTTTCAAACTTATTCCTATAGCTAACTTTTTCCACTTGAAAGTGACTTTATGTCGATTTATTGAAATTAGGTCAATTTTGAACTACAAGTAAATTGTAGGTTTCATTGAAAGTTTTACATTTTTTGGAGGTAACCATTGGGGGTGATTTAATATATCACAAACCACCACCGAGAGTTTTGACAAGAGGTCCAACTTATTTCTAAGATTTTGCATCTTGAGAATTTAGTGAAATTAGGTTAAACTTGAGCTACAAGTAAATGCAAAAGATTGCTCTTGAATTAATTGTATTTTTGGAGGTAGACTAGTGCATCTTCTTATAGTAAACAATGCCATTGATGTGAGTTTTCAAATATCAGGAAAGAACATTCTTAATTTTCTGAGTGATGACGAGATTGTTTCTTTCTATAAAGACAATCTGAAAAATATGGATCTGAACGCTACAAGCCATTTTTTTAGAGATATATATATAGTGCACCAACATGTTGTATTAACGATTCCTATGTTTTATGAGTTTTCAAACTTCTTAGATAACTCATCCACTTGAATGATTCTATGTAGATTCATCGAAATTAGGTCAAATTTAAACTACAAGTAAATTATAGGTTGCTTTGAAAGTTTTAATAAAGAGCTTTTGGAGGTACCCATCGGGCGGTCAATTAATATATCTAAAACCACTGAGAGTTTTGACAAGAGGTTCCACTTTTTCCTAAGATTTTGCATCTTGACAAATTAACGAAATTAGGATAAACTTGAACTACAAGTAAGCGTATATACTTGTCTCGAATTAAATGTCTTTTCAGAGTGAATTAATGAAAAAAGAAAGGAATGTAATAACTTAGCTAGTTACCATAAGATCACACATACCAAGACTAGTATATGATTCTACAACCTAATTAATTAGGTCTTGCGTGACACTACGCACATGTTATTACCCACTATGAAGGTAGAAGGATGTTTAAGTTACTATTCTAAGTTATTTAGCACTATGTGACCATCCTAAATCAAAACGAAGGTGTACGTATGGTATGCCTTAAAGGCACCTGTTCCACCGCGCTTCAAGTTGTTCACCACTCGTGTTGGCTCTCACTGGTCAAACGGATAAAGCCACTGACTTGTTGATTTGGTACTATATATCGTCAATCTTCTTCCATCACTGACAAAGAATTAATTCTTCTACCGCTTCCAGGCGTGTGGAGCTACAACCAGTATCATAGATGACTACTCCCGCGGCGCTCGAGCAATTGCGACCGTTCGTTCATAATTAACGAGAAGCATTAGACAACGGATTTTATTTTGGTGGATGGTTGATTTTTTTGAGAGATTGTTGACTTTTTTCTTTATTAAACAAAGAGATGGTCGATTTGGGGTCCGGCAACAGGGGTGTAGAGGCCAACAAGGGAGACGAAATTGGCGGTGTGGCAGGCAAGCTTATTTGAGGTGGCAGTGTGTCGATATAAAGATGGTACTGGTAGCCCATTTTGTGAGCATTTTGTTGTTGTACTACAAGAGTTCGAGAGTATTCTAGTTTTGGTTCCTTAATTACCGGTGGAACATTTATGTGTTAATTAGTTACAGTAGTACAGTACTTGTTCCAAATGTGCCTGCACACGATGATGAATGTAGAAGATCCAAAGATTATTATGTTCGGCAAGGGGAGCTCCAAGTATACTTCAAACCGTCTCTCTGCCATGACCATTCATTTGAGAGGACATGACAGTACATCTCCATCCCATGCTAGGCTAGCTATGTTGTACTACTAGAAAGTCTAGACCTATTTACTCGATAGGCACCAGGAAACACAGAGAAGAGAGAAAAAACACACTCGATAGGCGGTACGATTTCAATAGTTTTATTCTATTTTCCTTTGCTTTCCGTCCTCTTCCTCTCCATCTTATCGCTGATCCCCACTCACCCACCTTAGCACACACCAACGCCGACATGCCGCTTTCGGATCATCTCTATAGCCTAGTTCGATAGGCACAGTAGACTTAGCGGAGAGAAAGAAGGCATGCTTGTTTTTATTTCATTATGTATTTCTCTTTGCCTCAATCTCCATCCTCACTTCACCTCCAGCGTCCCGCCGACGGCCATTCCCACTCGCACACCAATACAGGCACGCGCCAACGCCGCCATGCCGCTTTAGGATCAGCTTTGGCGCCCAATTTAATAGACTGTTTTCCATCTCGCCCTGCCAGCTGCCGCTCGCTCTCTCCTCCAAAACCCCAATCTAAACCAAATGCCATCGCCCCCACCTGCTCTACCTCTTCCTCGCGATGGAACAACTGATCGATGGCAGTGACACTTCTAGGGTGTTTTCTGATGGCTCCCTTGAAGAAATCTCAGTCAGATGTGATGTCATCACCGTCATGAGCCTCTTCACCTGCTACAAACATTATCTTTGCTTAGCAACACATAGTGCATCGCTGGCGAAATATCATGCGTTTGGTCTCCCCTATGTTCTTCACTCTCACCCAACTGAGCTACCGCATGAGTACAATGTCGTCTATCGCGACAATCGCATGAAGCAGTTCTACAGGGGCATCTACTATTGCGGCAGGGGCAAGCAGAAGCTAGATAAGAAGTTCAGGTGGACCTTGTGCGAGCTGACGCCGCTGGATAGGTCCTCCTCCGATGCTGTGATGCCAGATTGTGAGGGTAAGAAGTGGGCATGTGCCCATCGAAATTCGATCGCCACTGTTGGCCTCGCCTGGAACTGGGAGCTTGTGAATGTGTTAACTCGTTGCCGGATTCCTCTAGTAGCAATCTTTGATTTTGAGGCCACACCCGAGGTGCTTAAGTTTGTTGCAGCTGGCAAGCCTACTAATCTATTAAAGATAGCAATTTGCTGAGTTCCCATAGTTGTTGGGAACTATAAGGATTTCTCTGTCCTGGCCATCTTCGACACGGTAATTTCCTTCCTTGATGGTTCTCATGGTATGTGGATGGTTCTTGAGAACCAGTTCAGCATGTTCAGCTACCGCGATGCAATTATCCACAAGGGGGTTGTCTATGCTGTAACTTAGATTGGCAATGTTTATGCATGGGATCCTCGGGCATGGGGTAAACTTTCCATCCTTAAATTTTCAAGCTTCATCATTAAATTTTGCTTAGCTGACCTTTGAATGTGCTTTCGTTGCAACGTCCTATGCATCTTCTGGGGCCACCTGATTTTGACGATAATCGTGAGTACGGTCCTGGTCCGTGGTGGTTAGCAAGATCTACTGATGGTGGTACCCTTATTCTGATCAATATTGTGGGTGTTAGTGATAGGCGTTATGACACTACTTATGGTGGTTATCCTATCGCTAAAATGTTGCTTATCATCACGGCTGCAATATTCACACCTATTCTACTAGCTTTTGCTGCAATGTGTTCTCGATTGACACTAGTAGGTTACTTCCACCAACGCAATGGTGGAGGGTTTTAGATCTTGGAGCATTTTCTATATTCCGTGGATTGAACTATCCGATTACTATTCTAGTTAGCGCAATAGGACTTGGCCCTAGACATCTAACGAGGAGCAAATG
Organism: Avena eriantha; assembly: GCA_910589775.1. Lineage (NCBI taxonomy): Eukaryota > Viridiplantae > Streptophyta > Magnoliopsida > Poales > Poaceae > Avena > Avena eriantha. The sequence continues at coordinate 166,472,069 of OU342740.1, read as the reverse complement.
TGTATACATGTCACCGCATGAAGTTAGCTTCGGTGGATTTAATCTTCATCTTGAAATATGTCACTTCAGTATGAATGCTCAAGACGCCGTTGTTGGTTTCTTAACCAACATCGGCTGGAATTGGTGGCATACTCAGTTGTGGTTTGTCCCAAGCTTGGCCAACACGAAGGATTGGAACCATCATAGTTAATGGTTCAAGGGAGAGGGGATGATTGTAGTGCTCATATGGAATAGGGATTTGCGTATCTTGAATTATTTCATTTGCTTGATTTGTATCGCATGGCCTCAGCCATTAATTTGTTGTACTCTAACACTCATTTCACCGCAATCTAAGTGCAAGTCCTACGATTTGATCAAACTCCTTTTGTATACAAGCCATAGTTTTAGTCAGTGTGGGTCGAATATTCTGCAACTCGTTGCACCCACACCCCTTTATTAGTTTTTGCACATTCGAGTTCTCAAAAAATGTGAAATAAATCCAGAACATTGGCTATGTCATATCTTGTGCTTCTATAATATTCGATCCCATAATAAGATATTATGTGACCTGTGTGAATGAAAAATAAAAAACCTAAGCGAACAATATCTTGTGTTCATTTGTTCATTTTGTGGTGGCCAGACCATGTACTAGTAATACTTTAGGGATGGAAATTTATAGGTGAACTATATAAATATGATCTATGTTCATGATTTATTTCCCATTTTCTGAAAACCTTGGAAGTGCCACATGCAATAGCTTGTTGCTGGTACAACTAGTTGCAAATTGTAATTTCCGTCATGGACGTCTCTAGTGGCTCCAAGCGCATGATGCATGCAGATTATCACTGGAAAGTGGGGCCGACCTAAACATGGCCCACATGTCAGTGATTCAGAGCCACACAAAGTCATGGATGTTGCCTAACTTGAGCGAAATCTCGTGTCTATGCACATCTCTCATTTTGCTGCACGGTTGCATGTTGTACATGTGTAATTCCATGTACCTTGTACAAGAACATACATAAACACATGCAACATGCCAAAATTACCACGGACACACCCGTACTGTGCATTATATCTGATGTATATATTTTCGGTCATGTGCCACGACTCCTGCATGTAGGGGAACATGATGAAAGTACATGTGTCCATGTCGCGGCTACTACTACTAGTAGTAGTTCGTCCACCTATTTTCCATTGAAAATACTACAATATATTGAAATGAAGCTATAAAAAGAAAACCCTCTACTCAAACTGATGTGACTAGACAATACTACACCTCTGATACGTAGTAAGTAGGAGTATTGTCAAATTACTAGCTGTGTGTCGTGCTAGTCTAACATACAATGACGTCTATGTGGCGGTGTCCTCGATGATGTTGGATAGAGCAACCAAGTAAAATCAACCCCCTCTTGTTTTTTCTTTGCCTCTCCATCTTCTTCCCCAGTCCCCACTCAACCCACGATCTCCCCCACGCTCTCTCTTCTCACCCATTCCTTGCATAACACTCTCCCTCTTCCTGCAAAAAACCCGAATCGCACTTGGCGTCTGCCTAAATCCATCTAGCCATGATTGTCGATTCGAAGCTCAGCAAGCGATGCAAGTGGGATCAACTTAGCGCAGACGATGTCGAGCTCGTCGTTCAGCGTCTAGACATTTCTAGCACCGTTAGGCTCGCCGCATGCTGCAAGTTGCTATACGATCGTATCACCAACAACGAAGGTACCAAATGGACTTTGTACCATTGGAATGAACCCTATCTACTTATGCCTCAGACGGTTCACTGGTTTGACGAGCACTATGATGATACGAGGGTACATCGTCTAGACAACACGGCGTACGACATGGTGCCCCTCGACCATCCTTGGCGAACCGCCATCCTTCCCTTCATGCATGCAAAATTCTGGGTTAACATGAATGGCGACTGGCTCACCACCGTGGACCAGAGCGGGGCCTAGTGCCTAGCGAACATCTACACCTATCGAGTAATTGACCTTCCATCGATGGATACTTGTGGAATTTAGGCTACCTCACATCCATTATATAACATGTAATGCTACTAGCCAGCCAGGGTTCCCCTAGTTACATATACTAATTTCTAAACTCATGCATATTTCAAAAGTTTTTTTGGTGAATCCGCAGATATGGAGAAAAATTCCAAAAGTCATGGGATGGATGTCTTGGCCTGTTTAATATGGTAATCTACAGAGTACCACATAAGCTGAGGGTTACACAGACTATAAGCTCCTCGTGTTGTTCGACGGTGAAATCGCCTACCTAGAAGGCGGTAGCGAAGTTTGGAGATGTCTGGACCATTCAGGTCATGGAAGACGAAACTACTATGATGCCATTGAACATGGTGGCCTCATTTTTGCATCGCAAGTCAAGGCTGCATACTACTACTGGGATCCCACATTAGAAGGTAATTCAAGTTCCATGATACATTGTGAGTGATTCAGTGAAGTTGTTCTTTAACTACCTTGTTTATGTTTTACCTTTCATATGACTAAATGAGCACACCCTTTATGTCCTAAAAAAATGAATGAACCATTGCCAGTAATGAATTAGTACCAGTAATATGTCTTCCAAAAATATAGTATATGAGAGCATCCCTGCACTAGTAAGTTCGTTCATTGTTAGAATATGAAAAGTATTATTAACCAGCATCTCAAATGTGAGCACAACACAATGAACCCAGGTTTCTTTATTTGTTTGCACTTTTAGGCCCTCCTCGGATTGTAGGAATCACATATGATTTTTGTAGGACACCAATCTTTCCTTTTTAGATTTTTCCTTAGGATTCAGAGGAATTGTGTAGGATTTGGATCCTTAGGATATTTTTTCTATAAAATGCTATTTGATTCGAAAGAGTATAATCCTTAGGAATTCCTTCAAAGGAATCCTTTGCACTTTATTTTGGAGGAAAATTTCCATCCACTCCAACATGTGTGTACAATTCCTTTGTGATGAGGACATCCCTACAATTACAGCTACCCCAATGACTACTGAAGATGCTACAACTGTTGCAAGAAAGGATCAGTCTAATGAAATTAGAATTATACCTATTACAAGAGCTCATGCTAAGCTAATGGAACAACAGGTTCGTTGGAGAAACAAGCATGGCGCGAGGAGGAGAAGGGCTACAAGAGAAGCCCAACATGATGATCGCCCAAGGATGCGCGAGGGAGGAGTGGGAGGAAGGCGCAAGAGAAGATCATCAAGACGGAGGCAAAAGGATCTTCCATGACCGTAGTGTTCGGCCAGATCCACCCGGACTGTCCGGCCTGGTCGAGAGGCAAACTTGCGTGGGACATTCTGTCTGCCAGTTCGGACACTACCCGGACACCACCCGGAAACTTCAAAGTTTCTGGCCAGACCGGACTGTCTGGCACACATCACCCGGAGTGTCCGGCCTGACCGGAGTGTCCGGCCGATTTCGACCGGAGTGTCCGCCCGCCGACCGAATCTGGTCCGAGTCGGTTTGTATCAGTTTGTGTCGTTTGCATTTAGTTTTGGTTTCTGGTCGCCCCAGCCACCCTTAAAAGCCTTGGAACGACCTCTAGTTAGGGTTCAGACCACGTTAAAACTATTATGGAGTTGTTTCTTTCATAGAACCTCTAGAATTACCCTTTGTTCGAATCTACCAACTATAATTGAGTGTGATCTGTTGTTCCATTGGGAATTAGTGGATTGCATACTACCGTTCGTGGTCACGGCTGTGTGCGCAAGAGCGTGGTGTTGTGAATATCCTACAAGGTTCGAGAGCTGTTGCATTGGCATCAAGGATCGAGCGGGAGAGTTCATAGCTACAAGCTAGTTATCTACCATCCACCATCATCACCGCCATTCGCTTACTGAGAAGATCGGGCCACCCCATGTCATCTTGGTATCAGATTACAGTGTTGCCTCGGTAAGCATCCACCAATCCATCCATAGATTAGAGAGTGTTTTTGTCCTATACAGAAAAAGCCTTACAAAAAGATTTTCCATAGACTAGATTGCATCGTTTTCAGGTTTTAGTTGCTGATTGTATCTTATCATAGATCCGATCTTCCCAACCGTGCACCTTACAGGACTAATCCTAAAGAAACTAAGGAAATTCAGAAGCAAGTACAAGCGTTGCTGGATAAAGGGTACATTCGTGTCTCTCTTAGCCCTTGTGATATTCCTGTTATTTTAGTTCCTAAGAAAGATGGTACATGGCGCATGTGTGTTGATTGTAGAGCGATTAATAACATCACTATTCGATATCGTCATCCTATTCCACGCTTAGAGGATATGCTAGATGAATTGAGTGGTGCTGCTGTTTTCTCTAAAATTGACTTGCGTAGTGGTTATCATCAAATTAGGATGAAAGAAGGGGATGAATGGAAAACTGCTTTCAAAAAAAAATTCGGTTTGTATGACTGGTTAGTTATGCCGTTTGGTCTTACTAATGCACCCAGTACTTTCATGCGTTTGATGAATCATGTTTTGAGAGAGTTTATTGGTCGTTTCGTGGTTGTTTACTTTGATGATATACTCATATACAGCCACGCCGAATCTAAACATTGCACTCATATTAGACAAGGTTTGCAAGTGTTACGTGATAATAAACTATATGCTAATCTTGAGAAGTGTACATTTGCAAAAGATAAGGTCATATTCCTAGGATTTTTTGTTTCTAAGCATGGAGTAGAGGTAGATCAATCTAAAATTGAATCAATTCAGAATTGGCCTACTCCAATGAATGTAAGTCAGGTGCGTAGTTTCCACGGTCTCGCTGGTTTCTATAGGCGCTTTGTGAAAGATTTTAGCACCATTGCTGCACCATTAAATGATTTGACAAAGAAAGGTGTTCCTTTTGTATGGGGAGCGGCCCAAGACATTGCATTTGATACATTCAAACATTTGCTTACTTCTGCACCATTGCTTGCATTACCTGATTTTTTGAAGCAAGTTGAAGTTGAATGTGATGCTAGTGGTATAGGCATAGGAGGCGTTTTAATGCAAGACGGTCGGCCTATAGCTTATTTTTCTGAGAAATTAACTAGTGCTCATTTGAATTATTCTATCTATGATAAAGAATTGTATGCACTTGTTAGAGTACTTGAGGTTTGGCAACATTATTTGTGGCCAAAGGAATTCATCATACATTCTGATCATGAAGCTTTGAAATACTTGAAATCTCAATCAAACTTGCAAAGAAGATTAGCTAAATGGGTTGAGTTCATTGAGTCTTTTCCTTAAATCATTAACTATAAGAAGGGAAAAGAGAACGTTGTTGCTGATGCTCTATCTAGAAAGAACATGCTATTAACCAATCTTGGTGTTAAAATTCCTGGATTAGAAACTATTTGTGCACTTCATGCAACTAACCATGAGTTTGCTGAACCATATCGTTTGTGTGCTCTTAGAAACGCATGGGATAAGTATCATATACATGATGGGTATTTGTTTCGAGCTAACAAACTATGTATTCCAGAATTGTCATTGCGTTTGTTCTTAGTGCAGGAGTCACATGCTTGTGGTTTGATGGGTCACTTTTGGCGTGAGAAGACGTTGCTCATGCTTGCTGATCACTTTTATTGGCCCAAGATGAGGCGTGATGTGTATAGATTTGTGAGGCGATGTATTACATGCCTCAAGTCGAAATCTAAGCTGAAGCCTCACGGTTTGTATACATCTCTCTCTGCACCGACTACTCCATGGGAAGACATTAGTATGGATTTTGTGCTAGGTCTACCTAAAACTCAGAGAGGTCATCATTCTATATTTGTGGTAGTGGATAGGTTCTCTAAGATGGCTCATTTTATTGCCTGCCACAAAAGCGACAATGCGTCGCATGTTGCTAACCTGTTTTTCAGGGACATCGTGAGATTACATGGAGTACCAAAGATGATTGTTTCTGACCGTGATGTGAAGTTCATGAGCTAATTTTGGAAGACGTTATGGGGAAAGCTAGGAACAAAGTTGTTGTTCAGTACTACATGTCATCCCCAAACAGATGGTCAAACGGAGGTGGTGAATCGAACATTGTCACAGCTGCTAAGGACCATGATTAAAAAGAATCTGCGGGAGTGGGAAGTGTGTTTGCCACGTGTTGAGTTTTCTTACAACAGGGTTGTACATTCAACTACTCAACTTTGTCCTTTTGAGGTGGTGTATGGTTTCAAGCCATTGACGCCACTTGATATGTTGCCTCTGCCATTACATGAGAGAGTTGATATGGAGGCATCAAAACGTGCTGATTATGTGAAGAAAATACATGAGAAGACTCGAGAGGCTATTGAGAAGAAAGGCAAGAACATTGCTGCTGCAAGGAATCAAGCAAGGAAAGAAGTATTGTTCGAGCCTGGAGATATGGTTTGGGTGCATCTATGCAAGGATAGGTTTCCACTACTTCGAAAGTCAAAATTGAAGCCACGTGGTGCTGGTCCTTACAAGGTGTTAGCCAAGATTAATGATAACGCCTACTCGGTTGATATACCTATTGAGGAGTTTGGTGGAGTTAGCAACAGCTTCAACATTGTTGATTTGTCACCATATGTTGGAGAAGACCTTGGAGCGTCGAGGTCGATGCCTTTTGAAAGAGGTGAGATGATGAGGACATCCCTACAATTACACCTACCCCAATGACTACTGAAGATGCTACAACTGTTGCAAGAAAGGATCATTCCAATGAAATTAGAATTGGACCTATTACAAGAGCTCGTGCTAAGCTACTGGAACAACATGTTTGTTGGAGAAACAAGCATGGCGCAAGGAAGAGAAGGGCTACAAGAGAAGCCCAACATGATGATCACCCAAGGATGCGCGAGGGAGGAGCAGGAGGAAGGCGCAAGAGAAGATCATCAAGATAGAGGCAAAAGGATCTGCCACGACCGGAGTGTCCGGCCAGATCCACCCAGACTGTCTGGCCTGGTCGAGAGGAAAACTTGCGTGGACATTCTGTCTGCCAGTTCTGACACTACCCGGACACCACCCGAAACTTCAAAGTTTCCGGCCAGACCGGACTTGTCGGCACACTTCACCCGGAGTGTCCGGCCTGACCGGACTGTCCGGCCAATTTCGACCGGAGTGTTGGCCCGCTGACCGAATCTGGTCCGAGTCGGTTTGTACCAGTTGAGTCGTTTGCGTTTAGTTTCGGTTTCTAGTCGCCCCAGTCGCCCTTAAAAGCCTTGGGACGACCTCTAGTTAGGGTTCATACCACGTTAAAACTATTTGGAGTTGTTTCTTTCATAGAACCTCTGGAATTACCCTGTGTTCGAATCTACCAACTATAATTGAGTGTGATTTGTTGTTCCATTGGGAATTAGTGGATTGCATACTACCGTTCGTGGTCACGGCTGCGTGCGCATGAGCGTGGTGTTGTGAATATCCTACAAGGTTCGAGAGCTGTTGCATTGGCATCAGGGATCGAGCAGGAGAGTTCATAGCTACAGGCTAGTTATCTACCATCCACCATCATCACCGCCATCCGCTTACTGAGAAGATCGGGCCACCCCATATCACTTTGGTTTTCCTGTGCCACCAAACTCCACTTGATCCAAAATACTGTAGGCATCTAATCCTATATGATTCAAGTGGACATGCCTCTATATCAATTAGAATTGGCGCTTCCTCTTTTGAAACTTACAACAACTAGGAAACTAAGATAAGCAAGAAATCCAAATATTCGGAATAGCAGAATAAGAAATGCAATTTCTAATGTTGTTAATTTATTGAGTGATATTATTGTCATGATTTGCCTATTCACACTGTTAGCATGAACAATGGATAATGTTGGTGTCAGAATATGTATGCCAGTAATGCACCTTTTGTCTCCAATTCGGATGTTGCAGGAAACAAGGAGCTTCCGTTTGTAATCCTAGCACCTATTCTGAATGATCGGCCAAGCATGTGGTTCCTCAGTCGATCGGCTGACGGCGAATGCTTGATGATCATATTTATGATGTATGGCATGGGGGTTTCCCATGGCAAAGAGGGTGAAATCATTCCCCGTGCTCAAAATGAGACTAACCTATGCCTATATCTTGCCTCTCGTGTCTACATTTTTGAAGAGGATCCTAGCTCTGCTAGACCTCCAAGGGTCATTGTTTGGAGGCAGTTTAACAGCCTAGGCGACAACCCCTTGTTTCTCAATCTCAATTATCCAATAATTGAAAAGATGATGAAGAAATGCAGATGCAACGCTCCTGATGGCACATTGTTCCCATTCATGAGGAAAAACTATGTGTACACAAGATACAAGAGGTTTCACGGAATACAATTCCCTCAGACTAAATGCTGCAACATGTAGCCAACTGAAGGTGAGCCTGTGGGAGTTATCAGCCTTCCCAAAGATGGTTGGAACAGTGTGCGACAGGTGGAAATTTGGTTTAGGCCTAGTTTAGGTGTGGTAGGCTCGTTGTTTTGTCCCTAGACTGAGCTGTGGATCTTTCTGGTGTATCATTGTGTCATATTTTTTTGCATCGTGGTTCAATAGTTGACTCTTAGTACACTGGTTTTAGTGGCCAGCTTGAATCAGTTTATATGAGCCTTGCCATGCTTTTGAAATTAGCATTTGCTTCCACGGTATAATCCATATAGCGGTGCTTATTTCGTAGCGTGATTTCTGTACTATAGTTTTCAGTACTGTTACTAGCTTGTATATACACACCTCATGCAGCTTTTTTTGAACCATCGCACCTCATGCAACTTTGTGTTTTAAGAGGAATATTCCTTCTTTCCTCTTAGCGAACAGGGAAAAGTAGATATCTACTTCTTATAGGGCGACGAAACAGGCCTTAATTGGGCCGTAATTGATCTTAGCTCGGTATGCCAAAGCAGGCCAAGACGCCCTAGGATGATAGCCGAAAATGTTTATGCCGATTTTCTAAAAAAAATATGTAGACCCTTCTAAAAAAGAAAAGTTGTTTACACAGACCCCATATTGTCTCTAATACATGGCATACTTTTGGCGCTACCGTGAAATTACTTGTTCAATACAGTATGTATCCTTGATCATTCTTCTCTATGTAAAATGAACAAATCAAGCTCTGATGTGACATGAACAAGTCAAGCTCTGATGTGCTGACATTGTACTATCATGTGCTAGTGTACAAACTGGTTGTATTATTGTGTTCGAAACAGTGAACAAAATGTGTGAATTCTGAGCCTTTTTGCATGATGACAATGCCACATATTGGCACTAATTGCGGCATGTATTAATTTGACCATACGGAAGCATACAACTTCAAGCGATAAGTATAAGCTGGTGCTTACCCGAGCTATATGAAGCTGGGCAAGTCAAGTCCACCGTGTCTCTATCGCCTATAGTTTATATGGCATGATTAGAAGGTATTGAGTACATCAAATCAATTGGGATCTTAGGCATATTCAAAGCCACCCAAACCATCTCAAAATATATCCTTTGTTGAAAATATGATTGCGTGGTGTAAGACTTGATATGACACGATTTTATGTCAATCAGTCAAACTCCCCCTAGTACATTCCATGTTCTAATCCCGCGCTGCACAAGTTCCTCACTACGTAAAACTCTTAATAAGGCGCAATATCTGTCACTTTTATCCCTTTCCAAATTCATTCTTTTGGATCTGGCGTAGGTACAGCTAGGTCAAGTGGAACATCGACCTTCAGTACAATGTATTTTTCATACTCAGCCTATGAAAACAAACATTTCAACCCCACTTCGGACAAAAAACTTCTTATAATCTTGTTTCAAAAAAATCTATTAATTAGCCTTTCATGGTGAGCAGAGCCACCAAACCCCAGTATATATTTTTTAGGTACCAACAACATTTTTTTGACGATGGGGTACCAAATACATTGAATTCTTACAAAGAACCTAATGAAAAGATTGCACATTCGACCCAACACTGGCCCAAAACCTTGCAAATTTAGCCTGTCGGGTCAGGTGGACTACCGACCCCTGATATATTGAGTACATTTAATTTTCAAATACTAGTACATTCTACCCAATTGTGGCCCAAAACCTCGCTAATTTATCCTTCCGGGTTTAGGTCGGTCGTGGGCCGCCAACCCTCAACACATTGCTACTTGTTTTTTAAGCATGAACCACACTGAAGAAGTTTCGCTAAGGAGCCCACAATAAGAAGCCCATTGGTTCACAAGACTGGACCCAAGTTATTTTTTGTATCGCCCAAAATCATCTTAATTTAGCATTTCTGTGCCATTCTGATAAAGTATAGGATAAGCTCCTCCTACCCATGTTGTATTTACACAGAGCATTTAACATTTTTTAGGTAAGTCTGAGGGTCGCTTCCTTTTCGTTTAAAGTGATTTCAACGTTTCTAAATGTAATCTTTTCCAAAGAGTGGCATAGATGGTTTTTGCATAGTGGAAGCGCACACGGTTCCCATTTGTTGAAGTCTTGAGTTTGATTCCTAGGTTTATCAATATATAATATATAATATAATCGTTGTCGTTCTTTTATATTTTTTCTAGCATACACAAGTTTCTTACACAAACAAGGCTAACAACTGGGACACAACAACATTGCCAAGGTCAAAATAGCGGAATCCATCATACACACGTTGCATTTGCAGAGATGCTGACATGTTGGACCCAGCAGAGACCTTATACAGATGTTGCATCGAGCAATCAACGTTTTATTTACAAAGAGACTGATATGTGGGACCAGTGATGACTGCAAGTGCACAGATCATTTGTAGCTAGTTTCAAAATAAAGATATCGATCTCACAGGGAGCAGGAGTATGAAGTCTAATAACTCTTTGAACTAAATACTCAAATAGTAATGCTAAATACTATTCTAAGTAACAAGATAAAATGCAAGTTTTGAGTAAAATATATTTTTGGGTTTTCAAATAAGAAAAAAATAACTAAACTAAAGTTGTAAGTAAACAAGAGCATGCAAGTATGATTACGAAAGTATGCAAGATGATGGAAAGAGTTCTTAGGGAGTAGTGGATCCATCGCTAGTAATTAGAAAGAGTGATCAAAATTATTATAATGAATAAGACCATTTATGATAGGTGTGGTAGGACCTCCATATATGGACGAATAGCCAGCAACCCCTGCACACATCATCCTCATAACCACAGCAGACAGCAATCCACATCAATCGATTTACTGCGCTATTAAGGGACTTTACCTCGTAGGATGTATCCCATGGCATGGACAATGTTCCGTGAGTTCTCCTCGGTTCACAAGTTGATACGTAAGGAATGACAACAGCTTTATAGTCGCCATAAGTGTTATCATGCCTTCATCTACCAACAAGTAGTTCCCTCCATCTAGTCCTTAGTGAGGCAAATATTGAGTGGCGCACTTCACCCAATGTCATCGGATTGATGACAAGTACGCCATGAGGGGGTCCTCGAGGCGTGCGGAAGAAAGGGATGTGAGACGTACGGTGTTTCGGGACGGTGAGCACACAAGTTTACCCAGGTTCGAATTTGCCGGCTTTGGACAAATCCTACTCCTACTAGCAATCCAGTAATACAGTAGAGACAGAACATATATTACAAGGGATTCTCTTGTGCGAGTTGAGATTGTAGACTATTGTGAGGTGCCCTAAAGGCTTTCCCTAGGACAATTTATATAGATATCTGGCCTAGTGTTTACATGAGAGACCTATCCGTCTACGACTAAGAGTCGGTTATAGAGTACATCTTGGACTACAAGTAACATAACAAGCCTATCTCAGTAAGTCTTCTGGGCTCTCCCGTAGCCGGATTGGACTCCATCTCTTCTCCCTGACTGGGCTGCCCGTGAAGCAATGCTCTAACCTTAAGTGGGCCACCCTGGTCAGCGAGGCACAGTGAGGATACCCAGAAAGTATATCCCCAACAGCATCCCCCAGAAGCCTCCAAGATCCAGAGTCGTATTTCATGATCGTCTAGATTGATCCATCTTTGGCTTGTAGAATCTTGAAGGGTTCCTGAAACTTCAAAAGAAAGGATAGGATTCGGGTCTCAAAACGAGTCGGGCCTATGAATACGTTATTCGGGTCTCTAGCTTGAAATCCAAACTAAGCTGGAACTTGGTCTCTGACATAACCTGACATCAGTCAAGGTCAAGTCATGTCACTAACAGACGTTCCTGTCAGCACGCCGTTGGTGGGTCTGCCTTTCATGGAACTGAGGCATCGTTTTAATGCGTGTGTAGTGATCGAGGTGGCGCAATCATCGCGAGGGGGTAACCCAGCTCCTTCCATGATGTGTGGCATGGTTACTTTGCACGAATCTTGGCGCAAGTAAAGGTTATAAGGGGTTGAGATTTCTTCCTTCCTCCTCACCAGCGCTAGTCCCTCATCCTTCATCTCGATGTTTCCTGCGAACAGAGCTCCTCCGCCTCCCCCAAATCCCACAGAACCGCCCACCCTAGGTCACCGGTGCCCAAAAGATGGCTGAGGCATCATCTTCTCCTTCGGTGGCGACGGCGGCGACAGCACCTGCGGCGGAGAAGGAGAAGTTGCACGGGGTCTGGATCCCGTGCGTCATTGATGACGCCAAGCTCCACGTCGTCGAGAATGAAGGTCTCCTCCGTGCCGGCGACTGGCGGAGCGGCTTTGGACAAACCATCCCCACCCCCAACACCGATGAGCGAGTGCACTTTGGCACCCACCTCGACAGAGGTTTGAGTTTTCCTCCCTTAGGCTTCTTCTCTGAGGTCATAGATCACTACGGCGTACAACTCCACCATCTCCCCCCAAACTCTATTTTAGAAATGAGCGCTTATGCCTCTTTGTGTGGGGGGTACCTCGGTATTAGGCCGAGTCTCATTCTCTTCCGGTATTACTTTCGTACCCGGAGAAATTCTATCACCTCTGGTAATCCTTATATTACCGGAACTCTTAACTTTTCTGTTAGGAGAGAGAGTCTACCTAGGATTAAGGCTAGTGAGTCGGTGAAGCAATGGTTGTCCATGTGCTTCTATCACAAGGATAGACCGGCTCTCGGAAAAGCAACTTCTTTGCCGGTTTTCATTGATGGCGCAACCACACCCCAACAGTCCTGGGACACGGATCCTCCGACTCTCACTAACGATCTACTTCTTGCTAAGAGGTGGATCGAATATCTAATGAAGCACAAGGGTCTGAAAGGATCCGATTTGGTCAACTAATGGCTGACGCGCCAGATCTAGCCTCTCCAACACCATGGTGATCGGCTTATGCACTCCATCACCAAGAGCAAGACGGACTCTCTGGATCTGCTCCCGCCCTTACTCGGAAAGGGACTATGAGTCCCAAATCAAGTGGTTGATAAGGGAGTGGATCGAGAGGAAAATCACGGAGCTATCCTTGGACATGCATACGGCTGATGATCCCATGACACCAGTAAGTTTTCCAGCGATAATTCAAATTATGTGTTCATCTATATATTATTGTTTCTTTCTGTAGTACTAAGATATTTCTTCTTTTTGGCTTGCTGACCTCCCCGAGTAGGAGCTTTCTCCTCTCGAGGGATATCCTCCTGAGATCTCTCGGGATAAAAGAGAACTGGTCCCATTGCTGGAGACCCTTACCCGAAAGCGTAAGGCTCCGACAGTTTCGACCGGCACAAAGGAAGTGCCCGTTGTGAAGAGGTAACTTTCTTCACAAAGTCTCTATATTTTATTTCTCATTCTTTTCTGAAGTGTAATGATCTTTGTTCTATTACCTCCTCAGAGCTAAATAGCTCAATAAGGGCAAGGGGAAAGGAGGCTCGTCAAAGCCTCTACGCCAGTCAAAGTTAAATTTGACTTCCCCTACCACAGTGCCTCCGACTCCTGCCCGTAACCTTCTACAACACCATAGATTACTCCATCTCCATCCGTCGCAGAAGATCTGACTCTTCATTCTGAGCCAGCGAACCTTGTTTCGCAAACTGACGTCACCATGGGTGACTCGGAAGTTGATAAGGGTGAACCCTCAAAGGTAATGATCCCTCGGCAGAGGTTTTTGCCGATAACCTTCTCTGCAATCCGGGTATTGCAAAACTTGGCATTACTTGGAAAACTGCAGAAGACATACAAAGGCTGACTCAGCAATGCCTTTCGAGCCAAAATATCACCGCCGAGGAAGAGGCACAAGAAGCAAAGGACGTCAAGTACTTCGAACTTCTTGAGAAAATCCTTCTTCGCGACGAGATGCTGAAAGCCGGTGTGGCTCCTCCACCACCAATAATCCCGCTGACCCTCGTCGAGAAGGTTACCACCGAGGTGAACATGAGCTTAAGCAAGCTTACTCATGAACAACATGTAAGTCGGATTTCCAACTCACCTATTTTACTTTATTTCATATCATATCCTCTAGCCCCCAAGCATGAAGTTGGATAGACAATCCGGATTTATGCTTTCATAGGATGCCAAAGAATGGAATAGTGTAGCCCCCAAGGCTCGTGCTGATATTAGCTAAATTATTAGCCCGAGTCTTTAGTAGACTTCTAACTCTGGGTATTATTCTGACTTACAGAAAGTTAATGCTTATAATCAGGAATTATTTGAGAATATTTGTAACAAGCAGAGAGAGATTAGAGCTCTCCGGCTTGAAGATGCTCAATTAAAGGTATCATGGGACGAGGCTGAAGGTAATCATTTCAGTCCTTAACCATGCTCTTTTTTCTTTCATAGTCGAATTAGCTATTCAACTGTTGTTCTTTTGCTTATAGCACTGGTCAAACAATCATGTGCAATGATTGAAGAGGCCGAGAATCTTAAGACCCTAGAGGTGGAGAACACCGACTTACGTCGAGAGATGAATAAGCTTAAGGCGGATCACGAGCGTAACATTGCACAAGTCCTCGAATCCTCCTCCATGGCCACCGAAGAACGTGATCGAAGGATCGCGGCCTAGGATCTGAAAATCTTGGATATCAATGATGAATTATTCAGAGAAAAAGGACATCACCGAGGCACTCCGGGCTGAACTCCAGAGCCTTAGGGCGGAGAAGACCAAAGTTGACGATATCATCTTCGGTATGTTTCCTATTTTCTGACTTTCTGTTTTCCGACTATAGGAGTTCGGCTATATTTTCTAAACTTTCCTTTATATGCGCAGGTCCTCTGAACTTACTAGATTCTCCCTCCACCAAGTCTCGCGCCAGCTGGCTTATACAAGTCAGCGACTTGCTTCATGATTTCTGCCAATCTTTGGAGGATATTGGTGAAGTACTCAAAGTTCCAGACATGAACAAAATGTTTGGCTTTGAGGTGCGAGACAAGGCCAAGGAGATGCCTTAGCTCATCCAGGACTGGAACATGTCCTATGCGCGGACCGCAGCACAAAACGCCTAACCATGGTTATGAGCCACCTGGAAGCATGGAAATTTAGCAAGTAACTAGAGGAGATTCGACTATGGATGAAGACGGACAGGAGCAAGACATCAAGGCCATCATAGACTCCTGTGCCGGATATGGATGTCATGTAGCTGATCTGACCAGCTATGACACTCCCTTCTTCACTCGCATGGAGACGCCTCCTCTGCCTGTCAAAGAAATAGCCGAAGTATCTGACGACAAGCAAACCGTTTCAGATTTGAACATCTCAGAAAGATATCAAGGTGAAGGCGATGTCTCTAGTGATCTGATAGGTCCTACCTCTTCTCCTGCCTCATAAAGTGCCAGAAAAACAATGTGTTATTGATAAGGGGTGGCATGATCTTCTCAACAAGCTCTTGTCAATGGTGATGGTGGATGATAGATAACTAGTGCGTAGCTATGATCTCTCCCGCTCGATCCCTGATGCCAATGCAACAGCTCTGGAACCTTGTAGGATATTCACAACACCACACTCTTGCGCACGCAGCCGTGACCATGAAAGGTAGTATGCAATCTACTAATTCCCAATTGAACAACGGATCACACTCAATTATAGTTGTAGAATTCGAACACAGGGTAATTCCAGAGGTTCTTTGAAAGAAACAACTCCAAAATATTTTAACGTGGTCTAAAAACCCTAACTACGGCGCCCCATCTATTTATGAGTTCAGGGGGTGGCGACCTAAGGGGGAACCCGAGTTGGTTCCACCCAACCTTGATACAAACCGACCACAAAGTGGTTCGGCCAAACTTGCCTCTGCTGTGGTAGAGTTTGAATCGGTTTCTTTGCCGCGGCAGAGAACTTGCTCTCTCGTTTGATCTTTGTCTTGAATAGCCTCTTGCGCTTCCTCCCTCTCCTCCCTCGCGCATTCTTCATTGATCAACACGCCATGCTCCTTCAGCTCCTCGCTCCATGCTACGCCTTCTTCTCCTAAGTACCTCATCATACAATAATTCAAAGATTTAGGTAGTATAAAATTCTCATTAATTAAAACACCAGGTTCATTAACAAACAAGTTCACATGTTGTTCTAGTAGCTTAGCACGAGCTCTTGTGATTGGTCCAATCCTTATCTCATTGGATTGATCCTTCTTTGCAATTGGAACATCTTCATTAGCAATTGGGGTAGGTGTAACTGTAGGGATGTCCTCATCATCTCCCCCCCCCCCCCTTCAAAAGGCGTCGACCTTGATGCTCCAAGGTCTTCTCCAGCATATGGTGACAAATCAGCAACGTTGAAACTGTTGCTAGCTCCACCAAACTCCTCAATAGGTATGTCAACTGAGTAGGCATTATCATTAATTTTTGCTAGCACCTTGTAAGGACCAGCACTAAGTGGCTTCAACTTGGACTTGCGAAGTAGTGCAAATCTTTCCTTGCGCAGATGCACCCAAACCATATCTCCAGGCTCGAACAACACTTCTTTCCTTGCTTGATTCCTTGCAGCAGCAATGTTCTTGCCCTTCTTCTCAATAGCCTCTCGAGTCTTCTTATGTATTTTCTTCACATAATTACCACGTTTTGATGCCTCCATATCAAATCTCTCATGTAATGGCAGAGGCAACATATAAATTGGCGTCAATGACTTGAAACCATACACCACCTCAAAAGGACAAAGCTGAGTAGTTAAATGCACAGCCCTGTTGTAAGAAAACTCAACATGTGCCAAACACTCTTCCCACTCCCGCAGATTCTTTTTAATCATGGTCCTTAGCAGCTGTGACAATGTTTGATTCACCACCTCCATTTGACCATCTTTTTGGGGATGACATGTAGTACTGAACAACAGCTTCATTCCTACCTTTCCCCGTAAAGTCTTCCAAAAGTAGCTCACGAACTTCACATCACGGTTAGAAACAATCGTCTTAGGTACACCATGTAATCTCACGATGTCCCTGAAAAACAAGTTAGCAACATGCGACACATCGTCGCTTTTGTGGCAGGCAATAAAATGAGCCATCTTAGAGAACCTATCCACTACCACAAATATAGAATCATGATCCCTCTGAGTTTTAGGTAGACCTAGCACAAAATCCATACTAATGTCTTCACATGGAGTAGTAGGTGCAGAGAGAGGTGTATACAAACCGTGAGGCTTCAGCTTGGATTTCGACTTGAGGCAAGTAATGCATCGGCTCACAAATCTGTACACATCACGCCTCATCTAGGGCCAATAAAAGTGATCAGCAAGAATGAGCAACGTCTTCTCACGCCCAAAGTGATCCATCAAACCACCAGCATGTGATTCCTGCACTGAGAACAAACGCAACGACGATTCGGGAATACATAGTTTGTTAGCTCGAAACAATATCCATCATGTATATGATACCTATCCCATCCGTTTCTAAGAGCACACAAACGATATGGTTCAACAAAATCATGGTCAGTTCCCTAAAGTGCACAAATAGCTTCTAATCTAGGAATTTTAACATCAAGATTGGTAATAGCATGTTCTTCCTAGATAGAGCATCAGCAACAACATTCTGTTTTCCCTTCTTATAATAAATGATGTAAGGAAAAGACTCAATGAACTTAACCCATTTAGCAAATCTTCTATGCAAGTTTGATTGAGCTTTCAAGTATTTCAATGCTTCATGATTAGAATGTATGATGAATTCCTTTGGCCACAAATAATGTTGCCAAACTTCAAGTACTCTAACAAGTGCATACAATTCTTTATCATAGATAGAATAATTCAAGCGAGCACCAGTCAATTTCTTAGAAAAATAAGCTATAGGTCAACCCTCTTGCATCAAAACGCCACATATGGCTATAGCACTAGCATCACATTCAACTTCAAATTGCTCGAAAAATCAGGTAATGCAAGTAATGGTGCAGAAGTAAGCAAAATTTTCAATGTATCAAATGCAATGTCTTGGGTCGCGCCCCATACCAAAGGAATACCTTTCTTTGTCAAATCATTCAAAGGTTCAGCAATGGTGCTAAAATCTTTCAGAAAGCGCCTATAGAAACCAGCTAATCTGTGGAAACTACGCACTTGACTTATATTCATGGGAGTAGGCCAATTCTAAATTGATTCAATTTTATATTGATCTACCTCCACCCATTCTTAGATACAACAAATCCTAGAAATATGACCTTATCTTTTGCAAATGTGCACTTCTCAAGATTAGCATATAATTTATTATCACGCAACACTTGCAAAACTTGTTGAATATGAGTGCAATGTTCAGATTCGGTGTGGTTGTATATAAGTATATCATCAAAGTAAACAACCACAAAACGACTAATAAACTCTCTCAAAACATGATTCATCAAACACATGAATGTACTAGGTGCATTAGTAAGACCAAACTGCATGACTAACCACTCATACAGGCCGAATTTAGTTTTGAAAGCAGTTTTACACTCATCCCCTTCTTTCATCCTAATTTGATGATAACCACTACGCACATCAATTTTAGAGAAAATAGCAGCACCACTCAATTCATCTAGCATATCCTCTAAGCGTGGAATAGGATGGCGATATCGAATAGTGATGTTATTAATCGCTCTACAATCAACACACATGCTCCATGTGCCATCTTTCTTAGGAACTAAAATAACAGGAACAACACAAGGGCTAAGAGAAACACAAATGTACCCTTTATCCAGCAACGCTTGTACTTGCTTCTGAATTTCCTTAGTTTTTTCGGGATTAGTCCTATAGGGTGCACGATTGGGAAGTGTGGCGCCAAGAATCAGGTCCACTTGATGTTCTATACCATGCAATGGAGGTAAGCCGACGGGTACATTTGCTAGAAACACATCCCCAAAATCCTGCAAAACAGAAGAGACACCAAGAGAAATAGGGGTCATGTTGTTAGAAACCAATACATCACCCATATACATGAGCACAAGTGGAATGGTTGTAGGATCCTCACGAAATTATCTCATATCTTCCTTAGTGGCTAATATCAATAAACCAGGCACTCTCTCACTTTTTGTTATATCACTAAATTTCGGCTCGATTACATCAGAAACAGTTGTCACAGAATCTCGCCACGCTGTAGGATCTTCCTTCAAATTCACCTCTATCTTCTGGCGAGAATCATTCACAATATCTTGTGGTGTCATTGGCTGCATAGTAATCTTCATCCCTTTGAATTCCAAGTGATATGTATTGGCTTGGCCATTGTGTTGCACATGGCGATCATAAAGCCAAGGCCGACCCAATAGTAGGTGACAAATAGTCATAGGAACCACATCAAAATCAATAGAATCTTTGTATGGCCCTATTTGAAAATTCACACGTACCATATGATTTACCTTCATCTCACCATTGTTGCTCAACCATTGTATGTAGTATGGCTTTGGATGAGGTAAGTATGTCAAATTCAAGTTGGCACATAGTTCCTTACTTTCAAGATTTCTGCAGCTACCTCCATCAATAATTACCTTGCAAGCTTTATTAGGTCCAACTAGAGATTTTGTTTGGACCAAGTTGCAACACTGAGTATACGTGAAGATACGACAATAGTTGGTGCATGCTCAAGATACGCATCAGCACCTTCCTCGCCATCATCAACATCATCATTAGAAGCTTCATCTCCACTCTCTACTTTGCCTTGTTCGTTAACAAACATAACATTGCTGTTTGGACAAATCTTCTTGTAGTGACCTCTACCTCCACAAGTATGGCACACCACATCGCGAGTACACGCAGTAGACATGTTGGAACCTGAGCTAGCAGAAGGAGCAGCGGGCTTCCGAGCATTAGAACCAAACAAAGGTGTACTTGCTGGTTTGGCCAACGGTGTAAAAGGAGCAGAAGCTGGTTGTGTGACAGTGGGAGGTGTAGATCTGGCCGAAAATCTGCTGGAGGACGGAAAACGAGCACGTGACTTCGCCTCTTCTGCCAACTGGGATTCGGCCTCTCTAGCATGGTGCAATAGCTTGTTCATTGTCTCATACTTGTGATAATGCACACTACTCTTTATTTGAAGCTTCAAATTGTTGAGGAAACGCTACATTGTCATCTCCCGTGATTCACGAACATTAGCATGATGTATAAGCATCTCAATCTCCATGTAGTAGTCATCAACTATCATTGTACCTTGCCTCAACTGTGTCAGCTTGTCAAACACGGAGCGCAAATAATTGGAGGGAACAAAACGATCTGCCATTATGGCCTTCATCTCACGTCAATCCCTCACAGGAAGTTCATTATCTTTCTGTCTATTCTACACAATAGCTTCCCACCAACACAAAGCATAGCCATCAAACTCTGATGCTGCAAGCTTGACCTTCTTGTCTTCTGGGGAATCAAACAAACACCGAAGCTTCAACTCCCAAGTAATATAATCCTCGGGATCAAGCGAGTCATTGGAAGAAGGAATTGAGAACTTGGGCTTGCCCAAACTATCATCAGTTGAATTGTAAACACGCTGAGCACGTCCAACAGGAGAATACCCATGGCCATACAGAGGGGCAGCCGCAGGTGTAGGGGGATTGGCACGTCCCCTGCCATGATGTGGGGCAGCATCAGCCGCACTACCCTCATCAAAGTCCTCAAACGCATCATCATGTTGTTGTGCAGGTCCTGGCAGAAGTGTCGCTTGAATAGCGTCAATGGAACGCTGCAAGGTGGCAAAGTTGACATTCATTGCCGTCAGCTGAGTCTGAATATAATTGATGGTGACCGTATTATTCTCCACAACATCTTGTATGTCGGTGATATATCTATCAACAGACTCACGCCAAGTAACAAGCTCCTCAAGCTGCTTTTTCTGTGACACAACTTCATCATCACTCAAAGACATGATCAGTAGGTTAGTGCAAAAATCAAAATCAGTATGGTGGAAAATCTCACAACTCACTCACAACTAACAAGAAAGGAGATCTTACCATTCCAAAGTGAATAGAGATGCTCTACAAACAAAATCAAAGACTGATGCATTGATGTGATGAAGTGAATATCGAAGGTATAGAGAATGATCACAGGGCACACAGGTTATTTATGGTGGAGCTATAGGTATGGTATCCTATCTACACCGCAAAAAAGTCTGAGTGTTGATCGTACAAAAACCCAAGAAACACACACGTGGAGAAAAATGTGCCAATGCAACTATGAAGGGTGTTGCACTACTCTCGAGAGACACTATCAAAGCTCAAAGTAACAGGCACAA
The DNA here is from genome assembly GCA_910589775.1 of Avena eriantha. Classification (NCBI taxonomy): domain Eukaryota; kingdom Viridiplantae; phylum Streptophyta; class Magnoliopsida; order Poales; family Poaceae; genus Avena; species Avena eriantha. Next base: position 166,450,700 of record OU342740.1, on the reverse strand, counting down.
GATTGCTCAATCTACCGGTGCACAAAGATATCACTAGGCCTCTTGCTCAATTTCTCTTTTTCACTATTTTTCTTTTTCTTTGTATAGCTCTTTTTTTGCTTTTTCTGTTGCTATATTGCTTTTTCTCTTTTTTTGATTCTATAGGTCACACACGGCCAATTACAAAGTACAGCACCAAAATCCTAAGAGCAGCCTATAGGAGCGGAAACTAGTCTCAATGGGCAAGTTCCTACACCTATGTAATAGATTGGCTGTGGCTAAGGTTAAGGAAAAGTGCATATTTTATCACACTTTGTAATTATGGTGTCGTGGCAGAAAAAATAGCTCAAAAATCCTGTCGTGGCAGAAAGAATCCTGCCGTGGCAGAAATCCTGCCATGGCAGAGTGGCGACAGAGCAGCGGGCGCGCGGTAGAGAAACATGCGGAAATCGTGCTACGGCAGAGCTGCAGAAGCGTGTGGCAGAGAATCTGTGCCGCGGCAGAGCATCGGCAGAGGCGCGCGCGTGCGATAGGAAAAGTGTGTCGTGGCAGAGTCTCGCTCGAACTCGGTTTCACGATAGAGAAACTAGCTGTTTCCGTGCCGCGGCAGAATCGGTGGCAATTTTTTTTTGATATTGCAAACCGACTCGGCCTAGAGTAAATAACTAGGACTCTTTAACCTAGATCGGATCTAACTATGGCGGCAGAAAACAGTGGATGAACTCGACCAGAAAGAGAAAACAATGAAAGAAAAACTAGATATAGACTAAAAGATGAACACGACCTCCAACTATTACTCGTCTACGATGTAATCTAGGATATGGTGAATCTTTTTGTGGGGCTGTTTTCTGTATAGGATGAAAACACTCTCTAATCTATGGATGGATTGCGGATTGCTTACCGAGGCAACGTGGAAATCTGATACCAAGATGATAAGGGGTGGCTCGATCTTCTTAGCAAGCTCTTGTCGATGGTGATGGTGGATGATAGATAACTAGGGCGTAGCTATGATCTCTCCTGCTCGATCCCTGATGCCAATGCAACAGCTCTCGAACCTTGTAGGATATTCACAACACCACACTCTTGCGCACGCAGCGGTGACCATGAACGGTAGTATGCAATCTACTAATTCCCAATGGAACAACAGATCACACTCAATTATAGTTGTAGAATTCGAACACATACTAATTCTAGAGGTTCTATGAAAGAAACAACTACAAAATATTTTAACATGGTGTAAAAACCCTAAGTATGGCGCCCCCATCTATTTATGAGTTCAGGGGGTGGCGGCCTAAGGGGGAACCCGAGTTGGTTCCACCCAACCTTGATACAAACCGACCACAAAGTGGTTCAGCCAAACTTGCCTCTGCCATGGCAGAGAACTTGCTCTCTTGTTTGATCTTTGTCTTGAACAGCTTCTTGTGCTTCCTCCCTGTCCTCCCTCGCGCATTCCTCATTGATCAACACGCCATGCTCCATCAGCTCCTCGCTCCTTGCTCCATGCTACGCCTTCTTCTCCTAAGTACCTCATCATACAATAATTCAAAGACTTAGGTAGTATAAAATTCTCATTAATTAAAACACCAGGTTCATTAAGAAACATGTTCACATGTTGTTCTAGTAGCTTAGCACGAGCTCTTGTGATTGGTCCAATCCTTATCTCATTGGATTGATCCTTCTTTTCAATTGGAACATCTTCATTAGCAATTGGCTTAGGTGTAACTGTAGGGATGTCCTCATTAGTTATTCTAAAACAATCGGATTGTAAATAAGTAGTGTAATACTTTTGCTAGTGCTAAGATTTTCTACTTCTATTTAGCACTTTTGGCTTTATTTTCATGTGCTTGGAATGTTTACATAAGCACTTTATATTTTGACTATACTTATCATTTATCTATCTTTCCGCCTCGTCCCTTTCATGAGCCGGCCAACCTTCAACATGGAAACTTTACCGAGAGACGGAGCTCAATTGCTAAACCAGTTTAAACTCGGAAACAAAGCTGGCTTCTAGTACCAACAATTCTCTACTCGGAAAATGCCCGCATTCGGCAATCAGATAAAGAACCAAAGTATAAACTACAAAATTTAGATTTATACCTGAAGGTAACATTTTTAGAATCTGAAATCTTAACCAGAACAAACATGAGCATAAAGTACTTTCAAGTATTCTGGGATTCTCGACTGTGACATGATCATTCGGAAATAAAATGGCAATTTAAAACTTCTAAGAATAATTTAAATAAGATGGCAATTTAAAACTAAGAAAGACACCTACTGACTTTCGGGTTGCCTCCCGGGAAGCGCTTTTTTTAACCAAGTAGCCAGGCTTTTCTCCAATATGGTTTAAATAGATAGGAGGAGAATTATTTATTCTTTCCTCCAAAAGAGGTTTGGCGCACTTATTATTATAGCCTTTGTCAAAGTCTCACCCGCTTGCAGTGCATCGGGGTCTTGTATATAAATGTGTTATTGCTCACAAATAATGATTGATGCGCAATGTGTGGTGATCATACCTCCCTAGATAGCTTCAACAAAAGGATTAGATATTTACATGTAAGGTCAAACATTTTACCTTTGATAGCATCATCGGGATAAATTCATAGTAATCTACTTGGGCTACACTATCACGAGGGAACACTTCATAATACTCATCTTTAGCAGCAGGGAAAAATTCAAAAGTGTCTCTATTATCTAGTTCATCACCCTTACTATCAAGTTCATTAGTTCTAGAGTTATCAATCCAATCACAAAAATAAGCATCATCAACAAATGTTTCATCAAAGATGTGCTCTCCCAAAACCTGCTCATTAATACTACAAGGATTTATCTCTAGTTCATCATTATTAGTGTTCTCCAAATGAGTATCTAGGCATAAAGCCTCCGCAAGAAAGTTATCTTCAGTTTCAACACAATAAGAATCAGTACTAGAGACTGAGGCATCATAAACAAACTTATTATTAGTAGAATGATGTTTGTCTTCAACCTCACCTTTTTGGTATCCAGTGGTTTTTGCAAAATGTTAGTTTTGGGAACTATTGTTTTACATAGCTCCTTACTCTTTATCACAAGTGCATTCCCACTAAAATGTTCTTGACAATAATTGACAATATAATCCATAATATTCTGATACCTTGCTAGATCCTCATTATCGCTAATTTTCATAATAATACAAATTTTCCTAAGAAGCTCATGAAACCCTTCATAAACTATGTATTCCAAGATTTTAACATTATTACCGAGTACTGGTTGATAAAAATTCTTTAAAGATAGGAATGCATTCATAATCATAAAGCTTGTTAGGCTTACCATTATATTTCCTCATCCCTTCGAATAAATTTAACAAATTACCAGAAAAATAATCCACCTGCTCCCACATGTCCATTAGTTGCATATCCTCAAGGATTAGTGGTTCTCCTTCATGTTCATCCTCTTCTTGGGAAGGAACTTCATCCTCCTCCAATGGGATTTGCAGTTCTTCTTCATGTTCTTCCTCTTCTTGGGAAGGAACATTGTCCTTCTCCAATGAGATTTCCTACAAACAAGTAACTTTGTGCGCTACGGGTTTTCTCTATTCCTTACTCCTCCTAATAAGTGTATTCTCACTAAAACGTTCATTAGAATACCAAGAAATATTTTGCATGATTTTATAAGCTTTTTTAATGAGAACACTATCTTCACTATTAATACGTGATATGACATGTATTATCAGCTCATGGGCACCTTCAAAGATAACATACTCTAATACTTCACTAGTGGTATCACCATTATTATAAGACACTAAAGATTGATTAAAGGTATCAGAGCATTGAAAACAAAAGTAGTGCCCAAGTTTCATACATTGAGGACATAATATTGGATCGTCTCTCGTATCCGAAGAAATTAACCTTTTAGCATATTCCACTATTTGGGAATACATTTCTCTTACCATCATATTGCTCACTAGTTCGTCAAAATACTCATCCTACTCTTCCAATGAGAATTCTTGTCCCACGTTAATAGCATCACAATATTCATAGAAAGATTCATCTTTTAGTCCCTCAACAAAGTCCCCAAAATCACTGTCTAGGCACAAATCCTCCTCAGAACAATCATCATAAGTTTGGGACTTATAGAAATCATTACTAGATAATGAGATATCGTTTGCATGCATATTATTTGTGCGTGGAAAATTATTTTCAGAACTAGGAGATTCAAGATATTGATCAAGTTGCTCCTCTTCATTCTTACTAAGATAATTTGCGAGTAGCTCAGCGATAGTCTTACCTTCGGGGTTACATTCCACTAGTTGAGAGAGTGCAACATCAAGTGCCACCTCTTTATTAAGAACATATACTTGTGGTTTAGGTGGAGGCTCTTTGAGTGGAGTTCCCTCCACATTATCTTTTGGAGCACCCTGCAAAAGGTTAGATTCTTCCATGGCAGCTTTTATCCGTCCAACAATAAATTCATTATCATGGAAGTTATCTTGGCAATTGTCGTCGGATTGATGACAAGTACGCCATGAGGGGGTCCTCGAGGCGTGCGGAAGAGAGGGGTGTGAGACGTACGGTATTCCGGGATGGTGAGCACACAAGTTTACCCAGGTTCAAATCCGCCGGCTTTGGACGGATCCTACTCCTGCTAGCTATCTAGTAATATGGCAGAGCCGGAATATGGGTTACAAGGATTTCGCCTATGCGAGTCGAGGGTCTAAAGTATTGGGTGCCCTAAAGGCTCTCCCTAGGATGGCTTATATAGAGAGATCTATCCGGCTATGACTAAGAGTCAGTTACAGAGTACATCTTGAACTACAAGTAACATTATGGGCCTAAGTCGGTAAGTCTTCTGGGCCTTCCCGTAGCCGGATTGGACTCCGTTTTCTCCCTGACTGGGCTGCCCGTGAAGCAAAGCTCTAACCCGAAGTGGGCCACCCTGGTCATTGAGGAACTATGAGGATACCCGGAAAGTATATCCCCAACAACAGCCCCCGGAGGCCTCCAAGATCCAAAGTTGGATTTATCTTCGTCTAGCTTGATCTTCGGCTTGTAGAATCTTGAAGGGTTCCTGAAACTTCACAACAAAAAATACGATCCAGGTCTTAAAAATAAGTCGAACCTATCCACAGATTACTCGGATTTTCCAGGTTGATTTCAAACTAAGCCGGAATTTGGTCTCTAACGCCACCTGACACAAGCCATGGTCAAGTCACGTCATCTGACAGTCATCCTGTCAGCACGACCATTGGTGGGTCCGTGGTTAGCGGAACCGAGGCGCCGTTTCAATGTGTGCGCGGAGATCGAGGCGACGTAATCATCGCGTGGGTCCTTCCCAGTTCCTTCCATGACGCGTGGCGGTTGTACTATTGCATTTGCACGAAACTTGGCGCGGTTAGGTGGATATAGGGGGTTAGGATTTTCTCCTTCTCCTTTCACCACTCCTTTGCCTTTTCCTCTCCTCCCAATCTCTCTGCGTGCACAAAGCTCCTCCGTTCCTCCCCCAAAAAACTCCCAGCGTCGCCCGTTCTAGGTCATCTGCCCACCGGAGAAATGACTTCTTCTTCCTCCTCCGGCTTGGCGGCAGCGGCGGCGACGGCGGCGACGGAAGTGGTGGCGCAGAAAGAAAGCTTCCGTGGGCTCTAGATCCCCTGCGTCCTCGATGACGAAAAGCTCCAGAACATGGAGAAGGAAGGGCTCCTCTGCGCCGGCGACTGGCGGAGCGGCTTCGAGGAAACCATCCCCAACCCGCGCGCCGGCGAGCGGGTCCACTTCGGCACCCACCTTGACAGAGGTTTGTCGTTTCCTCCCTCGGAGTTCTTCTCCGAGGTGATTGATCATTATGGAGTTCAACTCCATCATCTTCCTCCCAACTCTCTCTTAGAGATGAGCGTTTATGCTTCTTTGTGTGAGGGCTTTCTCGGCATTAGGCCAAGTTTGACTCTATTCCGGTACTATTTTCATGTCCGGAGAAACTCTATTACTGCCGGTGTTCCTTACATCACCGGTACTATTAGTTTTTCACTTAGACGCGAGCGAGCGTATCCCAAAATCTTAGCTAGTGACTCGGTCAAACAATGGCCAGCCACGTTCTTCTACCATAGGGATATTCTGGCTCCCGGCAAAACTACTGCTTTGTCGGCTTTTGTTGTCGGAGCTGCCACGGCCCAACCGTCTTGGGACGAGGCTGCTTCGACTCTCTCTGACAATCTAATCCTCGCCAAGAGGCGGATCAAATACTTGATAAAACACAAAGGACTGAAGGGATCCGACCAGTCCAATGTTGGGTCTCACGCCGGATCCAGCCCCTTCAGTACCACGGGGATCGACTGATGCACTCCATCACGTCGTCCAAGAAAGACTCCCTCCGTATCAGCCCCAAAGCCTACACAACGTAGGGCTATATAAGCCAGATTAATTGGTTGATCAGGGAGCGGATCGAGAGGAGGATCCCTGAGGTCTCTAGATATGCATACGGCGAAAAACCCCGTAGTGCTGGTAAGCTTCCATCAGTACACCTTTTATGTGTTTCGATCTTTGAGTTACACTGCAATACTAATATGCTTTCTTATTTTCAGCTTGCTGACCTCCCCGAGTCGGAACTAGCTCCGCTCGAAGGATATCCTCCGGAGTTTTCTCAGGAGACAGAGGTGGTGCTAGTGCTGGATGCTGCGCTCAAGAAACACAAAGTTTCGATAGTGGCCGTTGGCACAAAGGAGGTGCCCGTCGTGAAGAGGTATCTTTCAATCACAACTTCCGCCTTTGTACTTTTACTCGAATTTCTTTTCGAGATGTAATGTTTCCTGACTTTACTACATTCTCAGAGCAAAACCGCTTCTCAAGGGCAAGGGGAAAGGGATTTCTTCGAAGCCCTTGCGACAAAAGAAGCTTACCATAGCTTCTCCTGCCGTGGCTCCTCCGACTCCTGCCCCTCAGCCTTCCGCAACGCTGGTGATAATTCCTTCTCCGGCTATCGCAGAAGATCCGGCTCCTTCCACGGAGCCTGCGATCCTTCAATCGCAAACTGACGTCACCATGGGTGAGTCAGATCTAGATAAGGGTGAACCCTCTTTGGGTAATGATCCCTCGATAGAAACCTTCGCCGAAAACCTTATCAGCAATCCGGGACTTGCCAAGTTTGGCTTGTCCTGGAAATCTGCTGAAGAAATCCAGCGGCTCGCCAGGCAATGCCTGGAGAAAAGTACTTTATCTGCCGAAGAAAAAGCGCAAGAAGCAGAGGACATCAAGCACTCCAATCTTCTTGAACAAGTGCTTCTTCGCAACGAGAGGATCAGGTCCGGGGAGCTTCCAACTGCTCATGTGACCCCTCTGACTCTCGCTGGGAAGGTTGCCATTGAGGTGAACGCGAGTTTGGATAAACTCACTCGCGAACAATATGTAAGTCGGAATTCCAACTCATGTTTTTCCGTTATTTCATATCATATCCTCTAGCCCCCAAGCATGAAGTAGGATATATAATCAGGGTTTATGCTTCATTAGGATGCCAAAGAATGAACTAGTGTAGCCCCGAAGGCTCGTGCTAATATTAACAAAAAATATTAGCCCGAGTCTTTAGTAGCTTTCTGACTTTGGGTATTCTGACTTACAGAAAGTATATTCCTATAACCAGGATTTGTTGAAGAATGTCTGTGATAAGTGGTGAGAGAGCAAGGTTCTCCGTCTTAAAAATGTTGAACTTAAGGTTGCCAAGGATGAGGCCAAAGGTAAACATTCTGAGACTCAAACCTTGTCTTTGTTTTTTCAATGTCGAATTTTTCCTAAACTGTTGTTCTTTTTGACTTACAGCGCTGGTGAAACAATCCTGTGCCATGATTGAAGAGGCCGAGAGCCTCAAGACCTTGGTGGTGGAGAACAAGGAGCTTCGTCAAGAGCTGGATAAGCTCAAGGCGGATCATGAAAATCCTTGAATCCTCCTCCATGGCCACTGATGAGTGTGATCGCAAGATCGCTGCTAAAGATCAACAAATCTCGAACCTCAACAACGAGCTTAGCAGAGAGAGGGACCTTTATGAGGCGCTCCGGGCTGAACTCCAGTCTTCGGCAGGAGAAGACCAAAATTGACGACGTCATTTTCGGTACGTTCCATCTGTCTGACTTGTCTTTTTCTTCGACTTCTCTCAATGTCGGTCTTTAATTCTCTTTTGTTTACAGGTCCTCTGAACTTGACGGACTCCACCTCCGCTGAGCCCCGCACCCACTGGCTTACCCAAGTCGGTGACCTCCTTCATGACTTCCGCCAATCCCTTGAGGACATTGGCGAAGCTCTCAAGATTCCGGATATGCACAGCATGTCGGATTTTCAGGTGCGGGACAAGGCAAAGGAGATGCCGCAACTTGTTCGGGACTGGAACACGTCCTACGCGCGGACTGCGGCGCAGAACGCTCTCACCATGGTCATGAGCCACCATGGAAACATGGAAATATGGCAAGTGACCAGAGGGTACTGCAAAGTAGATGAAGACGGCCAGGAGCAAGACCTTCAAGCCATCATGCACTCCTGCGCCGGATATGGGTGTCACATGGCTGATTTGACCAGCTACGAGACCCCTTTCTTCACCCGCGTGGATACTCTGCCTCCTCCTCCAGAAGAATCAGTAGAAGTTTCTGACGATGAACACACCACCTCGGATGCGGATATCTCGGAACGATACCAAAGCGGCGTATCCAGCGAGCCGGCAGCTCCTTCATCTCCTCCTGCATCATAGATTGCCAGAAACATTTGTATTATCTTGAAAAAACATGATGCGTCTGTAAATATGAATTACTATAATTTTTCTAGTGCTAAGCTTTTGATCTATTCAGCACTTTTGGCTTCTAAACTTTTCGCGTGCCTGAAATGTTTACATAAGCACTTGTATTTTTTCGTCTATACTTATCGTTTATCTGGCTTTCCGCCTCGTCCCTTTCGTGAGCCGGCTAAACCTTCTGCCGGAAACTTTGCCGAGAAACGGAGCTCAATTGCTAAACCAGTTTAAACTCGGAAACAAAGCCGGCTTCCAGTACCAACAATTCACTACTTGGAAAATGCCCGCATCTAGCAATCAGACAACTAACCAAAGTAAAGACTAGAAATTTTTAGAGTTATACCCGAGGGTAGCAGTTTTAGAATCGGAAATCTATACCAGAACGAACATGAACATAAAGTACTTTCAAGCATTCTGGGATTTTCGACTATGACATGATCATTCGGAAATAAGATGGTAAAAACTTCTCAGAAAAACTTTAGGCAACCAAAACTTTTATTTCTCACAGAACATGTACATATATATGTTTACAAAGAAGGTGAAACTAAGAATAAAAGGGACGTAGCTGAGCAATATTCCATTGTCAGTCTAACTCATCCGGATTTGTACTGCCTCTAGCTCTCTTTCTCTTCTTAGTAGCAGGTCTTTCTTTGACTGGCCTCATGTCAGTTAAGTAGTACGATCCATTGTGCAATACTCGACTAACTAGAAAGGGCCCTTCCCATACTGAGGAAAGTTTGTGCTTTCTTTGCTGCACAAGCCGGAGAACCAAATCACCTTTATTGAAAGATCTATTTCGAACTCTCTGGCTATGATACTTGCGTAACTTCTGCTGATAGGCTGTAGATCTCATTTCAGCAACGACGTGAACTTCTTTGACTAAGTCGAGATCGTTTTGTCGAGAAACCTCGGCATCCTCTTCAATATACGCGGCCACTCTAGGAGAAGTGTGAATCAAATCACTAGGAAGAACTTCTTCTGCACCATAGACCAAGAAGAAAGGTGTGTATCCGGTTGACCTATTCGGAGTCGTTCGTAAACTCCATATTACAGAGGGTAATTCCTCTGCCCAAGCCCCCGCAGCACGTCGTAGCGGTGCTTCGAGTCTTGGTTTTAGGCCTTGTAGGATTAAACCATTTGCTCTTTCGACTTGTCCGTTAGCTTGTAGATGTGCGACTGACGCAATGTCAAGCCGGATATTTTGCTCATTGCAGAATTCAGCCAATTCTCCCATAGAGAAGTTAGTCCCGTTGTCCGTGATAATGCTATGCGGATAACCATACCAGATTATAACATCCTCGACAAATCTTTTGGCTATTTCTCCATCACAACTAGTGACAGGTTTAGCCTCAATCCATTTTGTGAATTTATCCACCATCACTAAGAGGTGAGTAAATCCACTTGGAGCTCGTTTAAATGGTCCTACCATATCTAGCCCCCAGACCGCAAAGGGCCATCTTATAGGTATTGTTCGCAGCTGATCAGCCGGAACATGAGCTTGTTTGGCGTACTTTTGGCATCCTTTGCACGTCTTGACTAATCGTTTGGCATCTGCCTGAGCTACAAGCCAGAAAAATCCGTGTCTAAAAGCTTTTACCACTAAAGATTTGGCTACAGCGTGGTGACCACACTCCCCTTCATGGATTTCTCTTAAGATTTCCACTCCTTCCGGAGATACACAACGCTGAAAAACCCCAGAAACACTCCGTCTATGGAGCTCACCTTTAACAATAGTATAGGCTTTTGCTCGTCGGATAATCTACCGGCTCAGCACCTCGTCTTCGGGTAATTTGCCATCTACCAAATAATCGAGGTAGGGTTGAGTCCAGCTGGGAATAAAAAATACAGCCAGAACTACTATCAAAGGTGAGTCAGATTTGTTTGGATATTCCTCATCTACTCCCTTTCTTGAGGGAACTTTGAGGTGCTCTAAAAAAGCGCCATCCAGGACTTCTTTTCCCGTAGAGCCTATCCGAGATAGTGCATCTGCTTCCTCATTTTCTGCTCGAGGGATGTGTTGAACCTCAAACCCTTCGAACGATTTAGATAGATCATTCACGACAGCTTTATATGCTGCCATGTGTTTATTTGCATTACAAATATCTGACACTTGTTGAGCAACAAGATCTGAATCTCCATAACACATCAAACATCGGATGCCAATATCCTTAGCAATCCGGATTCCATGTAGCAGTTCTTCATACTCAGCAATATTGTTTGTCGCTGTGAAGTGGATCTGCAACACGTATAAAAGTTTATCTCCTTGGGGTGATTTGAGCACCACGCCAGCCCCGAGCCCCCTCGAGCCTTAGACCCATCGAAAAAGAGGGTCCAATATTCCGACTCAGGGAGGATCATGTTTTCCTTCGTCTCTGTCCAATCAGCAACAAAGTCAGCCAGGATCTGGGATTTGATTGCTGTCCGAGGTTTATACTCAATATCAAAAGCTAAAAGCTCTATGCCCCATTTGGCGACGCGTCATGTGGCATCACTGTTGTTGATTATATCTCTCATGGGAGTTGTGCTCACCACGGTAATTGGATTCTCCTGAAAGTAGTGTTGTAACTTACGAGATGCTAGAAAAACACCGTAAGCCAACTTTTGATAGTGCGGATACCGCTGTTTTGATTCTGTCAGGACCTCGCTGACAAAGTAAGTCGGACGCTGCACCAGGTGTTCCTGATTTTCCTCTTGTCTCTCCACCACGATGACGATACTAACAACCTTATTTGTCACAGCAAGATAGAGCAACATCGGTTCCTGAGGTTCCGGCGCTACAAGGATAGGAGCAGATGAGAGTACTTTCTTCAGGTCTTGTAGTGCAGCTTCAGCTTCGTCAGTCCAAACAAAATCCTTGGTCTTTTTCAGGAGTTTGTATAATGGTGCGGCTCTTTCACCGAGCCGGCTTACAAATCGACTGACCGCAGCGATGCAACAAGTTAATCTTTGTACGTCCTTCAGGCGAGTTGGCCTGGAAATATTGAGTATAGCCTTGATTTTGTCGCGGTTCACCTCTATGCCTCTTTGAGACACGATGAAACCTAACGATTTTCCGGCTGGTATTCCAAAGAAGCATTTCTTCGGGTTAAGCATGATGTTGTATTTTCATAGATTGGCAAACGTTTCCTCCAAGTCGGAAATCAGTGTTTCCTTCTTTTTGGACATCACCACAATATCATCCACATATGCATGTACGTTGCGTCCGATTTGGTCGTGGAGGCAATGCTGCATCGTGCGCTGGTACGTAGCTCCTGCGTTCTTCAGCCCAAAGGGCATCGTAACAAAACAGAAGGTTCTGAAAGTGGTTATGAATGAAGTTTTGACTTTGTCAGATTCCTTCATCCGGATTTGGTGATAGCCAGAATATGCGTCGAGAAAACAGAGGAGTTCCGAGCTTGCCATAGAATCAATAACTTGATCAATTCTAGGCAGAGCAAACGGATCTTTTGGACAAGCCTTGTTCAAGGCAGTATAATCAACACACATCCTTAAATCAGTGGTGTCCTTTTTAGGGATCATTACAGGATTGGCCGACCACTCAGTGTGGATGACCTCTTCTATGAATCCGGCGAACTCGAGCCGTGCTACTTCCTTAGCTATTGCCTTACGCTTTTCATCACCAAAACTTCGTAGGGACTGTTTGACGGGTTTAGCATTCGGGTTTACATTTAGAGAGTGCTCGGCAAGTTCCCTAGGTACTCCAGTCATGTGAGATGGCTGCCATGCGAAGATATCTTGATTTGCCTGGAGGAACTTGACGAGTGCGCTTTCATATGCGCTACCTAGGCCTACGCCTATCTGGGTCACCTTGGAGGAGTCATCATCCTTCAACGGCGTCTTCTTCGTCTCTTTTGATGCCTTGAACTCCGGATTTGGCTTTGTCACCTCCTTCTTCGTTGCGGACATCTCGGACGGATCTATGCTCTTCTTGATCTCCTGGTACTCCTGGGCATGTAGCACGGCTTCAGCAAAATGGCATTTCCATCCTCGCATTCTCGCGCTTTCTTCGGGTCTTCCCTGATGGTGATCATGCTGTTGGGACCTGGAATTTTCATCATATTGTAAATGTAACACGGACGAGCCATAAAAGCCCAGTAAGCTAGACGTCCGAATATAGCATGGTACGCGCTCTTGAATGGGACCACTTCGAAGGAAAGTGCTTCCGTCCGATAGTTCTTTGGAGTTCCAAAGGTAACATCCAAAGTAATCTCTCCCAGGGAATTAGCTTGTCTTCCTGGGACAACTCTGTGAAAGATCACAGAGCTATGGTTCAGCTGGGTCTCCGAGATCTTCATCCGGTGTAGCGTTTCGACATAGAGAATATTGATGCTGCTACCACCGTCCATGAGGGTCTTGGAGAAACCATAACCGTCAATAAGTGGGTTGATGATTAAGGCGTATTTTCCTCGCCTATGCAACTTAGGCAGATGATCAGCACGGTCAAATGTGATTGCCACTTCCGACTAGTCCAAGTATTGGGGGACAGCCGGAACTGTTGCGTTGAGTTCGTGTAGAACTGCTTTCTTGACCTGTGCTGGTTGAGATCCGAGGAAAGTGACGTAAGTGTCCTTCTTGGTGGGAAAAGTTTTCTTCCCTTCCGGCTTGGGATTTGAAGCATCAGCCTCCTCCATGTCGGAATCTTCCTTGGTCTCTTTGTCTTTTTCGGGATTTTTCTTTCCCTTCTTCCGCTTAGCTTTGTAGCCTGCGGTGTCATCTCTTTTGATGTCGTCATTGAAACGACATTCAACGTTGGTGTGGGACGAGCCCCCATTGGCGTCTAGGTGATGCACACATGGGATATTGGCAATGTCGGCCCAAGAGTAGGTTTTGCCTGGTTGCTGGTCTCCTCTACCCTGGACCCTTGATGTCCCACGACCATGCCCACGGCCTCCGCCACGTCCTCCTCGTCCTCCAGACCCAGAAATATTAGTAACCACCGCTGTTTCCGCGTTGGGTTTCTCTTCCGAGGTATTTTTGCGCTTCTGAGCTTGTTGCTTTGGTTGTCTTGCTGACGGAGACACAACTAGGACATTGAGTAATCCCTCTACATCGTCGTCAGCATATGCATACTTGCTCGCTGTTTCTATCATCTCCCCCAAGTCAGTGACCTTGTCACACTTCAAGCGGTGACGTAGTAGACCAATTGGGAGTCCTGCAATGAAAGCTTCAATCGCAGTTTGATCGTTTACTCCTTCACAGGAGTTTTTGGTGTCAATCCATCATCCGAGGTAATCCCAGTAAGTTTCTCCGGCTTTCTGGGTGCAACGATGTAGGTCTCCGACCAAACAAGGCCTCCGATATGTGCCTTCGAAATTCCGGAAGAACGCACTTTGCATGTCATACATGTTATGGATGGTGTTCTCCAGAAGTTCATTGAGCCATGATCGTTCCGTCTTCCGCAACATAAGTGGGAGACATCAGGTTGCGACCAGGTTGTTTCCGCCTTTAGCGATGCAGCAAGCTTGGAAAAAATCCTGAAGCCAGGTATCTGGCCGAGTAATGCCGTCGTAGGCTTGGATATGTCTTGAGATGGCAAATCGTTCCGGGATCTTGTAGCTCTAATGCGTGGTCCAAAGCACTTTGGGCCCACGTAGATATCATCGTTTTCGTAGCGCCGCGCCTCTATGTTGGAGTTGATCATGTGCCTTGCGTCGTTCAGGGATAGAGATCGTCCCGAATGTCGGCTGTGGCTGCGGTGCCTTGGAGCCAGACTTTGGCTTCTGCCACCACCTCCTCCGCCACGTCGTCCTCCTTGTCCCCCTTGGGAGCCGTTGTGATGACTGCTTGGTGGAGAGGGTGGGGAAGCTGAATTGTTTCCGGCTGATCGCCGGCCTCCATCCGGAGCGTCATTATTCCGGTCCCGGGGAGGGTCTTCACTACGACGAGCCCCCTGCCGGCCCGTGCCAGCATGGTTTCCGTCATTCCTTCGTCTGTCATTCCCACTACGATGAGGGTCAGCCGGACGGCTTGTATGTCTAGGAGGTGGCATTTTTTGACGATCCTCTTTCCGACGTTTCTCTTTATCTTCTCCCCTTCGATCGTTAGACTCTCGCCGGGGAGGGTTCCTCGGAGTCAGTGCAGCAATGGCCTATTTTTCGGCCGCTAGGGCGACGTTGCTCTAGTCACGCGCAGTTCTGTGATGCTGTCCTGATGATCCGGTTCTTGAATAATTGTCTTCCCGGCGTTTGGGGCGATGATACTGCTCCCGGACGCGATGGGGTCTTACGTCAGCCCATGCCAGATCTGTGCGGCATTGGTCGGAATCCGAGACCAGTTTTTGACTTCCGGACAGGGCGACCTTTTGCTGCTCCAGTCCCTTGTTGAGTAGTTTGATACCCAACTGGATCTCCTCCGGTCCTGGATTAGCCGATAAAATTTCTCGGGCCGCCACGGTATTCTGTACTAGGGTTGGGTATACCCAATCTCCTTTGCTATCTTTCCGGGGCTTCCCCATCTCATATCCGAAAAGGACGGCACGGACATGTGGGAATTGGTTGTCATTGGTGTGACGCTTCCGTGTCTTTTGATGCAACCGAGACATCTAATCCTTAGTTGCCATGCATTTCTTCTCCTCCTCGATGTTTTTGGCTTCATCTAGGAGTTGTTGACAACGCGCTTCTAGGGCTTGGGCCCTTTCGTCCAGCTCTTCACAAGTAAGTTCTGCAGCTGTAGGGATAGGTGTGGTTAATGCAACATCGATGAGTTTACGTGCACCTTCTGTGATCACGTGTCCATCCACCGATTCTTCTTTCTTCGTCTCATCTGGGATAAGTGCTCCATCCGAGTCTTCTTCGTATTCCTCGGCAATCACCTCTTCTAGCAGAGGGTCTTTTGTCGGGGTCTTGTTCTTCTTGTTCTTCTTCTTTGCCTTCTTGGTAGCGCCGGTAGCAAAGACGGCTTTGGGTCCGTTTCCCAGAGTCAAGCTCTCATCGGTACTTTCGGACATCTGGACTTCGGGATTATCTCCAACGTCCATGTAATCCTGCAGGTACGTCGGCGTTTGTCCCAATTGCCTCCAGCATAGAGTCAGTGTTTTCTCCAGCATCGGCAGAGCCGGATCCGGATCCCACATATCCGACGAAGTGCGACGCGTGCTTCCTGAGGTACCTGCGGCTTTCGCGATCGGCCATGTCGAAACTTTTTATGGTCTCAAGAATTGCATCCGCGCTTTCGCCTTGCAGTATCATACGTCATAGTGTATACCGCAGGAAAGGCCTGTCTGTCCCGGTGTCATAAGAGCCAGAATCAGTGTCGTTGATATGTTCCTCCTAAATTTCGACTTCCATAGGTGGGTCAATCTGGGATCCGGCTTCTCCAGGGAGATCCACTCCAGATTCGACTTGGACCGCTAGGTCTTCTTCAGGCTCGGATTTCTCCACTATCTCCGCAATTGGTGCAGGCTGGGTGGGATTAGTGTTTTCTGAGATTCGGAACTCTCCCGCCTCCGCGGACAAAGGGGACCCAGAAGATTCTTCTGCCTCTATCATCACCGCTGGGGTGGGTGGGGCACTTCAGTGAAACCGATGTAAACATCGATCTCGCCAAAAGACATGAATGTGTAGGAAGTCACGGCATCCCTAGACGGAATCCAAGTCTCGTCGAGAACGATGAGAGGGACGTCGCTGGCGTAGAGGATGCGACCGACGGCGATAGTCTTGCCGATTCCGATTCTTCCAGATTCTGCTCGGAATGCAGATCCCAAGCTCACTTGCCCCATGGTGGGTGCCAACTATCGTCAGATTGATGACAAGTACGCCATGAGGGGGTCCTCGAGGCGTGCGGAAGAGAGGGGTGTGAGACGTACGGTATTCCGGGACGCTGAGCACACAAGTTTACCCAGGTTCGAATCCGCCGGCTTTGGACGGATCCTACTCCTGCTAGCAATCCAGTAATACGGCAGAGCCGGAATATGGGTTAAAAGGATTTTGCCTGTGCGAGTTGAGGGTCTAAATATTGGTTGCCCTAAAGGCTCTCCCTAGGACGGCTTACATAGATATCCGGCCTAGGGTTTACATGAGAGATCTATCCGGCTACGACTAAGACTCAGTTACAGAGTACATCTTGAACTACAAGTAACATTATGGTCCTAAGTCGGTATGTCTTCTGGGCCTTCCCGTATCCAGATTGGACTCCGTCTTTCTCCCTGACTGGGCCGCCCGTGAAGCAAAGCTCTATCCCGAAGTGGGCCACCCTGGTCAGTGAGGAACTGTGAGGATACCCAGAAAGTATATCCCCAACAGCAATAGCAGAATATAGGGTGAACTTCTTTAAAGATTATATCGAGTGGTTTACTTTCTACCTGTATATCCCTTAAACGAAATAACAACTCTTTGCAACCAGTAAAAAGCACAAATTGTAATGTGTCCTCCCAAGCAAGGCATTTAAACTCATTATAGTCTACTAGTATGGTATAAAAATAATTATACTTACATTGATAATTAAGGTGATCTGGAGATCTGCAATAATCACAACATAATCGATAAGAGGCACATAGTGTGGATGAATACTTGTCCACCCAAGTCAACCATTCTTTTAATATGCCTTGCCTCTTAGGAATATCTCCGAAAGTCCTTCCCTTTGCCTCCTCCATTATAGATTTCATCTGTTGGAAGGTAGTTATCTCGGAAGAAATGATTAGTAACAAATGTTTTTATGGGTTTTTTGTTTGTAAACAAAAGCAAAAATACAAATGCAGCAAATAAAGAAATCTTAAAACGAAATCTAGAAAAACTAAAATAAATAAACAACAGCTAAAATACCTACAACGCTTAGCTCTCTAGCAACGGCACCAGAAAATAGCTTGATGACTGCAAGTGCACAGATCGTTTGTAGCTAGTTTCGAAATAAAGATATCGATCCCACAGGGAGCAGGAGTCTGAAGTCTAATAACTCTTTGAACTAAATACTCAAATAGTAATGCTAAATAACATTCTAAGTAACAATATAAAATTCGAGTTTTGAGTAAAAGATTTTTTTGGATTTTCAAATAAGAGAACAATAAGTAAACTAAAGCTATAAGTAAACAAGAGCATGCAATTATGATTACGAAAGTCTACAAGATGATGGAAAGAGTTGTCAGGGTGTAGTGGATCCACCGCTAGTAATTAGAAAGAGTGATCAAAATTATTATAATGAATAAGACCATTTATGATATGTGTGGGAGGAGCTCCATATATGGACGAATAGCTAGCAACCGATGCACACATCATCCTCATAACCACAGCAGACAGAAATCGATGTCAATCAAATTACAGCGCTATTAAGGGACTTTACCCCGTAGGATGTATCCCATGGGATGGATAATGTTTCGTGAGTTCTCCTTGGTTCCCAAGTTGATACGTAAGGAATGACAACATCTTTATAGTCACCGTAAGTGCTATCATCCCTCCGTCTAGCAACAAGTAGTTCCCTCCATCTAGTCCTCTATGGGGCAAATATTGAGTGGCGCGCTTTACCCAACATCAAGATGAAGGAAATCTAACATAGACACATAACGAACAGTATCACATAATAATCTTTATCTCAATTCCATATCATACTAGGGTTTCTCCATCTCCCCAAGAACAAGGGAAAATACTCACACATGAAGGCAATCAACATCATGGATAGAATATGGATGAAGTATGATGATACAATTGAAGACAAGTGCAAATCCAAGATTTAATTTAGAATTACAACAAGTAACCAAAGGGGATCGGTGATGGAGACGGTGTTGATGAAGATGACGATGTAGATAGTGTGGAGGCCTTCAAGATCCTAGTCCCTTCTCCTCTTGTGTGATGGTGATGGTGTAGATCTGATTGGAGGTGGCTATGGCGGTAGCACGGTGACAGGGCTCCGCCGTGGTGGAGGATATGGCTTGGTAGCTCTCTCTTGGGTCCTCCCTCCTTTATATAGGCCTTGGGGGTGCCCTAGGATTCTCCCAATACCGTCATATGACTTTGGGAAGGTTCTGGGGCTTCTCTGAGGCTTAATCCCGTCGTTTGCGACCTTTTTCGCAACTATACGGACGCAACTATACGGCCGAAATTTATTTTTATTCTGGTCGTATAGTTGCTCGTCAGACCCGGTGTTCCCTTTAGTATTTTAGTCTCCATTTCTTCATACAAAATCCGTTTTGGGTGTTCTTGGGCTCATTGAGTTTGTATCATCGACGGCTACAATCTTGTGGTCTTGGATCGTTATTTTGAGGAGTTGGAAAAATTCACTTTTCCAACACCTTAAATGGCTAAGTCTGGTCCCTACATCTCCTCCATACTATGCTCTCTTTGTTCCTTTTGCCTTTCTTTTATCCATAATGATCATCAACACCTACACACATGTCATAGACAAGGAAAATGGTAAAATTCTACCTAAACTACTAAATGTGCAAAGCTCATGTGAAAGTAAATGAGAACTAGAAATCATGCATCTAAGGCGTAGCTATAGCTGAAAGAAATATGATATGAGAGATAAATGGCTCATTTTATATGGCTAAAAGAGGTGCTATTTCATAGCCATCAACCAGCAGCGTGACCTTATACAGGTTCTGCATTGAGCAAGGTTGCCAGTCTGAAACAGGGAGGTGCGAGCGATAAAAAGTTTAGCATGCACACATTTCTTGTAATGAGAGGCTGAAATGGGGGACCCAAAAGCGTGAGAAAACAGAAGATTCGTCGAGCAACACTATCTAGTTCGGAATAGGGTAGCGCTAGAGAGAAAAATCCATCATACCCACGATTCTTGTAATGTGAGGCTAACATAAGGGATCCACCAACCTGAATAAACGGCTGATCCAGCGAGCAACGCTATCAAGTTTGGAACACGAAGGCGCGACTGCGGGTAGAAAAACCATCATACACACGTTTCTTCTAATGAGAAGATGACATGTGGGGCCTAGCAGCGTGATTAAAAGGTTGATGCATCGATTAGCGCTATCAAGTTCGGAACAGGGTAGCGCGAGCGAAGGAAAAAATTCAATGATACATATGTTTCTTCTAATGAGAGGATGACATGTGGGGCTAGGAGGTTGATTAAATGGTAGATGCATCGAGAAACGCTGTCAAGTTCGAAACACGAAGGCACGACCAAGGGCAAAAATCCCATCATACGCACGTTTCTTCAAATGAAAGGATGACATGTGGGTCCTAACAGGCAGGCATATGCATTGAAAACGAAGGAGAAATGTCTCCCATGGCTCCCACGGCAATTTCCATGGCGGTTGACTTGATCTCACTGGTGGTGACTGATCGGCGACAGGTGCTCTTCAGGTGTGCCAATACCGGTGTCTTGGCTCCATGTAGATCGGGTTCGATCGAGGTGGTTGGCACGAGAACTATCTCTCTTTTCGATGAGTTTGGGCGGCGGCTCACAGATTAGATCCAGGTTGACTCGGTTGTCACATACGGAGATCGTGTGAGGTGTGGTGCATGGCACGTTTTGGTCAGCCCATAGAGGAGCGTTTGTGGGCACCGACACGATTGCACCGGCAGGCCGCCTTATGCGCGAGCGTGTCGGACGATTGTGGTCGGCGGTTTCGTGCGGCACGTTACATCTGGCGGTGGACCGCTTCCGCATGAGGGCCACACAATAGGGGGTGTAGTGGGTACATCTGCGGTGGTGAATCAGAGTTCGAGGGGGGATGTGGATCGGTGGGCGGTTCATCGATATCCATTAATGCTAGATTGGGGTGAGGGTGGGCAGAGTAGTCTTCGTCCGCTCTCCCACTTCTCCGTCTCCTTTGATTCCCCAAGTTATATCACCAATTGCGTGGAGAGCCACCAGATCTAGGGATAGTAGATCTTTCGCGCAGGTGGTTGCAGGTTCGGCGCCGACGATGGATCATCGCTATCAGGGCCCAAGGAGATCACCACCACGCTGTCAAAATCGACATGTTCCCTATGTGAACAGATCGAGATCTAGCAATGACGCAGGCCGTTCGTTGGGGGATAGGCATCTCCCAGATGCGCGGCAACGTGAGGGGGGCTGGATCAGGGAACAGGAGCGTCGCAGGGATGAAGAACATCACTAGGAAGAGGATCGTATGGAAGATGAGCGGAGGCGGATGGAGGACGAAGCAAAGGCTGAGGATCGCAGGCGAGATGAACTAGCAAGGGAAGCACGGGCGTATGCTCAGCGGCGAGAAGATCTGGCAAGGGAGAGAGCTCTGGTGGAAGCTCGCCGTAGGGCTGAGGAACAAGCCAGGAATCAAAGCAAATGGAGTCACAGGCCAGAGATGCACAGAGACTCACATTCTAGGGCATCAGATTCATCATTCCTGGGGAGAACAGGTAATTCTGTTGATACATCATCTCACCGGCATGCTCCTATGTTTGCTCATATTGTTGAACAGCCGCCTATGATCAGAAATCCCATGCCTGCTTCTGCTCCTGTGAATAGATCAACGACGCCTGTCAATGTTCCTATTGTGCATACCAATCCTTCTATTAATGTCCCTAGTTTGATTCCGGTGAGCACACCATCTGTTGCAGGTAATCACCCATCTGCTATCCGGCTAGTCAATCAATCTGAGGTTGTGGCCACGACGTTGGTGGGGTCCTATGTACCTACACCAGTGGTTAGTGTGCCTATGAATCAGCAAGCAGTTGTGGATTTTGTTAATTTCCCTATGACAAATTTGACTGAGACTGACGTATAGGTATGCGAAAATTGTGGAAAGAATCATAATATTTTGGTCTGTCAAGATAGGAAAATGTGGGAATATGTGCCTTTGTTCTATGGGAGTACTGATTTCGACCAGGGATTTCATTCGATTCCAGTGACTGATTCTACAATTCAGTCTATGGATAATCTGAATTTGGCTCACATTACTATAGTCAGAGGGGATGTTACTGGGAGGGATCTTGAGAAGGAGTTTCAGGCATGGGTTGATTCAGTTGGTTCTTAGGTGGATGTTTAATGCTAGACCTATCAATCATGTGGAATTCCTGATGAGATTTCCCTCTGCGAAATCTATTGACCATTTCCACTTTGGTAAAGTCTTTATGAAAACAATTCTTGATGCAGTGATTGAACTTTCGAAATGGTCAGGAGATTGGGATCCAGTGGAATGGATGGAGGAAGCCTGGTTCAGGATTGTAGGCATTCCTATGAAATATGGGGAGAAAACAACTATTTTCTATGTAGCTTCTCTGGTAGGCAAACCTTTGGGGATGGATAGAAACATTTTAAGGAATTTGGCATATGTCAAAGTGAATGTAGCATGCTTGTATGTTACCCTGGTGCCTAACACAAGGAGGGGAGAGATGAAGGGTGGGATTTATGAATTTAAATACACCAGTGAGATTTTTGCCCCTAATGCAGTGCCATCTATCCCCATCTCTGTTGATGTGGGTGGGGAAAATATTCAATCCAATCCTACTGCTCATGTGGATGGAAATAGACTTGTTCTTACACTGACTAATGAGGGAAGGAATGAAGCTGGTTTAGGTGTAGAAGCTGCTTCAATAGGGGAAATGTCAGAGCTGTTCAGGCTAATAGGGATCTCCCACGGTGTGCTGATTGGGAAAAAGGTAAGGGACCCAGAGAGGAGGATGAAAATTCTGGAAATACAGGGGATATGTCCTTTGGTGCTAGGGTGGATCAAGTGTGGCCCAGAGGTGGTTCTGCAGGGGGATAGTGATCAGAGATACTACTGAGGCAGGTGGCAATAATCCAACTCATCATGTGGGGGAGGATGCTGGTAATAATAGACAACAAAGGGATGTGGGTGTTCAAATTCAGGACCAAGTGATGGGGGAAGTGCATTAGGAAGTTGCTCAAGCTCTGGCACCTTAGGAAATAGGGGCAGTGGTTAACCCTGATGACCCCGCTGGGGGGGACAAACTTTTCAAGATTTTGTGTAGGATCTGTTGCAGAACAAGAGCAGTGACAAGTACTATGAACATAAGAAAATGTATGGTCACCTGCTGGAGAAAATTGAGGAGGAGCAGGGAGGGGCGGAGGGAGATAGTGATAGTGGGGGTGAAGGTTCTAAATATACTGCTGCTTCTTCTGTTGAAAGTGGAGATAATGAGGAAAACAATCCACCTACTATTCATATACCCCTTGCTATGGTGGAACCTATTCAGAAACAGTAGCAAGTGGTGATACAGGTGGGATCTTCTCAGCCTGAAGCTTTGACTCAAGAAAGTCAGGGTTCACAGCAGGGGTCCCAGGAGAAAATTGTTGAAAATGTAGAGGTGGATGCTAGTGATCCTTCAATCAGAATGAGTGAGAGGCTGGCTAATCGGGGGGTCTTCAAATATGAATCAGAGCTCCATGGCACAAGCTTCAGGTACTAACTTGTCTCTCTTTAATTCTTTTGCTGTGCTGGATGATGAGGATATTATTAGTAGAGCATTAGAAATGGGGGTGGAACATTCATCTTTAACGTTTGAATTTTTTCCATTCTTTGAACGATTTAGAAATTGCTAGACATAAGCTAGCTGATAAGAAAAATGATGATCTTAATGAAGTTGTAGAACCAAAAGAGCAGGTGGAATATCTTGAGTGGAGAGATGATGATGAAGAGGAGGTAGATTTTACTCCAGTGATATCTAGAGAAAAATAAAAAAA
Organism: Avena eriantha; assembly: GCA_910589775.1. NCBI lineage: Eukaryota > Viridiplantae > Streptophyta > Magnoliopsida > Poales > Poaceae > Avena > Avena eriantha. The sequence continues at coordinate 166,427,428 of OU342740.1, read as the reverse complement.
GAGGGAATCGGTTGGTAATGTGAAAGGGGGACATGGCAAGTTAAAAGCAGCTGTTGTGAAGGTTAACAACTATCACCCTATGAGTGGTGTTGTAACTGGAACAAGAGAAAGGAAAAAAGTATCATGATAGGTGCTATTGTAAATTGTAGGGGTATGGGTAAGAAAGGTATGAGTTCCTATTTGTTTAATCTGATACACAAGGAACACTTGGATTTTATTGGTTTGCAGGAAACAATGAAAAAAGAGTATTCTGATGAGTTTTTTAGGAAAATTGATCCTATGAATCAATTTTCCTAGAGTTGGTTGCCTTCTGTGGGGAAATCTGGTGGTATCCTGGGGGCCTATGTTCCTCTAGGTTTGACAATTGTGAATCTTCAGTGTGGAGGTTTCATGTTAAGATAAAGGTTTTCGATATTAGCAAGCAGATCCATTGGCATCTGGTGGTGATTTATGGGGCTGCGCAGGAGGAACACAAGGAAGACTTTTTAATTGAATTGGCCGATGTATGCAGGGATCAATCCCTCCCCCTCCTATTGGGAGGTGACTTTAACATTATGAGATTTTTTTCTGATAAGAATAAGAACCATGTCCTAGGTACATGGAGTCATATGTTCAATTCTATTATTAATACCTATGGCATGAGAGAGTTGAAAATGTCAGGTGGGCAATATACTTGGTCTAATAACTAGGCCATTCCCACTTTGGAGAAACTGGATAGGATTCTTGTTTGCCAAAATGGGAAAATCTGTTTCATTTAGCAACAGTGCATAAGTTAACCAGAGAGATTTCTGATCATAGTCCTTTAATCTTGGATACTATGGATGGGCAAGCAGGAGGGAACAAGGAATTTAGATTTGAAAAAAGTTAGCTAGGGAATGTTGATTTTCTAGAAAGAGTTGAGAAAGTTTGGAATAAACGCGTTAGAAGCAAGAACAGTTTGGATAGGCTATAGAAGAAACTCAAAAATGTCAGAAATGATTTGAAGGGCTGGGGAGCTCATATTAGGGGGCAAGAGAAAAAAATCAGAAACAGTTGAGTGAAGAGCTTCAGGAGTTAGAAGACATTGAGGAACTCATTCTGCTCAATAAAGAACAACAAGTCAGGAAGGCTCAAGTTCAACATGAACTGCTAGAGATATATGAAAAAGAAGAACAATATTGGCAGCAAAGATCTAGGGATAACTGGCTATTGAAAGGTGAAAGAAATACATAATATTTCCATAGGGTGGCAAATGGAGTTAGAAGAAAAAAATGATTTTCTACATGCAGAGTGGGGGCGGGAAAATTCAGGGGATCTATGATCTCTTGAAACATGCTACTGAATATTATTAAAAGTTATCTAGGCCTGCCGATGATTTTGCCATTAGGCTGTTAGATGAGAATTGGGATGATGGGGAGAAACTCAATGATATAGATAGAGAAAGCATGGGGAGACCATTCTTAGAGGAGGAAATTAAAGATGTGATTGAACAGATGGAGAAAAATAAAGTTGCTCGGCCTGATGGTTTGCTTGTGGAATTCTATCAATTCTGCTGGCAAGTGATCAAACAAGATGTTATGGCTGCTTTTGAGGACTTCATTCCCATAGAATTGATCTGGCCAGTATCAATTATGGGATCATCACTTTGTTGCCGAAAAGTGAGGATGCTGACATTATACAAAAATTCAGACCCATATGCCTACTGTAGGTGATATTCAAGATTTTTACAAAAGCCTTGACGATTAGAGCTGAACCTGTGATGCATAAATTGATTGAGACTTGTCAGACAACTGTCATCAAAGAGAGATTTATTTCTGATAGTGTCACTCTGTTGCATGAGATTTTGAAGCAGGCTAAAGTTCAAAAACAACAAGCTGTGGTTTTGAAATTGAACTTTGAAAAATCATATGATAAAGTCAACTATGAATTCTTGTTCCATTGCTGTAAACAAAAAGGGTTCAGTGATGACTGGTTGATTTGGTTGAAAAATGCTATTACTCAGGAGACCCTCAGTGTGAAAATTTATGGAGAGGTGGGGCCTTATTTTGGAAGTTTTAAAGGATAAGATAGGGTGATCCTTTTTCCCCTTCATGTTCAATATGGCAGGGGATTGTTTGGCCAAGATGGTGTTAAATGCACAGGCAGGTGGTCTGTTCACCGGTTTAGCCGACAACTTGTTTGAGAAGGGGATAGCTGATATGGGGTGGCCGGATCTTCTCAGCAAGCACTTGTTGATGACGATGTTGGATGATAGATAACTAGCCTGTAGCTATGAACTCTCCCACTCAAACCCTGATGCCAATGCAACAACTCTCAAACCTTGTAGGATATTCACAACACCACACTTTTGCGCACGCAGCCGTCGACCATGAACGGTAGTTTGCAATCTACTAATTCCTAGTAGAACAACAGATCACACTCAATTATAGTTGGTAAAATCGATCACAGGGTAATTCTAGAGGTTCTATTAAAGAAACAACTCCAAAATATTTTAACGTGGTTTAACCCTAACTTGTGTGGCGCCCCATCTATTTAAGAGTCTAGGGCGGCGGCCTAGGTGGGATCCGAGTTGGTCCCACCCAACTAAAAGATACGAACCATCGCAAAGTTGGGTTCGGCTCAGGGTTCTGTCGTGGAAGAGTTTGGGCATGTTTCTCTGTCGCGGCAGCCTGCTGTGGCAGAAAAGGACTCTGTTTTTGTGTCGTGGCAGCAAAACACGTTGTTTCTCTATCGCGGCAGAGATCCTGCCATGTGTTGATCTTCTTCTTGGTAGCTCCTTGCGCTTCCTCCCTCTCCTCCCTCGCGCATTCTTCATTGATCTACACGCCATGCTCCATATGCTTCAGCTCCTCACTCCATGCTACGCCTTCTTCTCCCATGTACCTGATCATACAATAGCACAAAGACTTAGGCAATATAAAGTTCTTATAAATGAAAGCATCATGATCAACTAGGAATGAATTCACCTGATAGTCATTATTGATTTGACTCAATATTTCCTTCCAGTTCAAGCAGTCAGAATCATCATAATCCCTATATATATCCTCATCATCCTCCCTTTCTTCATGAAAAGCCGTCCACGGCTTTGGGTAAGCTGAAAGTGGAAGAAACAAAAAGAAGAACGTGTACGCTAAGTATATGTATATATAACATATTGTATTATTATTGTTCACAGGAAAAATAGGTCCAATATACATCAAACAACTTAAATTGTAGGTATAAGTGAAGTACAACGAGTCATGATCATGGTGAAAAACAACTAAATAGATATTCTTGTTTTTCAATATTAAATTCAGTTTTCTCAAAGAAGATCTATGATCAAATTTGTGAACAAGATCAAACCAATTCAATATGTGTGAAAACCAAATTTATTCATGCCATGCTTCAACTGCGCTACTCTGATTATTATGAACATGACCATGTTGTCTAGTATGTAAGATGTAACTCAATTTGCAAATATCAGTGAAGTATAAAGTAGTAACATAACTAGACAAACACTTTTGGGACAAACACAATGAATATGAAAACTTGGGTTCTATTCTAGCAAGATTAGAACAATCCAACATAGGTAAAATTATATGTGTTGGTTGCAATATATCAACTAGAGTAGGATGTATTTCCACAATATCTCGAACATGAACTATTGTCCCATAGCAAACATTTTGTGACACATTGCATATATGGCTGAAAACAGCTTGTTTCAGTGCATCGATTCTATCACCAGTAATGCATATATGATCCACACGAAATTTTGCATCCATGCTATATTCACCAATTAGATTGAAAGTGAAACAAGGAGAATATGTGCTAGAATTAAAAATTGAAATTTCCGAAATCTTATCCATAGCACAACTCATACTCATAGATTCATTTAGCATTATGGAATACACAATATCAACAGGTGGTATTCGAGCAAGTATTTATTTATGCTTAATCAGAACCACATGATCAAAATTAAAATTGGGTAAACTATCACATGGTGTTGAAACATTAGTGCAAGGCAAATCACAAGAAGGCATCAACAAAGGAATAGACTCACAATATGTTGCGCTTGTTGACTGTAGCTCCAAATCAGTACCTATATCAATAGTGTTCCCCTCACATCTAGTAGGCACTAGGACATCCTCCGCAAGTGACAATGCACAGTCTAACGATGCAGGTTGTAAAATAGATGGCTCCCTTTCTTCAAAAGCAACATGCATATCACAAGAAACAATACCAGGAGTAGAGATGATTACATTAGTAGAAATATCCTCACATGTATTAGCATCTACTGCACTGATGTTTTATTTTTCTCTCATACTCTTAGAATGGATGCTCTCAACCTCACGTTTAGTGGAAACACACAACTCACTTTTGATAACACTTTCACTCAGTTTTGCTATGTGGCTCTCATTCTCACATGGGTTGTAATGCACACCATGTTCAATAAGACAAATAATAGAATTGTCACCATTCATCATGATCCTGTACTTAGCATACAAACTGAACTCTTTTGTCCTCTCCTTCCGAAGAAGATGATACTCATGAAATTTGTCTGCTGAAATCCTGAGCATAGCACGCCTCTTCATGTTCCATTTGAAACAAATCCTTCCAACATCAAGACATATTTGAGCATCAAACCTCCTTCTCCAAAGTTCTCCCAATAGTATGTGACAAGACTCAAGTGGTATAGGAGATACATCACAGCGCACAATCTCAGTATGCTCATTAAAATTCATAGGAACATCAGCGGTGTGTGAAATCAACAATGGGCCATATGATGAATGCAAGATATATGGCACCGCACGGGCACATGTGGGTAGCTGCAGCTTTTGTACAACTTCAACGCTGATCAAATTAAGAGTAGAGTTGTTATCAATGGTAATGGAAGCACATCGCTCACCAATCATCACACTATGGTGGAAAAGACCGTCACCATCAAAAATACCGCGTCCTTCCTTCCAAAAAGTTCCACTACAATGCCAATTGTGGAAGAATTTGTACCTATAGGTCTCCACATTATCTGTAACATCATTGGCCACCATTTTCTGTATCACGTCAACACTACTAGAAGACATGATTAGTACATTAGTGCATAAAACAAAATCTGGTGGTGGAACTCTCACAACTCACTCAAAACTGACAAGAAAGCAGATCTTACCGTTCCAAAGTGAATAGTGATGCTTACCAATTCTAATCAACAACTTATGCACAGATGTGATGAAGTGAATATCCAGGGTATAGAGAACGATCACAGGCACACATGTTATGTATGGTGCATCTCTAGGTATGGTATCCTAACTACACCGCAAACAAGTCTAGTGCTGATCGTACAAAACCCAAGAAACACACATGTGGACATAAATGTGGCAATGAAACTATGAAGGTTGTTGCACTACTCTGGAGAGACACTAGCAAAGCTCAAAGTAAACAGGCACAAGATTGCTCAATCTACTAGCGCACAAAGATATCACTAGGCCTCTTTCTCAATTCTCCTTTTCTTTTTCTTTTTATTTTGTACAACTTCTTTCTCTTTTTTCTTTTTAATTTTGCTATATGCTATTGCTCTTCTTTTTTTAATATATATCACACACGGCCAATTTACAAAGCACATCACCAAAACCCTACGAGCAACCTGTAAGAGCGGAAACTAGTCGCAATGGGAAAGTTCCTACAACTTTGAAATAGAATGGATGCGGCTAAAGTTAAGGAAAAGTTCAATTTTTACACTTTGTAAGTCTGGCTGCCGTGGCAGAAAAATTTCCTGCCGCGGCCAAAAAACAGCGCAAAACTGTGTCGCGGCAGAACTCACGGCAGGACTCGGACTCGCGGCAGAAAAAACAGCCGAAATCGTGCCGTGGCAGGAAACCGAGTCGTGGAAGAGAAGGACTCGCGGCAGAGAAACAATCCGTTTTTGTGTCGCGGCAGACTCGGTAGAATTTTGTTTTTTTTTGTTTTAATTCTGACGGGCAAGTAGTACACAATGAGGACTCTTGTATGGATCGGATCTAGCTTTGTGGCGGCGGAAAAATAATGGTGGCAACAACTAGAACAACTAGAAAACAAATCTACGAAGAACAGATCTAGATCTAGACTAAAAGAGGAACACGACCAGCAACTATTACTCGAATACGATGTAATCTAGGCTATGGCAATTCTTTTTGTGGGGCTTTTTTTGTATAGGACGAAACACACGAACTAATCTATGGATGGATTTGTGGATGCTTACCGAGGCAACGAGAAAATCTGATACCAAGATGATATGGGGTGGCCCGATCTTCTCAGCAAGCACTTGTCGATGATGATGGTGCATGATAGATAATTAGCCTGTAGCTATGAACTCTCCCGCTCGAACCCTAATGCCAATGCAACAGCTCTCGGACCTTGTAGGATATTCACAACACCACACTCTTACGCACACAGTCGTCGACCACGAACGGTAGTTTGCAATCTACTAATTCCTAGTGGAACAACAGATCACGCTCAATTATAGTTGGTAAAATCGATCATAGGGTAATTCTAGATGTTCTATGAAAGAAAGAACTCCAAAATATTTTAACGTGGTCTAATCCTAACTTGTGTGGCGCCCCATCTATTTAAGAGTCTAGGGGCGGCGGCCTAGGTGGGATCCGAGTTGGTCCCACCCAACTAAAAGATACAAACCGACCCAAAGTTGGGTTCGGCTCAGGGTTCTGCCGTGCCAGAGTTTGGGCCTATTTCTCTATCGCGGCAGCCTACCATGGCAGAAAAGGACTCTGTTTTTGTGCCATGGTAGGAAAACGCGTCGTTTCTCTGCCGCGGTAGAGATCCTGCCATGTGTTGATCTTCTTCTTGGTATCTCCTTGCGCTTCCTCCCTCTCCTCCCTTGCGCATTGTTCATTGATCAACACGCCATGCTCCATATGCTTCAGCTCCTCGCTCCGTGCTACGCCTTCTTCTCCCATGTACCTGATCATACAATAGCACAAAGACTTAGGCAATATAAAGTTATTATAAATGAAAGCAGCATGGTCAACTAGGAATGAATTCACCTGATAATCATTATTGATTTGACTCAATATTTCCTTCCAGTTCAAGAAGTCAAAATCATCATAATCCCTCTATATATCCTCATCAATAGCAATTTTGCAATATGCTAATGATACTATTTTGTTCATTAAAGATGATGTGGAGGCTGCCAGGAATCTGAAACTGTAGTTATATTTGCTTGAGGCAATGTATGGGCTCAAGATTAATTTTGAAAAAAGTGAGGTGATGACGGTTCTAGAAGATGATGGAAAGTTAGAAATGTATGCTACACTTTTTAACTATCAGATAGGGGAATGGCCTAACAGGTATCTAGGCCTCCATGTGTGTGGCAATAAATGTTTTGTAGCTGAGATGAGATTTATTGGGGGGAAATGGGAAAAAAGATGGATGGGTGGATGGGAGTTGCTCTTTCTGTGGGAGGCAGATACATCAAGATTACCTCCTATGTGTCCAGTGTGGCAGTGTATCCTATGTCTATGTTCCTCTTGCACAAAACCAATATGGAAGAGGTTGAGAAACACACTAGATCTTTTTTCTAGTATGGTAAAGCAGGAAAGGAGAAGTATCAGCTTGTCAAGTGGACATATATCTGTAAACCGAAGAAGAAAGGGGGTTTGGGTATAAAAAACATTAGAATTTTTAATATCAGTCTGTTGTGCAAGTGGTGGTGGAGGTTGGAATCTGAAGAGGGTCTTTGGCAAATGTTTGCGAGGAAAAAATATCTGGGCAGTGGGGGGATTTTCCTAGTAAAACATAAGCAAAGTGACTCTGCTTGTTGGTCTGATTTGCTGAAAGTAAAAGAAATGTATATGTTTGGGAGGAGGATGGTGGTTGGGAATGGTCTGAGAACAGATTTCTAGGGGGTGCATGGTGTTTGGATATGCCTCTGAAGAACAAATTTCCTGAACTTTTTGATATATGTCGACAGTAGAATATAACTATTGGTGCAATGGCTAGAAGGATCTAGCAATGTTCTTTTTGAAGATGGTTGAACATGGATAATCAGGAACAGTATAGAGGGTTGCAGGTGCTGCTGGCTGATATTACTCTATCTGAAGAAATTGACAGGCCTGGGTGGTTATGGACAAACACAGGGTTGTTCAGTGTCAAATCGATGTATAGCCATCTAGCAAAATGGTGGGATGGATAGAAGTTTTAAACACTTGTGGGAAGCCAAAATTCCTTTGAAGATCAAAATTTGGTTATGGCTCATTTGGCATAATGCAGTTCCATCCAAAGATAACATGAAAAGGAGGAAGTGGACTGGTGACACAAAGTGTAGGTTCTGTGACCAAGAAGAATCGATTGGCCACCTCTTCTTCTCTTTTCCTACTGCTAAATATGTATGGAGTGTGGTGGCGAGATCTGTGGGTGTTGGGACTAGGCATGGATCCTTTTCATAGTATTTCTGATGGATTCCTAACTTCTTGGTTGTGTGAGTCGCAACATTCAGATTACAGTCGTGGCAGCTGTCAGTTAGGCAATTTGGAAGCTTAGAAACAAAGCATGTTTTGACCACAAGTTTATTAAGTCCCCGGTTGATTTAGTAATGTATGCTTGTGTTTACATGAAATATTTGGTAGGTCTTCACGGTGCTGAGGAAGGGGAATTGCTGAGGGAGGGCGTGGAAATTCTACAGAGGAATGCGCTGGCGGATGCTGAAGCTATGGACACAGATCGGGTGCCTTTCCTGGGGTTGCCATCTACCAGCCGCAAGCGACCCAGGTCTCCGTCTAATGAGAAGGAGGAAGATTTAGGAAATTTCTCTCCCCATCTCTGTGGTGTGGAAAGAAGCAGAAGAGGATGATATCTTTTGGGCACAAACGATCATTCTGGTGGTGGTATTTGCGTGTTCCATGTAGTGTTTTGTTTTGGTAGCTCTGGTTAAAAACACTAGCCTCCATGTGGAGGTGATCTTGCGTCTCCCCCTGCTTATGGGTCTGAACTCTCTGTTTGTGGTAGCAGTTAGCTGTAGTTATTATGTGTGGTGGCTCCCAGGAGCTTGAACCTGTTTCGATGTGGTTTGTGGTTGTTCCGTTATCTATTGATAGTGGAACCCGACCCATATGTTGTGGGGGTTGTATGGAAAAAATATAGGTCCTAACAGCCCAATTAAACGGTAGATGCATCAAGTTACGCTACCAAGTTCGAAACAGAGTAGCACGAGCGAAGGAAAAAAATCCATCATACACACAATTCTACTAATGAGAGGCTCCCAGGAGGCACGATCGAAAAATATGGTCCGCTAGAGACACTGATGTCCGGGACTCAAATGCCTCAAAAGAGTTCGGCGAGTCAACATCGCGCAAGGAGTCGCAAATCTTGCTTCTGCCACGCGTTGGCCGAGCTTCCTCCATGTTTTTAGCGGTTCCGTCGTAGTAGAGGGCCGCGAAATCAGAAAAAAAGTTTTCCATCGGCCACGGTCGAGCCGAGAAATTCGTCACGAAAGATGCGCCTTCTACGGCGACCGTCGGGCCAAGTTGTCACGGAAGAAAACATTTCTTGTAGTGAGGGTATCATCAGCATACTGAACTATCAGAAAATCCTTATCCAGTATGGGAGAGGGGAACCAGCACACCATCAGAGGCAAGTTTGTTCACCATAGTTTGCAGAAGGTCAGCACCGGCAATAAAGAGAATGGGTGAAAAAGGATCGCCTTGTCAAACACCACGACAACAAGAGAATTTGTTTTTCCCGGAACACCGTTAAGCAACGCTGAGGAGAAACCCATGGAGAAAATTGCATGAACCCTGTCACAGCCCCAACATTTTAGAATATTTAGAATAGCTTGGTGTTCAATTGTATCGAATGCTTTTGCGAAATCCAGTTTAAAAATCACCACTTCCTTCTTGGTTTGATTACACTAATTAATGTATTCGTAATCCCACGCCACACAATCTTGTATGGTCCTACTTTTTAAAAAAGCATACTGATTAGTATGTACAAGATTTAAAATACTGAGCTGGAGACGGTTTGCAAGCCGCTTGGTGAGTATTTTAAAACTGATATTAAGCAGAGAGATCGGGCGGCAGTCATTAGGGACTTCAGGTGAGTTAACCTTTGGGATAAGTGTGATGAATTCATTTATACTCTGCAGGTTAACCGTGCCTTCCCAAAATTCTTGACATTGTCGGTAGAAATCAAACGTTATGATCTGGCAACAAGATTTTATAAAAAGACATGAAAACCCATCCGGGACAGGGACCCTGTCCGTGGGTAATTCTGCCACAACCTTGTCTATTTCTTCATGGGTGAAAGGGGCAGAAAGGGTGTCCAAGTTCTCTGCTGGTTGGATGTAATCGTTGAATGCAAAGTCAGCATTAATAGGAGTGGCAAATCCCAATCTGTCTCTGTATGACTGCCAAAGTATCCCAGCTTTTTCGTGATGTTCCAACGCTACTGACCCATCCTCTCTCACTAAAGATGTGATTGTATTTTTTCTGTATCTGATGGTTGCGATGGAGTGGAAAAAAGAGGTGTTTTCCTTACCAAACTTTGCCCATCTAGCTGTACAATGTTTTTTCCAATATTCCTTCTTACATATTAGAAGATGATGGAGTCCTGCTTTAAAAATATTCCTAAAATTCCACTCTGAAATGTGCAGAGGTCTTTGTTCTTCAAGCCCATCCATCATGAGAATAATTTCATTGCAGTTCTCAACCACTTTGTTTACAACCAAAATGCTAGTGCTCCAATATTTTAGTCCTTTGAGCAGTAATTTGAATTTGGTTGATATGCACTTAGCACTATCTCTAGGATAATGAATATCCCAGATTCTACTAACCACCTCCATAAACCCAGGCATTTTTTCCAATGATTTTTGAACTGAAAAGCTCGCACCTGGGGGATCGAAGTGCCCACTGAAATAACACACGACACATGATCTGAGGTAGCGCGTGCAAGAGGATTTACCAAAGTGTTGGGATATGTGATTGTCTAGGTAGGTGAAGTGAAAAACTAATCAATTTGTTCCAGCAGGGGATCATTTTGCATGTTACTCCACGTGAACGCTCTCCCTTTAATCGGAATTTCGATTAAACCGAGATAACTAATCACTTCATTGAAAGTAGCCATATTAGTTACATTTTCCCCTGACTATTTCGATTATCTGAGTAACAATAGAAGTTGAAGTCTCCAACTAATAACCAGTGAGAATCATCAGGAATATCTAAGTGCAAAAGCCATGCAATAAATTTTTCTCTTGTAACCCCATCACATGGACCATAAATGTTAACTAGTGTAAAATTATCAGATGACAATGTGGACTGGATTTTAACAACAATGCCAAAACTTTCCTGTAGGATGACATGGCCTGTAAATAAGTTGCTTGCCCATAACACCAATAGCCCCTCCCAGGCTCCCTCCGTAGGAACAAAAGCATACTGATCAAACCTTCTTGGTGCAAAGCCCTTGATGAAATTCATATCAAACTCTTCTTTTTTGTTTCCTCTAGACATACAATGGATGCTGTACTCTCCTCGATTTTGTTGTAAACTAAGGGCCATTTCTCAGAGGAATTAATACGATGAATATTCCAATTTAAAACACCCCAAGTACGATTAACCCGCGAGGTTCTGGCAGCACGATCCATAGAGGTAAAAACAAGTTCTAAAGATTGTTAAACTCGACGCTCCTGCAGCAAGCGTTCTTCAGTGAGCTCCACCGGGTCGATTAGGCAGTGCTCCACACCAAGTTGTTGCATCTCGAGAATCTGAAGTATAGCAGGAGGCGTGGCCCTGGCGACAGAAGAGGCTCGGCGACGAGTTGGGTGGTTTGATACGTATCTAGTTGACGCACTCTTCTCCTCCCTCCCCTGCTGCTACAGTTCCCTCTAGTGAAGCCGCCTGCCCTGGGTCGATCTGACGCCGATCCCACCGGCGGGGGGAAACTAAGGACCGGCGCCGGAGCCCCCTGTAGATATTAGGAGTCCATTTTGGCGTCCTGTCGGTGTTTGGCTCTATGCCTGGAGGTCAACGGTGGAAGCTTTGGTCCAGATCCATCGTGGGTTGGCTTCCCCCTTCGACACCGTCCGCTCGCCGGCGGTGTGGTGGCTGAGGTTTGACGCCTCCTCCAGTAATGGCCCCTTTGGGCGCCGCCTTGCTCTGCAGGTGGATCCCCACTCCTTGGCCGGCCATGGTGGCGTGGGAGGTTCGGGGGAATCCGGCCGGCTGAGGCAAGATGGATGCCTCTCTGCGCCTCCTCTCTCCCGTTTCGGCTTCTTCCCCGTCGTTCCACCTCCGGCCGGCTGTGGCGGCGGGGGGAGGTGGGAATCGTGTGGGGCGGTGGCTGGGGGAACCGGAGGTGTTGGACTCTGTCTCATGCCGCTTATGCGCAGCGGCAGGATGCCGCGATGGGCGATTCCCGGCGATTTTATGTGGCTGAAGACGTCGGTGAAGGAACTCCAAGCGAATCCAGCAAATAAGAGCTTGTTTGGTACTCGGGCCTATATGGACGCTCGCCGCTTTCTCTTTCTCCTCTTGGCCTGCGTGGCGGAGAGGGAGAGGAGATAGATAGCAGCGGGCGAAAGGCGTGGCTTGGGTGCTCCGGGGAGCTTCGGTTCTTCCCCGTTCGGCAGACTTCTCACCGCTTCTCCGACCATCTCTGCCCGCCTTCACCCACCCGTGGCAGGAGTGATGTGCTGGAGCGCGGGTTATTTGTCACTGACGGAGCTTGCGAGGTTTATTCCGTCAGGGATCATCGGAGCTTGGAAGTGACATCGGCGAGCTTCATCTTGATGGCTGTGAGTTGTCTGATAAAGCCGGTGAGCTCCGGCATCTCTTCAACCTCCATCGGAGGCCCCTTTTCGGGTCAGCGGCCGCGTCCAACGTCGGCTCTGAAGCAAGTGGTTCGGTCCCCGTGGTGGTGTTCGGCGGCGGTGCAGCTAACCTTCTGCTCGGCAGTGGAGATAGGGACAGTCCTGGTTGTTATTCTTATCTTTCAGCAGGGCCTTATCCACTTTAAATGGGGACCTATGTTTCGTTTTTTCTTCTTATGGGATCCTCTATATTCTTGTACACCTCCGCTGTTTGCGTTTAATACGAAGCTTCCAGGCCCTTCGGGGCTCTTCGTTCAAAAAAAAAGACGAGTTGGGTGGTTTGGCAGCTCATAAAGGTAACCATTGTTGTTGTTACGTGTGCAGCGACGATCTTGGCTTTCCTCCATGGGGGTCGCAATTTTACGTGGACAACCACGAGTACAAACATGTGTAGAAGGACCAGCTTCTTCACACCGATTCATCGCCCCCATATCAGTATCAGAAGGAACATTTGAATCAGGCACCACCGCGTTGTTCGCAGTTTCAGAGTGTGCATTAGGGAGCTCTAGGATATCTTTATTGACAACACCTGTCACATTCATTTCCTCTCTCTGTTCACCCAGCTCATCATGGGCAAGCTCTTGAAATTCATTCAGTGGTACGAAAGAGGAGGGTCCCAACCTCTCACCATCCTCCTGTAAAAGGTTAACATCTGAAGCCAGTCCAAACTCTGACAGACCAAAACCAACATCAAGAAGAGAAATCTATGTGTCACTTGACATTAAATCCGTTTTCCCCACAAACCAGACTTCCAATCTCGTTCAGGAACATGTCCAAAAGCGGCAGCCAAAGAACGTTTAGTAGGGTGCAAAATCCTCTCAATAGCATTCCTTTCAGCATAGTCAATAATTGAGTAGTTTGATGTGACATTCTTCAGGTAAGTAGTGACAAAAATATCTCTGAACTGTGTACAGAATAAGATACTCCCATCATGTGGAGAGATAAGGGTCACCAAATTACCAGATATTTGGGCACTCATAACAGGCTCAGAAGCTGCAGATAAATGCGGTGTATAAATAGATGTATTGAAAAGACAAATCATGGCTTTAAATACAACATTGTCGAACTGAACCAGAATGGGAGTGGCAACAGTTATAGTATTGAACTATGCATTTTCGGTTTCAGCAGTGATCTCTATCACTTCCGAACCATTAGTGGTTGTTACTTCCTCATGCTCATCAGAAGAAGTATTGCCTAGCAGATTTTTTTGGGTCACAACCCAGATTTTCTTTCTTCATCCTCCAGAACTGCCGTTTAAATTGCCTATCCGGGCACGTACAGGCCCAATGTCCCAGCTTTTTACACAGTCTGCATGTTATGCCTATTTTACAATCCACTTCAAAATGAGCACAACCCAGGCGCACGTTTGCTCCTTTCTGGTATCAGGACTTTTGCGTAAGCAAACATGGCAAGGAACGCCCAAAGTTTGGCACGCTAAGCACAAACCTGGGCAAGAGTCCCTGAGATGGTCGAAGAGACCACAACGCGAGCAACGACCAAGAAATTTGAAAACCAAATCTTTCGGCGGGACTAGCGGGATATTCATGGCATGCATGATGTCCTAATCTGAATATTTAGCTTCACGCATATCTTCCAGATGTTCCAGGCTCTCTCGCGAGAGATTTCTGCAGATATTAGCGGCAAAATTTATTCCAACAAAAGACCAGCATTTATTACCAGAAATTTGATCCAAAAAAACTGGTTCATCAAAGCTTCCAAACTTGAGGGACGTTGACTCAGATCTCGCCGAAACATTCACAGCCGGTGGACTAATACCCGGAGAAAGAGATACATAACTTTTCTGATGAAAACCAAACTTTGCTAATTCAGATACCGAGGAGGAACTATCTCGTTGAGCACTTGAGGCTAGAAAATCCAGATTAGGAACCCATTTTGTTAGGCTGCGTTGAGCAATCTACAAGATTTCTTCATCGTAATGCCAAGCAGATGGAGATGAACAAACAAAACCAGATGAACTCCACGAAACAACGAGAAATGGCAAACAAAGTCTGGCCAAACTCTATCTCTTAGGCCATAGATAAAATGCCCCACTTTGCTTGAATCTATAGAGAAATGAAACCGACGATCTGTCAATTGATAATCATGAAAACCAGCATGATCGCCACCAATTTAGCATTGTAGCGCTAGGCCAACCGATTCCTCTGAGAGAAGGAATGAAGTAGAAGAGAAAGAAACCACAAGAAATAATTCCTCTGCCGAGGTAGAGGGTGATAAGTGAACCGAGGAACCAAAGCGACGACGAATCTGAGCCACGACCGCAAGGCCGGGCGAGAAATCCCATTGAAGGAGGCCTTGCATGTTAGATCAGATCGAAGATCCATGGTTGTTGATGGTGGGAGGGAAGGAGACGTGGGAGGTGGAGAGGAGAGCCATTGTTGGTTCACAATATGACAATTTGGATCGTCTTTCACACTAAAAAACACTTTGGAAAGCAGCTTTCACATTGCATATTGCACCAGTGTGGCAAAAGTTGCACCACAGAATCCACTGGAATATGTCTGGTCATGTGGATCAATGTGGTTTAGGAAAAAGAACACATGCAATGTGGTCTTGTGGATCAATGACTCTAGTGGATCAATGTGGTTTAGGTAAAGAACACATGCAATGACTATAGGGACTCCATGTGTCAAACCATGGTCACAGAGACCAAAAACACTTAGCAAAGTAGCTTCCACATTGCATGTTGCATCAGTGTGGCAGAAGTTGCACCACCGAATCCATTGGAGTGTGTGTGTGGTTATGTGGATCAATGTGGTTTAGGAAAAAGAACACATGCAATATGGTCCTGTGGATCAATGACTCTAGTGGATCAATGTGGTTTAGGAAAAGAACACACGCAATGACTCTAGGGACTCCATGTGTCAAACCATGGTCACAGAGAACAAAAACACTTAGGAAAGCCACTTCCACATTGCATGTTGCACCAGTGTGGTAAAAGTTGCACCACAGAATCCACTGGAGTGTGTGTGTGGTCATCTAGATCAATGTGGTTTAGGAAAAAGAACACATGCAATGTGGTCTTGTGGATCAATGACTCTAGTGGATCAATTTGGTTTAGGAAAGGAACACATGAAATGACGCTAGAGACTCCATGTGTCAAACCATGGTCATAGAGACAAAAACACTTAGGAAAGCCACTTCCACATTGCATGTTGCAGCAGTGTGGCAGAAGTTGCACCACAGAATCCACTAGAGAGTGTGTGTGGTCATCTGGATCAATGTGGTTTAGGAAAAAGAACACATGCAATATGGTCTTGTGGATCAATGACTCTAGTGTATCAATGTGTTTCTTTTTAAATCTGTTATATTTTATATCTAAACCCCTTAGTGTGACTTTCCCTCTCTCACAAAAGCCCGAACGTGTGCTCACTCTAGCTGCTACGCCTTGATTAGTTGACACAGATGTAATATGGATCGTTTCCAGCAACCGTTGATCCTTTGTGATCCAATGGCTAAGATAACCCCTCTCTATATGTGCCACCTCTCTATACGTGCCACCGATACTTTACGGCCATAAACAAATGAAAACCATCTAAAAAAATAAAAAAATGAAAATGCTTAGGAAAGGTGCCGGTGATGCCTAGTCATCATCTTTCGGATCGTCATTGTCTTCGTCACCATTCAGTCCTTGCCATCGCCGTCATCTGTGTCCTCCTCTGATGACTCGTCACTGCCCCCTTCTCCGTATATGCATGCTCTCTCCTCGTCGGACTCCTCCTCCTCCTCGTAGTCCCACGGGTCCACATCACTCTCATCCACTTCTGCCTCCAATTGATCTATGAACGCCCCCTCGTTAGCCGAGTCAGAGTCGTCCGCATAGTTGTCTCCTCTCTAATTCCTGGTCTTCTTCATGGTGGTTTTGTAGGTCTTCATCTTGTTCCTCTTGTTGTCCATAGTCACCGGTGCAACACGCACCCCCGTCTTGGCGGCTACTTGCGCTCGACCATCGCTACAGGTGCACCACGCTCCTCCAGCCCGACTGGTATGAGCTTCGACGTTCCCGTGTCCTCGAGTGCCGATGTTGATGGATCCTGGAGCGGTTGGACACGACGTGGTGCCTCAGTTGGAGACTCACGGGCACGAACGATGCCTCGAATAGAAGGGGACACAGGACGGTCAGTGGCAGACCTGGATCTACCATTACCACGGCGAGGGGCCATCGTGCTCGAGAAAGTTGTTCAGAATGAGCGATGGTGGGTACATAGAGTTGGGTGTCGATCGGATCAAGGGGTGAGCAGCGGTTCTACGCGTTAGTTCATGTGTCATGTATGCGCATGCATATGTCGATTATTAAAAAATATATTATCTCGCGTACTGAACATAATTTGATCACAACAAAAGTGGCACATCGTATTCTAGACTAGTAAATATCCCATGTGTGCCTGTCAACATGGAGTTCAACGTGCGTGCCTATCGACATGGAGTTCGACGTACTGGCGTGATCGTGCAGCAGTTACGCGCGTCATTGCCCTGTCAACACGTGACGCACGCACGCGGGACATGCACGATGTTGCCCGAGATTACCATCCGGCCCCACTCCTTTTTAAGGGGAAGGTCCCACTCCTTTTATTGTATATTGTCTTTAGGCGACGCCGACGACCATTGAACTATCCATCGCAATAAAGACAAGTCCAATCGAGTCACGTTGATTCTCTGGCTTCTTTAAGAAGGTAGATGGTGGTCTTGTATAATACTAGACCACGACATGTACTCTTTGACTCTTCGCTCACACTAATCATTCTCTTCTTCCTCTTGCCACCACCTCTGTCCCCTGCAAGCCATGGCTCCCCTGAGGAGAGGCCGGTGGACCATCCTCGTGGAGAAAAAGGAGAGAGCTCACCGCCTGGCAGTTCGTGCTCTACTAGCCCCTCAAGCTCCCCCTCTCACAGAGGCCCAATCTATCCCAACAATGGCGCCGAATGTTCCAGCAGGCGAGGGATCCTCCCGATACGGTCTTCTTGTTCTACTTCTTCTTCATCTTCTTCATCTTCTTCTCCATCATGATCTTATTCTGCTTCTTTTTGTTTTTCTTCTTCTTATTGCTCTTCCTCTTCTATGTATTATAGGTCGGCCGTGGACCCAGAATCCACCACGACGGCAGCATTGCAGGACCCGTTCGGCCCCGTTCCACATCTCAGCGAGGTAGCAAATCTATTATGGGGTAACCCTGTGGGTGGCCCGATCTTCACGGATCTCGTGGTCAAATCGATGGGAAAGCAAGGGAAAGGGAGAAGGTAGCGGAAGCGGATGCACACCTCGCGAAGAACACGATGAACACACGCAAAACACACGCGATACAAGGCCGATTGCTCTCACCAGTGGCCACCGGTCCGATAGAATCCTCACAAGGAAAGATCGGTCAACGTACTCCCTCGATCCCACGTGGAGAGGGAAGAACACCTTGGAGAGGGTCTTGACGTCTTGGCAAAGGGACACCGATGCCAAGGCCTTGTACAACGAGGGAGGCGCAATGCAAACTCCAACGAGTTGGTGACGATAGTCGATCCCCTTTGGTAGAAGGGGATGAGGCAAAACTAGAGATTCCACAAAGGGGGTTTTGTTTATTCTATCATCTATGCCTAGGGTTACATGAGGGGGTGGGGGCACTATATATAGGCCAGCCACTAGTTCAAGGGTACTTTAGGAATAAAAGGGGAAAGTCTGCGCGGACTAAGGGGTACATGGGCCGAAGGCCCAGCTGGCGGCACACAGGCCCATCCGCTCAGGCCGGAGACTCCGGTGTGGGGTCCGGAGACTCCGGTCTGTCTTCGGTCTGTCTCCGGAGTGGCTGACAGACTGTCCTCGAGCTTGATCTGGGGGCCAGTCCGGAGATGGGTCCGGAGACTCCGGGGTATGCAGGCCTAAGACTCCGGTGTCTTCAGGCCGGAGACTCTGGTGTGGCCGGAGACTCCGATGTGCGCAGGACGGAGACTCCGGTGCTCCAGCTGCTGCTTCTTCCGTCTTCTCTTCTAAGCCTCCGTCTTGTCGGGCTTGGTTCTCCAGGCTTCCTCCCTTGCGTCCGTACTCATCAGTCTGAACCTATCATGGATATGAGACAGAATATGAAGTAGTATACCATTCAAGAGGTTAGGAAGTGGGCTCACATAGAGGAACGAATTCACCTTTGGAGTCCATGACGACTTGGCATAAGTTGGAGACCATGATGTGGTAACGATCGATGGTCGGGCTACATCATCTCCCCTCCCTTCAAAAAGAGTCGTCCTCGACTCTACACGCTCATCACAAACTTTGATGCAAGGATAGGAGAATTCGGCAAAAACACATGCGGAAGAACATCCAAAACAACATCATTATGTGTGCAAACTAACCGTTGGAAAGAACAATTGTTCAATATGTTGGATGCCATACACATATCATCAAAAGCCAAGATCATGGGGGTGTGAGTATCGCAAGCGGAAACACAAGCAACATGTTTGCAAACAAACCAAATGAAAGAGCAAGTGGTCCTTATGTTTGTTGCAACAACAATATGAGAGACTTGGAAGCTCTCATGAAAATACATTCTCAAAATGGCATTATGGTTGCACACAAAACATCGAAAAGAGAAATTGTTCAACATTTTTGTGGCAACACACAAAGCATCAATATCCAAAACAACGAAATATGATTGTCACAAGGTGAAATAATACCATTAACATGCTTGCAATCAAACCATAGGAAAGAGCAACTTGTCAACATGAAAGATGAAAAGCATGCGAAAGGTATCAGAGCTGGGTTCGATCTTGAACTCACTTGGGGGATACTCTCTAGATCTCTTTTTGTCAACTCGTGCTCAACCGAGGTTGACATTCTTGTGCGGGTATGTTGAGGGCAAACCTCTAGGGTGGCCCGATCTTTCACGATTCCCTTTCAAATCGAGGATGGAGTGCGGGGAGAGGAGGGGAGGATGAACACGATGAACACACGCACGAAGAACGCGATGAACACACAAACGCAAAAACCACGATAAACACCAATAGCTCACGCCGGCGGTGACCGGTCCGGCGCAATCCCTAGAATCGCGTCGGGCGGAGGACTCTCTCTCGAACCAGAACAGCGAGATGGGAGACTCGGTGAGATCTTGACGTCTAGGCAAAGGGACACCGATTCCTAGGCCTTGTACAACGCGGAGGCACGATGCAAACTCCAACGAGGTTTGGGGATATTGGTGCTCCTTGGTTAAGGAGCATGAGGCAAGAATTAGATAGATCCACAAAGGGGTTTCCACTAATTCCAATATCATGCCTAGGGTTTACAATGGAGGTGGGGGACTATATAGGCCAGCCACATAGTCAGGGGTACTTTAGGAATAAAAGACAAGTTCTAGACGGTCTAAGGGGTACATGGGCCGAAGGCCCAAAGGCCTTTTACATGCCTGGCGACGGTCGGTCCAGAGACTCCGGTGTGGTGGTCCGGAGACTCCGGTCTAGACCGAAGACTCCGGTCGGTCTCCGGACCAGCCTCCGGAGGGGCAAACAGATTGACCCAGTACTTGGTCCTGGGGGCAGACCGGAGATGGGTCCGGAGACTCCGGTGTCTTCAGGCTGGAGACTTTGGCAGGCCGGAGACTCCGGTGTGCGCAGACCGGAGACTCCGGTCCGAGCAGCTCCAGCGGCGTTTGCTTCACGTTCTGGTCCTTGTCCACCATCCTTGGGTGCTTGGTAATGTGTCGAGGCTTCGTACCTGATGATGCATAGGGTAGTTGCATGAAGTAGCATACCATCCAAGGAGGTATCAAATTGGCACGAGAAGAGGAGCGAGTTCACCTTAGCTTGTAGAAGTTTGGCTTGGGCACGAGTCATGAGTCCACTTGGGGGACTTGTTGGTGTAGATGTAGAAGCTACATTTCCTGTACCTTGGGGCCACAAAGTAGTTTGGGGCTTTATTACTATCCTGTACTTATGCCATGCTTTACTGCTTTATTTATGATTGTGCGTGGAGCACCCGTGCTGTTTTGGAACGTGGAATGTTTTCGCGGTATCGACAAGCCCAGTAACACTTTCGGGTTCCCAGTCGTTTACAGCCATTGACACAAACCCTGGATCCGTCTCGGAGCCAGCCAACTTCATTGCGGGTAGCTTAGTGGGGTGGCCCCCTGAAATCTTTTATGAATCCTGTGATTGCTTTGTCGTGAAAGCCTCGTTGGGTTTTGATTTGGTTTTTCCGAGGTTGATCATGTGTGTGTTGCTATTTGTGCACTCCTGCAGGGTAAATTTTTCTAAAAGCCGTGTCCGCGGTTATGGATGACTTGGAGCACAGTATCTCAATCATAGACAAGCATAACTAAAGTAGTGCTATCAATTTGACTTAATATGTGACTAGTAATCAGCTTCACTACAATGGAATGGATAAAAAAAGTGCCAACAACTGGTGGAACTGGGGTGTATCGTGTCATGTTATACCTGCCTAGTAAGTATCGCAACTCCAATGGAATGAAATAAAAGTGCCAACAACTGCTGGGTTTGGGATGTCACCTGCTAATTGTATCTGACTAGTAAGTACTGCAACTACAACTGAATGCTTACCTAAAACTGCCCACTACTTATGCTATCAGGATGACTCATGCTATCTATATCTGACTAGTAAGTGCTTCAACTATAATGGAATGAATAAAAATGCCAACTGTGTGAGTTCCTCGGTTTGACTTCCTCGTTTGGTCTCGAGGGGGGGAATACCAGGATGGGTATGATTGGTGTTAGAATAAGATTCGTTCCGAATAGGTCTTTCTTATCTCTCTCTAATAGCTGACAGTTTATCGAGTCTCTATAGGTTGTTTAGTGCATGCTTCGCTGCCACTTCAGTCCACCATACCTATGTAGGCGAGAGCCCCCGAATTCTAGACTCGCCGTGTACTGGCCTCAGTACTGACGCTCCTGTTTTTTCCTTTGCCCTTCGTCGACACCCCCTTTTGTTTTAGCAGGTTTGCGATCAATGTCGTTAGCACGGTTACCCTTCCGGCTTGGCCTAGGCAGGGTTATGGACGCCATTGGTTATTCTTCAGGGCTCTTAGCCCATTTGCTTCTTATCCGTACTCGGATGTTGTATCATTTTCAAGGTGATTTGGATCTTTGTACTGTATATCTGTATCCTTGACTCTTTGAGTCGTTGTTGTATATAAGTGTTTCTGTGGGTTCCTTCCTGAACTATTGTGTAATCGTATTACTTTATTTTCCACCCGCACAAAAGTGCCTAGTGGGCGTCCTTGAATCGTTTCTATGCGGGTTTGGCGGGAAGCGCTGAAACTTGCATAGGGTCGATTCGAGGGTGTTACACAGTGCTTTTTGACAAGTGCCACAAAATGAAGGTAGAAAACACCAACTGGGCAAAACTTCACAAAGAAGGTCGCACCTCGGCTAGTAAGTAGACAGAGATCATGAAGGGGCTCATGAAGGAAAATCGTAAGCTTACGGACCAACTTCTCGAATCCCTGATGGAGCGCTAGAACCTGCGGGAGGCGCATGTCCAAGTACCGAGGGAGCAGGCAAAGACCAAAGATGACCTATACGATTTTAGGAAGGAAAATGAGTAGCTCTGGCTAGGCTCGCTTGAACCCAACATATGTCTATTTAGTACTGAACTACCTATTTTATCCTATGTAGTGGTGATTTTGTAAACGTGAACTTAACTCTATGCATAATATGTGTTCGTATGAAATTAGTTTGCTCAGGGATTGAGTTTGGCTTTGTTAAGAAAATGCAACTGCAAGTCCTACAGTTAACTAGTTTCAGGCATTGACACGACATACACTATTCATCTATAATTTCCTTTCTCCTCTATAGTCTGTCCTTGTTCACCTCGTGTGCCTTCTTCAGTTACTTCAAGAGATCCGCAATGTAGTACTCTAGCTTATTCTTGTCTTCCTTGAGCCGACCCCTCTCCTTTTCTGCATTCTGAATCAGCAACCTCTGACTATCCCGAAGCTTCTATGTAGTTCCCACAACCAAGCTCCCATTGATTGTGTCACTTAGTTTTGAATGCAAATTCTTGATTTGTTGTTCTAGCTCCTTATTTTGTATCGACAGCTTGACATTTTTTCAGCCGCATCACAAGCATCAGTAAATCTCCCCAACCTTTCCAACTCATATATCTCCCATACCTAGGCCAAACATTTCTTAAGTGCATCTGGCCACTCAAGATCCATCCACTCTACAGCTTTACACACTGGGCCAACCTAAAAAACACACACACTATCGTGTTATGAACATAACTCGATACATTTTTCTTCATGTCACCATTGAACATAATGTAAACAAACCTGATTTGTACAACTCAAAAACCTTCTCCCAGTGTTACTGCCTTCGAATGCAACATATCTCCTCAATTTTATCCCATGGTCACATGGTACTTCTCCATCAAGATATACTCCCTCCTATTAGGGGTCGTAGATCATCCGTGGTACCTAAAAGGAAACACAAAGCTAGAGTTGAACATGATTGTATGCACAAATGGAGCTCAGATCGAGGGAATTACCAATGCCTAATCCTAGCCGAGAAAACAGAGGAACTCACATCAGGGAAGGAAGACTCGATGTCAGAGAGAAGGTTGTCGCTGTTCGACTAGCCGTCCTCGTCGTTCCAGGATGGCATGGCAAATGTGTTGGCATCAGTGATGGTGAGGAGCGGGAGAGAGGAGGCGAGTGCGAGATAGAGATAGAGAACAAAAGTGTGGGGAAAGTGAAGTGCGTCACCGCTGCAACATTGACTAAATTGGCATGTTACAATAGTTTAATGGATACCATGCCCTTTCACTGGATTACTGTCTCCTACCTAATAGGTTTCTCTTCCTACATTTTGTGACTAATAGTAACATAGCAGTATATTACATTATCTCAAGAAACAAAATCATGTCAACTACAATGTGTTTATGCATCACTTGTTCAGGGATGTTTCACAAAACATTATATTGCAATCTCTCAACAAACATAATCATAGAAACAAGTATAGTACATCATCCCAAGGAACATAAGCATATCAACTACAATGTACTTATGTATTATTACAACAAAGATGGTTTCAGTGAGTGATATGTCGGAAAAAGTCAACAGCTCGCACAAGATTATATCGCAATATCTCAACAAACATAATCATAGAAACCTAGTTTAAATGCAACCGCTATCTATGTTACAAATACAGGCAGGGGAACCCCGCGGTCCATATGACAAGCCT
Source organism: Avena eriantha (assembly GCA_910589775.1). Taxonomy (NCBI): domain Eukaryota; kingdom Viridiplantae; phylum Streptophyta; class Magnoliopsida; order Poales; family Poaceae; genus Avena; species Avena eriantha. Next base: position 166,403,437 of record OU342740.1, on the reverse strand, counting down.
AGGGTAGAAGATCTCATCAGATCCAATCAACGTCGATCACCTTGTTCTGTTTAGCCACTGCAGTGGACTCTACATCCACTATAACCTGATCAACAACATTAGAAATGGTAGCAAGGAAGAACACCTTCCTGGTTTGCTTCTTTCATCGCATAATCTGCAACAGATCTTTAGTATCCAAAACCCCTATGAATTCCTGCTTCTTACGATGCCACCACCGGAGTTGTGTCATATGCTTAGAGACAATACTGATTTTCTTACCGATCATCTCTCTCATTTCATCAAGAGTTATGCTTTTGGAATCGATGGTGGTCTCCACAGTACATGAAGAAACTGGCTTATTTACTCCGTCATCATGTTTTGCCATGTATGAATCCACCTCTAAGTGTATGCTGAACTTAACTATATCAGCATCAATTGGTCCGTAGTCTCGAGGAGCCGAAGCTCTAGCAGAAATATCTCTAGTATCTACATACATATCATCAATCATCGCTTCAACTTTCACCTTACGATCAGCTGCACAACACTCTCAAACCATCTGAAGCTCATGAGAGTGCTCAATTTGCATATAGGTATTACTCATGTTGCGCCACACCAAATTTGTCCTCTGTCTAGATCCCCAAGGAATCCTAGCATGAAACATATATACTAGGTACAAAAGATACACATCCTCTTTGCAATTCACAAGCAGATGCATATCCTGGCCGAACAGAACCCTCTCGCAACCAAAATCTAGTTTTGCAGTGTACTAGCGGACATGAACTATGAACTCATATAGGTTTGTTGTATCGAAGTTGTGCCTAATTTGATTAAAAAGGGGGCTTTTCAGTTCATTCAATTCTATATTGAAGTAACTAATCTACTTGTAAGATAAGGCATATATAAGAAAAATTCACCTCTTGCTCTTCACCCGGGTTGTTTTCTTCGAGATCTAGGTGATGCATGCCCACAACTCACCGCCGAGCAAGCATCAGAGACACTTATCAAGATTTCGGTGACTGCATCACGTTCGATACTACATACAAATCCAACAAATACCACATGCCCCTCGCAGTATTTGTCGGGGTAAATAACCATCTGCAATCAACAATTTTTGGTGTTGCTTTGATGGATGAGGAAAGTATCGAGTCATTCAAGTGGGTTTTCAGCACGTTCCTGCAATGCATGTGGGGGAAACAACCCATGACAATACTAAGAGGTATGTACAAAACTATCTACGATAATGTTTACAGAAGTTATATTTATTATTATTTCATAGTTCACTTTGTTTTTTAAAAAATGCTGAAAAGATAAAAGTTGACTATTTCAGTCTTTGTTCTTTTTGTTTGATAGAAGTTCATATTACCTAAGCTTGGAAATTTACAACTACCTTACTGGAAGTTTATCCCGATTGATTGGTATTGAATGATGCAGACTATTCGTGAATTAGTAGTTCAGTTCATTTTTTAAAAAGTTTAGAAGTTTACTTGCATGTCCGTTGGATAAAAGCCACACAAAAAACAAAACTACGTGTTATATTTTATACTGTAGATCAGTGCCCATCAATAGAAAATGCAATACCAGTGATTTTCACTCTCTCTCTTCGTAAGTTGTGCAGATGGCACATTATGAGGAAATATAAATTACCACTAAATTTTTTGTACAAGCTATTTCCTAGCCTAAAGGATGAGCGAGCTATAGTTTTTAACCATCCGCTCATGCCTCGGGAATTTGAAGATCCTTGAAGAGCACCGATGGACAAGTAAAATCTGCATAATCTTCCCATAATGGTCAACCTGTGGAATGAAAGAATAGACTGGGTTTCAGCTTACTGGAAATAAAAAATTTGTACACACATGACATCGACGCAGAGAAGTGAGAATATGAACTTTGTCCTAAAGAAAGGGTTTGTAAATGAAAGACATGATCTTCACATGTTTGCGCAATAGGTTAACAATTGCAAACAGATAGGACGCGAGGTAGAGAAAACAGAGACACTACAACGGTAAGTATTGTACTCTGGAGAAAAATTGTACAACCAGAAGTGCACTTTACATGTATTTAAGTTTGAAAGCTCACTGTTCAAAAAAATAATTGATAATCAATATGTTAGGAAAAAAGGAAAATAATAAGCTGATTTTTTAAGGTGATGAGTTGTTCGAATGTTGTTGGAAGTTCAAAATATAGAATGTATGTAGTTCACTGTTCTGGTATCAGGTAGTTCAGATGTAGTTTATAAACTAGACTTTTTGTGAAGAAGAATATGATAAATAAGGAATTCTAGAATAATATTTTGCCAGTAGTTCAGAGTTAAAAACATAAGTTCATGAGTTTCAAACATTTTTGCAGTGGATTAGAAGACCAGCAACACGGTATGGTTTTGATGAGCATCTGATGAATGAGTACACAAGGGCTATGTACATAGTGTTCTGGGAAAGACTATATCACACCATAGCTTTCCGAATTAAAACTTCTCAAGGTGATCCAAGAAACTATCTCATGCAACACTACAACCAGAGTAAAGAATTTTCTTAGTCAAGACATGAGTTCCTTGTGCTTGCTGATGAGAATGAAGGTCAGTATGAATGTGAATGTAAACTATGGGAGCACATAGGTAACTAAAAAGCCAAAAAAAACAAATTTTAAAAAGGGTGAATAAAAAGCACAATTTTAAAAATTATCAAGTTCTTTTTGATGTATTGAAAAATGTATCCTTCCTTCCTTGTACAGGGTTATTCTGCAACCATATCATAGCTGTGTTTGAGCATATAAGACTCGACGTGGTTTCATAAAAGTACATACTGAAAAGATACTTAAGAAATCCAGTGACAAGACCTGATTTCAATTGTAGAGACTTCAGAGCGACATATGCTGATGGCACATCGCTAGAATACAGGAAAACGATACTATACAACGAAGCAATGAAACAGTGAGCAAGGGCTGTTCATCAGAAAGATGTTCGAAATGGCCCTATTAGCTTTCAAATAGGTTAATGCGCGAATGGACGTAGTGGATCTCAATGTGGAAAACACTAATCGGGAGTCGTCGTATGAAGAAATAACAACAGGATCATCTGAAATTGATGAGAATACTATGACTGGAAATGGTGAAGGTGATGACATTCCAGTGACTAGAAATGTTGATATGTATGCTGGTATTGTACCACACGATAAATCGAAAACAAAAGGTAGTGGAGTCCATGAAAATGCGTCTAAAAATGAGTACAAAAAGAAGAAAGTAAATAAGACTGTACCCGCTCGTCCACTTCCAGAGCTTGATGAAAATGGTAAGCTAATGGGTCAAACACTATGGAACGAATGCAATACTATTTCAGGACACAATGCAAGAACTTGCAAGAAGATGAATCTTGCAGCACAACTCTTGGTGGCACACGTGAACGTGAATGGTGCATCTAGTTCTAGGAAGAACGTATGGGTTCAGATCAAGAATGTACTTGCGTGGCGCAACATTGAAGGAGAAGAAGATGAAGAATTACTGCTAACTGATGAAGATGAATATTTTGAAGAAAACACAGATGAGGATGAGGGATAATGGGGAACAAGAGGAACAGGAAGGTGAAAAAGATGGTGAAAACAAAGAACATGCGACAGTGGGAGTTAACAAGACTGTTCATAGGAGTGCAGATGGAAAAAAGAAGCAACTAGGCATTGCAGAACAACAAGAAGAAGGCCTCAACTTTTGTGGAAGTTGCAAATAAAAGAGAAAACACAATGCGAGGACGTGTCCCAAAAATACGAAATCCTTGCAAAACAAATCGCATAATGACAAAAGGAGTTGCTTCATGGTTCAAATAGCAATGATATCAAGGTGAAAAAGGGGAAGAATACTTGTCATACTTGTGGTACCATCACGGGACACAATTAAAGAACATGCGTGAGACTTAAGTTGGGTGAGAATGCACAACAGCAGAATAAGTTAAAACACAAGACAACTGGAGATGCACAAGTTGGGAAGGATGAGAAGAATGTAAAGCAGGCAATGAATACAATTAACACACATGCAGTGACAAAAATAGTGAGGAGGAGTAGCAGATTGTTGTAAACTACAGATTGAATTACAAACAAAAAAGGAAAAATACATATACGTAGTTAGTTGAGTAGGGTATTGTATAGTTTTCTTCCACATGAATTTGGTATGGTTAAAAATAGGCGTGCACAAGATTAATTTTGGAAAACAACTATTAATGACGTGTTGAAGTTCATTTTGTTTGATATGTATATTCACCAAACAAAACAGGGGAGAATTTTAGTTCTTACTTGAACGATAAATTATTCTGCCATGATAAAACAAAACTGGCCAGTGTAATCCTTTGCGTAAGACACTTGATAAAATAAGTTCACATTCAATTTTATTGTAAGTTCACTTTTGTGTTACTGTGAAGTTCACCATATAAATAAAGCAAAACACAAAAAGAAAACTATCGATTTTGCTTAACATTAAACAAAAAAAGATGGAAAAATAAAAGCTTGAGTGATTTGCTGAAATAAGACTAATAGTTTAACAGAATAAAAATAAATAGAATACAGAATTTTAATATATTTGAGATATTAAGTTCAGAAGAGCTAAGAACAAAAAGTTGAATCTAAAATAAATTATGAAAATGGGTGATATTTATTCATGCTAAACCTAACAAACCATGTCATCAAAAATAGTGGACATAACTTCACATTGTATAATCTCATAAGTTCAGATTTATGGGGCAGGAAGTTCACTTGAATAGAAAAATTTTAAAAGGGGCTACTAAGAAGTTCAGAAAACAGATAAAACAAAAAACATATGAAAAACATTAATTCATGTTGAAAAAACCCATTGGTATAGGGGATACATTTGATTATATCATGACAGTACAACATTTGGATAGAAAATATGATAAACAAAAGACCAATGTTTCTTCTGAAAAATAAACACTGGACAAATGTATGCAATTTCAGAATCAAAAAGATATTATAAGTTTAGATAAATAAATTGTGTAGTTCAAAACTCAAAACAATCAGATGATGTGTACGCTGAACAAACATACCTACATTGAGGTAATACATGGGGTTCCATATAATAACAACCGTTATTGAAAAAATAAACCGAAAACTAAAGCTGAAATATAGAATAAGCTATTGGCATATTGCGATGCACCATCCAGTTAAGATTTCTAGGACATCAATGCTGGAGTATCCTGCGAGCTTAGGCCTAGTAGAAGGAGATCACGAGTTCACGTAGAAAAAATTATTAAGTTCAGTAAACACAAAAATAGAAAGCTAGGCAAACATGACACTTAGAAGTTCACATGTAAAGTATCATATGAGATTCAAGTTTACGCTTAACAGAATGTGCAATAAATAATTATAATGAAAGACACACAGAAAATAAAACATAAAAACTATAGCTTGAAATAAATGATAAGAAATAGTGAAGAGGCACTTACATCCTTCTTTATGAACTTCTCAATAATTTTTTTTCATCAAAGGTGCAAACAACTTTCATAGCATATAAACCACACTCGTTTGCAACCTACTGTGGTGTGAGCACATAATTAACCCTATCAGCTTCCTCAACCCAGTCACGATGATTGTATTTTTTGTACTATGCTTCACCATACTGCTCCTTTAATAGTGAAACAAATCTAGAAATCTGTAAGAAACAAGAAAATTAGCAAAATAAAATAGTTACAAGAATGAAGACACATAAAGTGAAGATATCAAAGTACAATTTTGACATGACCCGCGTGATGCTGACCCCTGGTTATTTTTAGATCGGTATACCTCCTTGAATTAAAGATATCAACAGTACCAATATATTTATTAATCATATACATTGAGTGGTGATTATTCCAGAAATGAGGGATCATTATCTATGTAGAAAAAGGAAACAATGAAGTTCAGAAGGACAGACTCTAGAAGTTCAGAGATACAAGAATAGGAAGCTCATATTAACAAACACTACACTGATAGGAATGTTACAAAGGAACACGATGAAAAGTTCAGGTGACAAAAAAACTAAATAAGCTAAAAAAGTTTACAAGATTTGCCTTGAGCTAGTTTTCACTTTCCCTCTTGAATAAATTAACATTTTTGGAATCCCTTTTAACATCAAAATTACTCCTGCCAAATGTATTACCACTATTGTGCACTTTGTCGAATGTTCATATTCAAGAAGTTACTGTAAACACACAAAAAAAAAGAAAAGGCAAGACTTAATAAAAAATAATGACAAAACTGAGAAATAGTAAGAATGGAGTAACACAGAAAATATATATGCAGAGACTATACAAGAATAGTGTAAGCACTAAGAAGAACACAATAACCTGAGCCAAATAAATATTTCATGCTAGGATCATCCTTCTAGTGATAAAAAATGTATTCCATAATCTCAAAATCCATCATCTCCCCAAGTCCGAAAAGTTTGAACATGTATTTGGCATTGATTTCAACGGGAACATCATGAATATTCTCAAACCTGACAAGAAGTTCACTACAGGTAAAAACATAAAATTAGACAAAAAGGAATTTTTGAGAATATAAAAAAGAAAAATCAAAACAGATAAAAACAAAATGAAGAAATGAGAAATAAAACTCACTCTCCAAACTGGGTGATGTATTATTTGGTCAATATTTGCTCCTTCAATTTTTGAGAATTTTCAAGATGTGGGAAGATGTAAGGAACCAACTTGGGAACATTCATCCTTAGCTTCTTTGCCAATTTAGATGGCCTCTGATTAGATAGCTCAAGTTTTTCACTAAGTCGAGATCGTTCGGGTACAGCAGTAAAGTCTGAAGCATGGCTACCAGAAGAGACCTGCACATATCCTTGAAGACGTTTTCCAATATTATTTCTGGGCATTGTTGTGACAAAATCATCACTGTCATCATCATCAACAACGACAACATCAACCTTCGCATTGTGACCAGCTACAACTACCTTCTTCACAGAGAGATGGAGTTTTGAGATGACCTTCTTCGTCATGCTTACAAGATTTTGAAAAGCTTCTGCATGGATGTGTTGCATCTTAGGTGTTTCATACTGAGTCTCGAAAAGAGAAAAGTTATCCTCTGTAATATCAAGCACTGGACCTGCAGATTTATTTTTTTAGACAGAATAATATAACAAAAACTATGGAGGGAGTTCACTACTGCAGTACACAGGAGTTATGTTGCATATGACAAGAACATACATCATTTCAAAAAACATGAAAAACAAACTGAGAAAAAAACCAAACTGAGAAGTTCACTAGGAATTTTTTAGGGGGTTCACTATAACAGTATTCAGAAGTTACGTGCTGAAAACTGAAAGAAATTAAATAATGCAACTAACAAAGTTTAGAAATAAGGTATTTAAAATGTACAAGAAATATACAATAGAGATATTTTTTTAACTAAAAAATATAAAACTGAAACTATAAAAAACATACCATAAGCTTCAACACCTAACATTTCTCTAAAGTTGATATTGAAGTCACCACATGTGAGCCAGGTATAAAGTGTGGTAATCCTTATATTAAGGATGTCTTGTTGGCTGAATACTAACAAGCCGACGCCATCATATGTTAGAAAAAGCTGGAGGATAAAAACCCGCAGTCACGCCTACAAGAAAGGTAAGTAAAATGAAGTTTGATGATAATAAATATAAAATAGGCATTTAGAAAAGAAACAAAATGAAAAACTAAAAAACAACATATGTCATAAAAAAGATGCTTACGTGTTTACCTGTTTTGGGACTAACATAGTGCTACTCCCACTGATCAATGCATCTGGGAATGAATGTTTCCCCTATTAAATTTGTTGCTTCCCTCTAAAGCTTTTTGATATTTTGACATGGTATGCAGGACCCTTTTGTCATTAAGAGCAACAACCCAAAAACCCCTAGGAGCATCAAGAACAGGAGGATCAGGACGATCAAAAGTAGCAAAGAAAATTTGCATATAAGTTAAATGAAATTAAAAAATAAGAATTAAAAAGAAGGAGCACTACAAAAATAGTGTTCCAAAAAAACTCGTGTTTACCACATATTTTGTATCAAGTCGCTCTTCCGAATCAAGACTGAAGAGGCTCCGTACACGTTTAGAGCCCAAATTTCTTTCATATATATGCCTCTGTTTTGCATGCAAAAGAAATACAATATGTAAAAAGCGCATGAACAGCACAAAAGGGAGTTCACATTTTCATAAAAGGTGGAAGTTCACATATTTAGATGCAAAATTTACGCAGAAAAAATACGGAACAACCAACTTGTCCAATTTCTTATACTTTTGTCCAAGCAAATAAGTTCCATTAGACCCAATGAGCGAGCAAAGAAATCCGGTAGGATGGAATGCCTCACCAATTTGACAAATAGTGCACTCGCATTCATCGTTACTGAAAAGTACTTCGCCCCTGAAAATAAAATAAAATAACACAATAACAAGAATGACAAGTGTTCAGGGGAGTTAACTACTAGTAGACAGGAGATATGTTGCATATGACTGCGAAGTTCACTATGAACTGATAAAGGTTTCACTATAGCAGACTTAAGAAGTTATATGCTGAAGTAGAAAGAATCCAAAATTATATGAACTAAGAAAAAACTACAGTAAACTATTTTAGGAAGCAAATATATGAAAAAACAAGAAAACCTTTTCAATCGATCTCTCCTCATTCTGCAAACTCTATCAAAAACTTCTTTTATTTTCTGGAAGGCTGGAAAAGCGGAAGGCCAAGAAGTTAAACAAGGAGTGTACACTTTTAAAAAACATAAGTTCACATTAATAAACTGGGGGAGTACATAGTAAACATGATATAGAGATATCATAATGGAGATCAGAGAAATATATGCAGAACTTGAGACATACATGCGTGGAAGTTCATTATGGACACACAAGTACATCAATTCACAACTAATGAATCTCAAAAAACACAAAGAAGGAGCATATATATATAAATTTAACAAAATGTTTATTTACATGAACTGTGAGTTTAAAGCACGAACAGAACAAGCATGTATAAAAATGCTCGACGCCGACCAACCACGCGACCCACCAACCCAACCCAAAACATGATATCAACTAAACAATAACAAGAAGAAAGTTAGGTTCAGAGGATGGGAAATGCTAACACAGATTGTGATCACAGATCCTTCCCTATTTCTTAGGCTATTGACTCTAGCCAAGTGAGCAATTCCTTTGAAGAGTGGGGAGAACCAATGTCCGTTGAGAAATCTTGGCTAGGAAATTCATCACCCTTTGGATCAACCTCCACTTCTAAAGGAATAGAAGTTCTGGACACAGAAGCAACAGGATTATCAGCACTAGATTCAGTATCCTGCGCTACCTCGTGAACTTCCCCTACTATAGGAACAAAAGTTCTGGCCACAGAAGCAACATGACTGTCAAAACTAGCTTCATTATCCTGCTCTCCCTCTTCAAATTCATCTAATGGAGGAAGAAAAATTGCAGCCAAAGAAGCAGCAGGATTGTCACCACCAGTTTCAGTATCCCGCACTGCCTAATCAACATAATCTTTTTGGATAGTAGCATCTGATCCAGAATTACCAGCACCTATAGCCTCGACTGAAACAGACACAGTTGCTACGTCCGTAATAGGTTCCTCAGGAAAAATTGCAGCTCCTACAAAATCCTTATCAATTACCATATCCTGATCATGCATATTTCTTGCAGCGCCAGACTCGCCTTGCATGTTGTCGACATTGACAATAGGCTCGACGGAAACAACTCCAACTGCTCCATCTACAATAGTATCCTCATGCAAAGCTCTAGATCCTTCAACATCCTTATCAGGTGCCACAACCTGATCATGCAGACTCCCTACAGAGAAGATTCACCTTGCGCATTGTCGATGTTGACAGGAATTTCACTGCCAAAGTCAGGAACTTCTGGACCCTCATCTTCACTAAAATCATGAGGAGGCGATACAGGAGTAGATCCACGCTTCTTGAACTGATAAGCACTTAGATTATTGGTTTCCAATTCCAGTTCTTCATCAACACCGTCAAGATCGTCGGAAGCATGTTCCTCAGCCATCCTAGTGTCTTCGTGCACACAAATTTAAATAGAATGAAGTTAAGACCATACAAAAAAGGAGAAGTTCGATATAATTCTAACACGAATTTAGAATTAAAAAATCAGAGAGGTCCACTATAGAGTTGAAGTGTAGAAATCTCAAATGCAAAAAAATGAGAAGTTCATGATACGTCCATTTTGCATAACTATTCTATGTCTTAATTCAAAATTATTCATTGATATATTTCATATTGAGAGGTGATACTTATGTTATTTCATCTGTTTTTGCATGGTTGATGACTTTTGGAGCATGAACCGCTGCAGTTAGGATTCTGATGGAAAAGGTGCTGTTTGGAGGCAAAATTCGCGAAGATAAGAAAATACGGGAAAATATACGGAAAATCCTATTTTTCCAGAAGACTAAGGATGCCAGAAGATGGAGTGGAGATGGGCCACAGGGGGCCCACACCACCCCTGATGAGGACATCCCTACAATTACACCTACCCCAATTGCTAATGAAGATGTTCCAATTGCAAAGAAGGATCAATCTAATGAGATAAGGATTGGACCAATCACAAGAGCTCGTGCCAAGCTACTAGAACAACAGATGAACTTGTTTCTTAATGAACCTAGTGTTTTAGCTAATGAGAATTTTATACTACCTAAGTCTTTGAATTATTGCATGATCGGGTACTTAGGAGAAGAAGGTAAATCACGGAGCGAGGAGATAATGGAACAAGGCGTGTTGATCAATGAAGAATGCACGAGGGAAGAGAGGGAGGAAGCGCAAGGAGCTGTCCAAGACGAAGATCAACAAGAGGAGGATATTCTCTGCCGCGGCAGAGAAAAGCATCGTTTCTCTGCCACGGCAGGCTGCCGCGGGAGGAAAACCGAGTCCTACTCTGCCACGGCAGGTTGCCGCGGCAGAGAAAGCGAATACAACTCTGCCACGGTAGAGCCAGTTTGACCGAACCCAAGTTGGGTCGGTTTGTATCCATAGGTGGGTGGGACCAACTCGGATCCACCCTTAGTCCGCCGCCTCTTAGGCCCTTAAATAGATGAGGGCGCTCTTGCTTTAGTTTTTAGACCACGTTAAAATATTTTGGAGTTGTTTCTTTCATAGAACCTCTAGAATTACCCTGTGTTCGAATCTACCAACTATAATTGAGTGTGATCTGTTGTTCCATTAGGAATTAGTAGATTGCATACTACCGTTCGTGGTCACGGTTGCGCGCGCAAGAGTGTGGTGTTGTGAATATCCTACAAGGTTCGAGATCTGTTGCACTGGCATCAGGGATCGAGCGGGAGAGATCATAGCTATTCACTAGTTATCTATCATCCACCATCATCGCCATCCGCTTACTGAGAATATCAGGCCACCCCGTATCATCTTGGTATCAGATTTCCTCGTTGCCTCGGTAAGCAATCCGCCATCCATACATAGATTGGTGAGTGTTTTTAGTCCTATACAGAAAAAGCCCCACAAAAAGAGTTGTCATAGACTAGATTCCATCGTAGACGAGTAATAGTTGCTAGTCGTGTTCGTCCGTTAGTTTAGATCTAGATCTGTTCTTCGTAGATTTGTTTCCTCTTTGTTTTAGTCGTTTTCCACCATTGTTTTCCACCACCATCAAGTCAGATCCGATCTACTCTAAGAGTCCTAGTCATCTACTCATGGCCGAGTCGGAATTAAAATATATATATATATACTTTCCAAGTTACCGAGTATACTTTCCAAGTTATCGAGTATACTTTCCAAGTTACCAAGTCTGCCACGGCACAGTTTTGCCCCGTTTTTCTACCGCGGCAGCCATATAAAAATTGTAAAATTTTGCAGTTGTCCAAACCTTAGTCACAGCCAATCTACTACATAGGTGTAGGAACTTGTCTAGTGAGACTAGTTTCCGCTCCTACAGGCTGCTCTTAGGATTTTTGGTGCTGTACTTTGTAATTGACCGTGTGTTATCTATATAAAAAAAAGAACAAGATAGCAAAAGGAAAAGCTATACAAAAGAAAAAGAAAAAATTGTGAAAAAAAGAGAATTTGAGCAAGAGGCCTAGTGATATCTTTGTGCACCGGTAGATTGAGCAATCTTGTGCCTGTTTACCTTGAGCTTTGCTAGTGTCTCTCGAGCGTAGTGCAACACCCTTCATAGTTGCATGGCCACATTTTTATCCACGTGTGTGTTTCTTGGGTATTTGTACGATCAGCACTAGGACTTGTTTGCGGTGTAGATAGGATACCATACCTATAGCTCCACCTTAAATAACCTGTGTGTCCTGCGATCGTTCTCTATACCTTTGATATTCACTTCATCACATCAAGTGCATCAGTCTTTGAATTTGTTTGGTAGAGCATCTCTATTCACTTTGGAACGGTAAGATCTCCTTTCTTATTAGTTGTGACTGAGTTGTGAGAGTTTCCACCATACAAATTCTGATTTTTGCACTAACCTACTAATCATGTCTACTAGTGATGATGATGTTGTGTTGCAGAAAAAGAAGGATGAGGACCTCGTCAATTGGCGTGAATATGAGGCTTTGAAATCTCACTTGACACGTGTGTTTACTAACACGACAGATGCCATTGACAAGAACCTCCAAGACATGAATATGAGATTGGATCAGCATGTTGGGACGGTTGATACTATCCAAACGCAAGTGGGTATGCTCAATGTCAATGTCACCGCTTTGCAGCAGTCCATTGAGGGTTTGACAGCCGCCTTACATAGAAGGGAAGATCCTCAACATGATGATGCCTTTGATGATTTCGATGAGGGTAGCACTGTTGATGCTGCTCCACATGTTGGCAGGGGACGTGCTATTCCCCCTGTCCATGCACCTGCTCATGGTCGTGGGTTTGCCCATCTTGGGCGTGGTCACCGTGTGCCCAACCAAGCTGCTGATGATGGTTTGGGCAAGCCAAAATTTTCAATTCCTAAGTTTGATGGGTCCATTGATCCTGAAGACTACCTCACATGGGAGTTGAAGATTGAAAAACTCTGGCGCTTATTTGACTATCCAGAAGATAAGAAGGTCAAGCTTGCAGCATCGGAATTTGATGGTTATGCTCTACGTTGGTGGGATGCTCTTGTGCAACATAGGAGGGAGGACAATGAACTTCCTGTGAGGGATTGGCGTGAGATGAAGCAAATCATGAAAGCTCGTTTCGTACCAACCAATTACTTGCGATCAGTTTTTGATAAATTGACGCAACTGAAGCAAGGCACCATGATAGTTGATGAGTATTATATGGAGATGGAGATGCTTATGCAGCGTGCTAGAATTCGTGAATCCATTGAGATGACCATGCAGCGATTCTTAAACAATTTGAAGTTACCAATCAAGAGCATTGTTCGTCATCACAAGTATGAGACCATGAATGAGTTGTTGCATCATGCTAGAGAGGCCGAATCCCAGTTGGCAGAAGAGGCGAAGTCACGAGCTCGTTTTCCATCCTCCAGCAGATTTTCGGCCAGACCTACTCCTCCTACACCTGCGTCACCAGCTGCCGTTCCGTTTACACCATCGACCAAAACAGCAAGTACACCTTCGTTTGGTTCTAATGCTTGGAAACCCGCTGCTCCTGCTGCTAGCTCGGGTTCCAACATGTCTACTGCACGTACTCGTGATGTGGTGTGCCACACTTGTGGAGGTAGAGGTCACTACAAGAAAGATTGTCCAAACAACAAGGTTATGTTTGTTAATGAACAAGGTGAAGTAGAAAGTGGAGATGAAGCTTCTGATGATGATATTGATGATGGCGAGATTGGTGCTGATGCATATGCTGAACGTGCACCTATTGTCGTATCTTCACGTGTACTTAGTGTGCAACCGGTTGAGGAATCCCAGCGTTGCAACTTGTTCCAAACAAAAGCTCTAGTTGGACCAAATAAAGCTTGCAAGGTCATTATTGATGGAGGTAGCTGCAGAAATCTTGCAAGTAAGGAACTATGTGCCAAACTGAATTTGACATATTTACCTCATCCCAAGCCATACTACATACAATGGTTGAGCAACAATGGTGAGATGAAGGTAAATCATATGGTACGTGTGAATTTTCAAATAGGGCCATACAAAGATTCTATTGATTTTGATGTGGTTCCTATGACTGTGTGTCGCCTACTATTGGGTCGGCCTTGGCTCTATGATCGCCATGTGCAACACAATGGCCGAGCCAATACATATCACTTGAAATTCAAAGGAAGAAAGATTACTATGCAGCCAATGACACCACAAGAAATTGTGAATGATTCTCGCCAAAAGATAGAGGTGAACTTGAAGGAAGATACTACCACTCGGCGAGACTGTGTCACAGCTGTTCCTGATGTAATTGAGCCTAAGTTGAGTGATATAACGAAAAGTGAGAGAGTGCCTGGGTTATTGATATTAGCCACCAAGGAGGATATGAGAGAGTTTCGTGAGGATCCTACAGCCATGCCACTTGTGCTCATGTATAAGGGCGAGGTATTGGTTTCTAACGACATGACCCCTATTTCTCTTGGTTTCTCTTCTGTTTTGCTGGACTTTGGGGATGTGTTTCCAGAAGACGTACCCGCAGGGTTGCCTCCATTGCGTGGTATAGAACATCAAGTGGACATGATTCCTGGCGCCACACTTCCCAACCGTGCACCCTACAGGACTAATCCTGAAGAAACTAAGGAAATTCAGAAGCAAGTACAAGCGTTGCTGGATAAAGGGTACATTCGTGTTTCTCTTAGCCCTTGTGCTGTTCCTGTTATTTTAGTCCCTAAGAAAGATGGTACTTGGCGCATGTGTGTTGATTGTAGAGCGATTAATAACATCACTATTCGATATCGTCATCCTATTCCCCGCTTAGAGGATATGCTAGATGAATTGTGTGGTGCTGCTGTTTTCTCTAAAATTGACTTGCGTAGTGGTTATCATCAAATTAGGATGAAAGAAGGGGATGAATGGAAAACTGCTTTCAAAACTAAATTCGGTTTGTATGAGTGGTTAGTCATGCCGTCTGGACTTACTAATACACCTAGTACTTTCATGCATTTGAGGAATCATGTTTTGAGAGAGTTTATTGGTCGTTTACTTTGATGATATACTCATATACAGCCATACCGAATCTGAACATTGCACTCATATTAGACAAGTTTTGCAAGTGTTACGTGATAATAAACTGTATGCTAATCTTGAGAAGTGTACATTTGCAAAAGATAAGGTCATATTCCTAGGATTTGTTTTTTCTAAGCATGGAGTAGAGGTAGATCAATCTAAAATTGAATCAATTCAGAATTGGCCTACTCTAATGAATATAAGTCAAGTGCGTAGTTTCCACGGTCTCACTGGTTTCTATAGGCGCTTTGTGAAAGATTTTAGAACCATTGCTGCACCTTTGAATGATTTGACAAAGAAAGGTGTTCCTTTTGTATGGGGCGCGACCCAAGACATTGCATTTGATACTTTGAAACGTTTGCTTACTTCTGCACCATTACTTGCCTTACCTGATTTTTCAAAGCAATTTGAAGTTGAATGTGATGCTAGTGGTATAGGCATAGGTGGCGTTTTGATGCAAGAGGGTCGACCTATAGCTTATTTTTCTGAGAAATTGACTAGTGCTCATTTGAATTATTCTACCTATGATAAAGAATTGTATGCACTTGTTAGAGTACTTGAGGTTTGGCAACATTATTTGTGGCCAAAGGAATTCATCATACATTCTGATCATGAAGCTTTCAAATACTTGAAAGCTCAATCAAACTTGCATAGAAGATTAGCTAAATGGGTTGAGTTCATTGAGTCTTTTCCTTGCATCATTAATTATAAGAAGGGAAAAGAGAATGTTGTTGCTGATGCTCTATCTAGGAAGAACATGCTATTAACCAATCTTGATGTTAAAATTCCTGGATTAGAAGCTATTTGTGCACTTTATGCAACTGACCATGATTTTGCTGAACCATATCGTTTGTGTGCTCTTAGAAACGCATGGGATAAGTAGCATATACATGATGGATATTTGTTTCGAGCTAACAAACTATGTATTCTAGAATCGTCGTTGTGTTTGTTCTTAGTGCAGGAATCACATGCTGGTGGTTTGATGGGTCACTTTGGTCGTGAGAAGACGTTGCCCATGCTTGCCGATCACTTTTATTGGCCCAAGATGAGGCGTGATGTGTACAGATTTGTGAGCCGATGTATTACATGCCACAAGTCAAAATCCAAGCTGAAGCCTCACGGTTTGTATACACCTCTCTCTGCACCGACTACTCCATGGGAAGACATTAGTATGGATTTTGTGCTAGGTCTACCTAAAACTCAGAGAGGTCATGATTCTATATTTGTGGTAGTGGATAGGTTCTCTAAGATGGCTCATTTTATTGCCTGCCACAAAAGTGACGATGCGTCGCATGTTGCTAACCTGTTTTTCAGGGACATCGTGAGATTACATGGAGTACCAAAGACGATTGTTTCTGACCGTGATGTGAAGTTCATGAGCTACTTTTGGAAGACCTTATGGGGGAAGCTAGGTACGAAGCTGCTGTTCGGTACTACATTTCATCCCCAAACAGATGGTCAAACGGAGGTGGTGAATAGAACATTGTCACAACTACTAAGGACCATGATTAAAAAGAATCTGCGGGAGTGGGAAGAGTGTTTGCCACATGTTGAGTTTGCTTACAACAGGGCTGTGCATTCAACTACTCAGCTTTGTCCTTTTGAGGTGGTGTATGGTTTCAAGCCATTGACGCCACTTGATATGTTGCCTCTGCCATTACATGAGAGAGTTGATATGGAGGCATCAAAACGTGCTGATTATGTGAAGAAAATACATGAGAAGACTCGAGAGGCTATTGAGAAAAGGCAAGAACATTGCTGCTGCAAGGAATCAAGCAAGGAAAGAAGTATTGTTCGAGCCTGGAGATATGGTCTGGGTGCATCTACGCAAGGATAGGTTTCCATTACTTCGAAAGTCCAAATTGAAGCCACGTGGTGCTGGTCCTTACAAGGTGTTAGCCAAGATTAATAATAATGCCTACTCGGTTGATATACCTATTGAGGAGTTTGGTGGAGTTTGCAACAGCTTCAACGTTGCTGATTTGTCACCATATGCTGGAGAAGACCTTGGAGCGTTGAGGTCGAGCCTTTTGAAGGGGGCGGGGAGATGATGAGGACATCCCAACAATTACACCTACCCCAATTGCTAATAAAGATGTTCCAATTGCAAAGAAGGATCAATCTAATGAGATAAGGATTGGACCAATCACAAGAGCTCGTGCCAAGCTACTAGAACAACAGGTGAACTTGTTTCTTAATGAACCTGGTGTTTTAGTTAATGAGAATTTTATACTACCTAAGTCTTTGAATTATTGCATGATCAGGTACTTAGGAGAAGAAGGTAAAGCACGGAGCGAGCAGATAATGGAACAAGGCGTGTTGATCAATGAAGAATGCACGAGGGAGGAGAGGGAGGAAGCGCAAGGAGCTGTCCAAGACGAAGATCAACAAGAGGAGGACGTTCTCTGCCGCGGCAGAGAAAAGCATCGTTTCTCTGCCACGGCAGGCTGCCGCGGCAGGAAAACCGAGTCCTACTCTGCCACGGCAGGCTGCCGCGACAGAGAAAGCGAATACAACTCTGCCTCGGCAGAGCCAGTTTGACCGAACCCAAGTTGGGTCGGTTTGTATCCATAGGTGGGTGGGACCAACTCGGATCCACCCTTAGTCCGCCGCCTCTTAGGCCCTTAAATAGATGAGGGCGCTCTAGCTTTAGTTTTTAGACCACGTTAAAATATTTTGGAGTTGTTTCTTTCATAGAACCTCTAGAATTACCCTTTGTTCGAATCTACCAACTATAATTGAGGGTGATCTGTTATTCCATTGGGAATTAGTAGATTGCATACTACCGTCCGTGGTCACGACTGTGTGCGCAAGAGTGTGGTGTTGTGAATATCCTACAAGGTTCGAGATCTGTTGCACTGGCATCAGGGATCGAGCGGGAGAGATCATAGCTACTCACTAGTTATCTATCATCCACCATCATCATCGCCATCTGCTTACTGAGAAGATCGGGCCACCCCATATCAACCCCATGGGGCGGGCACCCTAGGCCGCGCTAGGAGGTGGTGTGGCCACCCTGGCCCACTCCAGCCTCTCCCCTCTAGCGTATATCATCCTCTCGAAACCCTAAGACTCAGGGGGCGACCACAGAAAGATTCCGCCGCCTCTGCGGGGCAGAAAACACCGAGAGAGAAAGATCTCTCTGGCAGACAAATTTCTGCTGGGGGAATTCCTTCCCGGAGAGGGGAGATCATCGCCATCAACACCACCATCAAGCTGGACTTCATCGGGATCATCATCATCATCACCACCATCAGCACCCTCATCACCATCTCCATATTGCTGTAACAATTGCATTGAATCTTGCATTAGTTCATAGGGGAAACTTTCCCGGTGTTGATTACTCTTTGTAGTTGATGCTATTGAGTGAACCATTGAATTATTGTTTATGTTCAAATTGTTATACATCATTATTCCATCTCTAATCATGATCCATATGATGTCTTGTGAGTAGTTCGTTTTGTTTTTGAGGACATGGGAGAAGTCTTGTTGTTAGTAGTGGAGTTGCGTTGAGAAAAATTCAATAGATTGTTATTTAAGTTGTGGTGTCGTTCTTCTAGTGGTGTCATGTGAACGTCGACTACATGACACTTCACCTATATGGGCCTAGGGGAATGCATTGTGTATTTGGCTACTAATCGTAGGGGTTGCCGGAGTGACAGAAACCTGAACTCCCGTTAGGAAACCATTACACAAGGGACGTAAGGGTCTTAGAGTTTAAAGCTGTGGTTAGGTTTCTACCTTAATTACTTTCTTGTACTTACGGATGTTTGCAAGGGGTATAATCACAAGTATGTATTAGTCTTGGATGGGGCGGTACATTAGCACAGGTTCACCCACACAACACTTAGCAAGCTAGAGAAGATTAATCAACTATATGAAGCGAAAGCACTTGACAGTCTTCCCATGTGTCCTCGAGAATGTTTGGTCATCTTAAGTAATACAACCGGCTTGTCCTATGCTGCATAAAGGATTGGGCCACTTGCTGCATTTATTCCTACTGTCTTTTATTTACGCGTACTTTGTTTACTTGCTTTATCAAAAACCCCTAAAAATCTGTTTGCTAAGTATTTGCAGAGAATTCCTGATCCATACCACTAGCCAGCACCTTCTGCTCCTCGTTGGGTTCGACACTCTTTTTTATCGAAAATACTGCGATACACCCCCTATACTTGTGGGTCATCAAGACTATTTTATGGCGCTTTTGCCGGGGAGTGAAGCACTATTGGAGAGTGGAACTGGTAAAGGAAACTTCTACTGTGAGTATTGTTTACTTCTGCTAGTTGCTTTATTTTCGTTATGGATAATTCGCTGAGTTTCTTATTTGGTAATGCTACTACCACTGCTAAGGTAGTAGATAAGCCACCACCTGCTGAGAATGATGTTTTCAAAATACCTACAAGAATTATTAATCGTGTTATGGATAACTATTATGTTGGGGATGGAACTGTCCATCCCGGTGATCATTTACTCTTTATACACGAATTACGTGGGTTGTTCAAGTGTGCATGTATTACTACAGATCAAGTTAAGAAGAAGTTATTCTCATTATCACTAAAAGGAAGAGCTGAGGAATGGTATATGTTGCTGAAGAATGGTCAAGCTCTGGAATGGGAGGAAATAGTGTCTCTCTTTTATTCAAAGTTTTATCCTCCTAGTGAGATTCATAAAGACCAGAATCAAATATACAACTTTTGGCCTCTTGATGGAGAGAGTACAACTCAAGCTTGGGGGAGATTGAAGTTACTAATGCTCAAATGTCCCATTCATGAGCTCCCCAACAATATTATTATCAATAACTTTTATGCAAGGCTCCCTCTCCATGATAAAGATTTATTGGATGCTTCTTGTGCTGGATCATTCACTTGTATGGAAGAAGAAGCTAAATGGGACCTTCTAGATCGTATTCAAGACAATGCTGAAGCTTGGGAGAATGACAAAGGTAGAAAGTCAGGTATAAATTATTATTATGAATGCATTGAATCTTTTATGGGAACTGATGACTTTCAAAATATTAAAAATGCTTATGGTCTAGACTCTCAAGCTATTGCTTCTTATTTTAAGTCTTTTGCTTCCTATATTGAAGTGCCTAAAACGAAGTGGAATAAGTATCATGAACCTTATAAAGATATTTCTAAGAGTGTTCCTGCAAGAAATACTGAAGTTTATACTACTAATCATGTTTTACCTGAACCTTATATTGAGAAAATTCCTTTCCTAGTTAAGATGAAGGAACATTCTATGATAGCTAGTATGGTTAATGAAAGTACAAATAAAGCTGTTGAACCTGATAAACAAATGTTTGAGGAACCTATTATAGCGAATGTGAAAGACTTTGTTACTAAATATGTAGAAGAGGGACACAATATCCTTTGTAAGGATACCTCTAATATTGTTTCACATAGTAGTGTTACGAGAGCTAGTATTCCTGTGTTTTCTGTTAGAATAAGTGATCATTGCTATGATGGCCCTTGTGATAGCTATATTGTTAATTTTATGCATGGTACTGAAAGTTATTATGAGAGAGGGAAAAGTGTTCTTATGCATCACAATAATATCAAGTTTCCTCGTTTTATGTTGAAAGTCTTTTTGTTATATTTCTTTTGCCTTCTTATGCAAGTTGCCTCTGGTTTGAATAACTTGTTTGTTTACAAAATCCCCTTGCATAGGAAGTGGGTTATACTTAAATGTGTGTGTTTTTGCTTCTTAATGCTCTCTTTCACTTCAATTCATATCCCTATGAGAGCTTCTTCAAAATTATCATGCGCATCTTAATGGCTATAAAGAAAGAGCTTTATGGACCCAATTTGTTTTTGCTTTTAGTTTGTTTTTGTTTATTTGAGTCTTGGAAGTTATTACTTCGGTAATAACCGCTCTTTATCCATTTTGTTTGGTTTTTGTGTCAAGATCAACCTCTAATGAGAGAGAAGTAATATTTGGGGAAGTTGATGTTCCGAAACAGATTTTTGTGCTTCACCGTAAAAATTTGTGAGAGAACTCTATAAGTCGGATTGAGCTGTAATTGTTTGTGCTTCTGACCTAGGTTGTTATTTAACTTTCGTTAGTTTTGCACTTTTTGATTGGAGCAACATAAAAGTTTCGAAAAAATTGATCTTTACCTGCTGGTCTGTTTTGACAGATTCTACCAATCTTGCTTTTGCTTCTTTATTCGATTTCCTTTTTGAATTATTTTTGGGTTTTCAGAAGGAGTTGCTACAGTAGCTTTGTTTTGATGGTTTTCAGTTGAAGTTGGACTCAAAAAGGTTTTATCACTTCACTTATACTAATGTTGCTAATGAGGATTGTGTGAAGTTTTGTGTGAAAGAAATTTCCAGGAAGTGGAGATAATGGTGTAATAAGGAAGAGAAGGGTTTTATGACTCAAGTAATAAGTGTATGAAGATGAAGATATTGATGATATTCAAGAGATGACTCCGGAAGAATCCACTAAATACCAAATTCAGAGACCTACAGAGTCTGTTTTCAAATAGGTAACAGTTTTGGTAAGAAAAGTTCCGCGAAAATACAATCCAACTATATTTTTGCAGTTTTCAGTCGATAAGGAAAGCTACGAAGTGAAAAAGGGACGGAAACAGAGCCAGGGTGTCTCACACCACCCTGTGGCACAGGCCCTCCCCTGGTCGCGCCACCAGGTGGTGAGTCCACCCCGGACTCAGCTTCCGACTCGTTTTCTCCCAGTACCTTCCTTTTGATATGAAACTTCGTAATATATAACCCCCCGGATCCCACGAGGTCTGTATATCGTGTTTTCGTCGTGTTTTTGTTTCGATCTGTTTCTATCAGGACATACTCTTTGAAAGCATAGAAGCACAATGGTGTCCGCCAAGGATAAAAAGAAGGAGCCTATGGAGGAAGACCTCCAAGACCCCGAGAAGGAGAAGGAGATCAAGAGTGAAGGTGAAGAGGAGCAAGGCCAACACCCGCACACCGGCACTACCGTTGCAAGCATTGGAGTGGTGGCAAATCCAGCCATTGGAGGGAAGCCTCCTCATCACCGTTCAGATCCCTGGTCACTTCCTCCACGCACCATGAATCCTTTCCATACCCTTATCCATGAGCATCAATACCAGAATATGCCCAAGGGAAAATTACCCTCCAATTGGGATTTGCCTCGTTCTAGCCATGCAGGAAAAGAAGACTTCAAGGAGGAAGAGTGGGGAAAGAATAGCAAGAGCTGGAATTCTCAACACGACATGATCATGAGCCGCATTGAGCAAAACTCACAGCTGATTCGTAATATCACTTTCGAGATTGAGGACTTGGGGAAACTGATCGGAGAGCTCATCAAGAGGGTACCACCACCACCTAAGGAGTAATTCGTCATCAGGTTTGGCATCCCCTTGGTTTGTTCCAAGCTTAGGGGAGTGCCGCGGTATCATATCACTATCTTCTATCTTTTTACCTTATTAGTAGAGTCATATCATGAATAGAGGAGTTATTTTGTAAGTATGGTTTGCATTATGGAAGTGTCCCCTCTCTCGTTAGATATGTATCCCTTAGTGTGAGTTTCCGTTATGGAATATTAATGAGAAGTTCTATCATCCACTCTTTTGCATAGCTTATATTAGTTTTCAATTCGTGGTTATATGATTGATCTTGTTGTTAGTATTGGTAGCACTCTAGGATCATTGAGTTAATTTAGTTGGTTTTGGCAAACCTGGCTCGGTCAGTAGCAACACCTTTTTGAGAGTTGAAAAGAAAAAGATAGAAGTACTCTAAAGAAAAAATAACTTCATCATCTTTCTTTCTTGATTTGCTCATAAGTCTAGTATTCTCTATTTAAGATCTTTCGTGCTTCCAAGGAAGATTGCATGTTTGTCTTTATCACTTGTATGTTTGTTTGTTTCCTTCAACTCTTATACTTGCTATCCATCCTTGCTAGCCAAAAACCTGTACTGAGAGGGTATTCTTCTCGTGCATCCACCTCCTTTAAACCAAAACCTTTGCCATTTGTGTCCACCATACCTACCTAGTAGCATTATTGCTATTCCAAGTAAATTCTTGGTTTATCTACCTCCCAAATTAAACTTGTTATGTGGAAATTAGTGATTAAAGCTCTCACGAACTTGATGGCACACTTTACTTCCTTGCACTTAATAAACTTGAACCATTGGGTCCTTCTTTGTTGCGTATATGCTTGCGCTTTATGAGTTAAAGTTAGCAGAACCATGTATCATGGGGACCGCTTTCAACACTTCATTGGTACTTGTACCTAGTTGATATCATGTTCTTTTGCTTATGGATCCCGGCGGTGTGAAATAAAAGTGGAACTTGTAAGATCATGGAGTTTATATGTGTGTTAGAGAAACGCCTGGGCCGCTAGCCTAAGCCATGCCTAATCATGGTGGAAACTTGCAGCATAACTATAGTGACCATTCTATGAAGCATCCTTAATAAAAACCTATGCAAATAGCAAATAAAAAGATCATTGAGATGCTCACTGTCTACTTGCCTTGTCATTTTGATTATGGGATAGCTCCTGTGTCATGTGCAAGGGGTACCCTGTTGGCGGTTCTTAATGATACACATGTATTTACAATGACAAGAGCTTGCTCGTGACTAAAGTTGAGTAGCATGAGGTTCGGAACTCATAAGTAAGGGGCATGGGACTCCAATTTATAACTTTTCAAGCATATCCTCTTAGTTGTGTCACTTTAACATTAATCACCTAAAGATGCCTATGATAGGGGCAATGAGAGCTGAAAGCTACTAAGTATCATAATTTTTGGGAGCTCTTTATGAGACTTGCAATCCCTGCTTCCCTCTTTGAAGGGCCTTGTTTTTACTTTATAGTCGAGTCAGTAAACCTACTCCCTTCTATATCAGCAAGTATTTTGAGTTGTTGTGTTTCATTCATTCATATGATGATTTATTCAATCATGTTTCTTATGATCCTTGTTTTGCACATTGCTCTTATCTTGATGTTTACTACTTTGAAACCTTTCATTGAAAAACCAGCTACTTGTGAACTCCAGCAAATTATCAACTATTCTTCGACCAAGAGCTAAGTTTGCCATTACCAATTATGATTCACTTTATGTATCTTTATTGTGTTTCCTTTCCTTATTACAAGTTGAGTTATATAATAGTGAGTTGTCTTCTATTATGATCTACGCTTTTGATGAATGTGATGCTTCTTGTCCGTATTCTTTTATCGACTCTTCACTCCATAAACCCGAGGCCATGTTTATTGAGCTCAGTTTCGCTTGAGGACAAGCAAAGTCTAAGCTTGGGGGGAGTTGATACGTCCATTTTGCATCACTATTCTATGTCTTAATTCACTATTATTCATTGATATATTTCGTATTGAGAGGTGATACTTATGTTATTTCATCTATTTTTGCATGGTTGATGACTTTTGGAGCATGGACCGCTGCAGTCAGGATTCTGATGGAAAAGGTGCTGTTTGGAGGCAAAATTCGCGAAGATCAGAAAATTCGGGAAAATATACGGAAAATCCTATTTTTCCAGAAGACAAAGGATGCCAGAAGATGGAGTGGAGATGGGCCACAGGGGGCCCACACCACCCCATGGCGCGGGCACCCTAGGCCGCGCCAGGAGGTGGTTGGCCACCCTGGCCCACTCCAGCCTCTCCCCTCTGGCGTATATCATCCTCCCGAAACCCTAAGACTCGGGGGGAGACCACAGAAAGATTCCGCCGCCTCTACGGGGCGGAAAACACCGAGAGAGAAAGATCTCTCCGGCAGACAGATTTCTGCCGTTGGAATTCCTTCCCGGAGAGGGGAGATCGTTGCCATCAACACCACCATCAAGCT
This sequence comes from Avena eriantha, assembly GCA_910589775.1. Lineage (NCBI taxonomy): Eukaryota > Viridiplantae > Streptophyta > Magnoliopsida > Poales > Poaceae > Avena > Avena eriantha. The sequence goes on along the minus strand of OU342740.1, from coordinate 166,378,570 downwards.
GGACTTCATCGGGATCATCATCACCACCATCATCACCATCAACACCCTCATCACCATCTCCATATTGCTATAACAATTGCGTTGAATCTGCATTAATTCATAGGGGAAACTTTCTCAGTGTTGATTACTCTTTGTAGTTGATGCTATTGAGTGAACCATTGAATTATTGTTTATGTTCAGATTGTTATACATCATTATTCCATCTCTGATCATGATCCATATGATGTCTTGTGAGTAGTTCGTTTTGTTCTTGAAGACATGGGAGATGTCTTGTTGTTAGTAGTGGAGTTGCGTTGAGAAAGATTCAATAGATTGTTATTTAAGTTGTGGTGTATTTCTTCTAGTGGTGTCATGTGAACATCGACTACATGACACTTCACCTATATGGGCCTAGGGGAATGCATTGTGTATTTGGCTACTAATCGTAGGGGTTGCCGGAGTGACAGAAACCTAAACCCCCGTTAGGAAACCATTGCACAAGAGGCGTAAGGGTCTTAGAGTTTAAAGCTGTGGTTAGGTTTCTACCTTAATTACTTTCTTGTACTGATGGATGTTTGCAAGGGGTATAATCACAAGTATGTATTAGTCTTGGATGGGGCGGTACATTAGCACAGGTTCACCCACACAACACTTAGCAAGATAGAGAAGATTAATCAACTATATGAAGCGAAAGCACTTGACAGTCTTCCCATGTGTCCTCGAGAACGTTTGGTCATCTTAAGTAATACAACTGGCTTGTCCTTTGCTGCATAAAGGATTGGGCCACTTGCTGCATTTATTCCTACTGTCTTTTATTTACTCGTACTTTGTTTACTTGCTTTATCAAAAACCCCTAAAAATCTGTTTGCTAAGTATTTGTAGAGAATTCCTGATCCATACCACTAGCCAGCACATTCTGCTCCTCGTTGGGTTCGACACTCTTACTTATCGAAAATACGATGATACACCCCCTATACTTGTGGGTCATCAGTTCACTATGATACACATAGAGGATAACTAATTAAAATGAGAAGGATAATTGTAACCTTAGCTTCTTTAGTTGATTGACCTAAAACAACATCAGGGAAAGAAGCATATTTGGAAGGAACATCATCATTAAAAGGAGGAGGGTCTTGTTCCCTAATCTGCCTTTCAATCACAACAACTTCTCTTTCAAACTCTCTAAAAAATTATCTTGATTCAAGCCAAACTCTGAGAAACCAGTGCGTAAACAAAGCGCTGCAACCCTCAACGAATCAAGCAATCTGAGCTCATGTCCCTTCTGTTCTTTAACAGCTTTAGCACTGGGGCCATGACCAGGGAGAAAAAGACCAGTTATCTTGTTCATGCGGTCATCTATAGTAGGGATGCAGTGAGAGATATCATCAAATTTATAAAGTAGCAGATCAATCTTGCTTAAGGCTGAAACAAGGGCTACAGGACTACTAGTTCCTGCTGGCTGAGGGATAGGCATAGTTTTAACAACTACTGGCTCGACATAAACAGTTTCATCCTGAGTAATAGTGAGTCGACCAGAAAAAGATCATGTTCTAACATATTATTTTCACCGCATCCAACATTAGATCCAGCATAAAGTTCTTGGACAGGAAAACGATAAAAATATAAAATCTGGTTATGTCCTTTCCACTACAGATAATAGTGATAAAAATAAAATAAATGAATACAAAAATATAGAAAGAATTCACTAATCATAAAAAAAACAAAATACACATCATGTATAGATAAAAGTAAAACATTAAACATACAAAAATCTATTTTAAAATAGGTTCACAAAGGAAGTTCATATGTAAAAAATAGCAGTTCACTACTTCTTAGTGGGTATTTATAGAATTGAAATATAGCAGTTCACTAATCATACAAAAAAAACAAATATACACATCATGTATGCATAAAGGTAAAACATACAACATACAAAAAATCCATTTGAAAATGGGTTAACAAAGGAAGTTCATATGTTAAAAAATAGCAGTTCACTACTGCTTAATGAGTTATTTATGAAATTGAAAAAAGGAACAAAAAAATAGGGCGCTCACAATAATATATGTTCATATAGGAAGTTCACTTCTACAAACCACATGATCTCACTACTTAATTTTGGGTACTTTAAAGTTAAGAAAAATATAAGAGTTCACATTAATATGGGTTAAAAAAATAGGAAGTCCACATCTACAAAATCAAAAGGGATTCACTGCCGCAAAAGTGGGGTACTTCCAAATGTGAAAAAGGGACAAACAATGCATGACTTTACTCCTACCGTGATTTAATAACAACAGGAAGTCCACACATACAAGATATCAAAAGTTCACTACTGCATAATGAAGCAGTTAATGAAAATAAAAAATAAATTAGCATGACAGTATAAAAAATGCACAATGAAGAACTCGTAAATGAAGAAAGCACAAAAAAGAAGAAAAATAATAGTGGTACTCACACTTAGTTTGCCAAACCTATAATTTGCAAAGGTAGGTCCACCATTCTTATAGAGATCTAGTTTGTAAATATCCTTCATCTTCTTCTCTTGCAAATAATTTGCATGAGGTGTGAGAGTGTGCATGATTGAATGCATGACAGAATAGCAGCTGTCAAGATACATGATCATTCGAACAATACCACATCCTTCAGGTCCTACCTTCTTGTCCTCTTGGTACCTCATAGCACCTCTCTTGATTTCATCACAAACAACCTGATAGAAATCCATGGTAGCCATACTCTGATAATACATGTTAACAAGCATAGGAGCCTCCCTACCAGGGCGTGTAGCAACACCAGACAGATCAATTTGCTGAACGAAATGGCAAAGAAGACCTTCACAGCTAAGTCAAATTTTGATTTATCCTTAATTCTTCTAAAATTTCTTCAAATGTTTGGTTTCAATGTGAGAATTTGGTGCAAAACTAAGTTTTATCTTAAGCTCACGCAATTTCTCAACATGACCTTAATCTGAAGGTCTCAGAGTCGTGTCATCTCCATTTGGGAAACCAAAAACATGATGAATAGAATCCTTGTTAACTTCAAGAACCTTTCTAGAACCACACTCTATCTTCATGTTGGATGGGTGAAGTTTCATCATTAGATGACACATGAGGACACGTGAACGGTTGCCCTCAAGAACACAATCAAACAAACAGCCAAATCCGGCCTCACATACTTTTGTTATATGGGCTAGCATTAGAAACTTGATAGCCAACAGAACTTCACCAAGTGAACAACGAACAGTTTGCTAAAAGAGCTAATGTTCGACATCATCTGTATCAGACTTCAATCGACTTGCGGTCTTATTTGGACATGCGGTCTTCTTAGGGCCAACAGTCTTCTTCTTAGTAGGAGCACTAGGTGAACCATCAAATTTATATCTTTTCCCCTTTAGTCTACAAAACAACGAATACAAAAATCTGAGAAGTTCACTAAATATGAAGGGTGGAAAACAAAAAATACAAGGCTAACAAAAAAATTAAGGGAAGTACACTATAATAATGATGGAAGATGACATTTTACATAAGGAGAGGTTCACTGGTGGTTAAAAAAAGATAATGTTAGAAGTTGTGGATGTCTTCTTTCAGTAGATCACTGTTTTGGTAGGAGGAAGTTCAGATATACTACAAACTCAAAGATTGATACATTTAAAAAACTAAATAATTTGTTTAATATAGGAAAAGTAAAACAAGGAAATTTAGTACAACATGAATAGTAACTGAACTTGTGGAAAACATAAATACAAAGGATGAACAAATTACAAAAAAAAAATGTAAAACCACAATGCAAAAAAATCAAGGGAAGTTCACTATACTAGTGAAGGGATGTTCACATGTATATCAGGAGAGGTTGATTAAAGACATGTAATCATAAAATTAGCATGGTAGAATCAGAGGTATATTATAAAAACAATTCATATAAAAGGAATACCGCATGCTCACGTATGTCTACAAAGTCATCCGAATCATCAGACAAGGCATCATTACCGGCACCATCAGGAACATACGACTTGTCAGCTCGAACATGACATTTGCCAGAACTAGACTTAGAAGAAGAATCTTCATAATTGGCTGCAGATTTAGTGGTCGCAGAAACACGAGGACTGCAGCAAGGAGTGATAGTAGCAGGCTGAGGCGGAGAAGGAAGAGATCCAACAACAGAACTACAATTTCTTTTACGAACACCAATCCTCTCTTTATGGCGTAATGGTTCAATTGGCTCTTCAATTAGATTAGATGGAATATCTGGAAATCTAACAATGCATTTCTTAATTTTTTTTCCTTCTATAGTATTGTTTCACTTCCAACTCATGCTGAGCAACCTTGGAAGGGCGTTGCTCTTTGTATCTCTTTGTATCTTAACAACTGCTCTTCAACATTCGAATCCTACGTCACCTCCTCAATACCATCAATAGTCTACGAAGGAGTGTCTTGAAAACTGGAGCGCAATCTGGTTGCATCTGATGCCATGGACTTATCCCGCACATGACTCAAATCAAAAGATGGTCCAGCTGAACGATCACTGCTAGGGATATTGGTAGATTCATCAACTAGTCGGCTATGGATTAGTGTTTCATCATAGAGAGGCGGGCTAGTACCAACATCATGAGCAATAGCCCTCGTAGGAGAAACAAAAGAAGGATAGTCGACATTCAGCTTTTCTAAAGATTCCCTGATAGTTTCAGTGGCTACAAAGAAAAGAAACAAATAAAAGAAGTTCACTGTATGAAAATATGAAGATAGAAAAATAATATTACAGAAGTTAACTAACAGGTTAATAAAAAGAATATAGAATCAAAACAAAAAAGAAAGAGGTTTAGTACATAACTAACAATAAAAAGTTAGAAACAAATACAGATATGAATATAACAGTATAAAAGTGTTGTTGGAAATATACCCTAGAGGCAATCACGAATGATGTTATACCAATGTATTCATAAAGTTATTATCCATATATGAACTACTGATATGTATCATTGATTATGTGATTCGATTGTGGAACTATATATTCATGTTGTTCATACTAATTGTCCTTGGTTGTTGAGATTGTGCTGGACACACAACTTAGACTAATGTGAAAGTAGACTGATGACTCGGTTCCACTTGTCATGCGCATGATGATGCTATTCCGACTTACACTGATTCGGCTAAATAGTTTAGCGAATCAGACTGACCCACAGTTGACATGCAACGAGCATGTTGTCATTTGTATTCTCAAGCAATGGAATCCTTCGACCTGAGGTGATCGCATGATCCGAGTTGTGGATCGCCAACTTAGGTCCTATCAAATGTTGTTCCGTAAATGAGCAGTTATAAAGGTAGGGTTCGGGTTGGTTGTAAAGCAAGCTGCGTGATATGGATTACCAAGATGGTATTTGCCCCTCTGTAATGGAGAGATATTCTCTGGACCCTCTCATGTGACATGATTCAGAAGCATGGCCATGCGCGACTTGGTTATGTGTTAACTAAGGAGTCGGACTAAGTGTTAGTCCAGTGAATCATATATCATGGAACGAGAAGAGAGAGTCGAGCTATTAAAGGAATGACAACAACTCGCGTATAGCTTGACAAGATATATCGTGAGGCAAAAGGATTTGGACGAAAGTCACATTGATAAAGGTTTGTCTTCTGACTTTATGGTGCTTGGGAGTTGGCACGTCTTGCTAGAGGTCACTGCCAACTATCGACTCGGAGTGGTGACTCGTGTCGTATCCAGGTGTATGTAAATCTACAAGGTCACACACTTAAGGGTAAGGAGCCCATGTGGATTAGATCCATGTGGAGATCGGGGTATAGCCTAGATGGGCCACAAGCATTGAGCCCACCTAGGAGTGTATATAAGTGGAGTGTTAAGGGATTGTTCCAAACCTAGCCGTCACTTTCTCCACTCTCATTTTGGGCTAGACAGGATCTAGCAGTCCTCTGCCTGGAGCTCCTTCCTTTACGTGTGAATACCGGTAGAGGCGTTGCACGTGCGGCGCTGGAGACAAGGAGGTCCGTGGGGATCTGGACGTGCTGTATGGGATCGTTCGACACGGCATCAACTGACGCTCTTCATCAATAATCCGCACCTGCTCGTCTAGTGGTAAATCTTGTGGCCTATCACCTGAGCTAGATCTTGGGTGTACCACGTAGGGTAATAGTTTTTGTTTTTCCCTGCGTGGCCCAACAAGTGTGCATCTGTTAAACTACTAAATAATTGACTTTCCAAGAAAGGGAGAGACTACATTAACTGTAAATCTACTGATATAGACAACAACAATAAAAACATTGAGAAGTTAACTACATATAAAATGATGAGTTCATTAGAGCCATTTGTAAATTAATATTAAGACCAACAGTAAAAAACTTTAAAAAATAACAAGCGGTCCACTACATAATTAATAGGCAGTTAGGTAACATTTATTAAAAAAATATTCAAAATAAACTAGCTAGTAGCACATAAACAAAAATAAGATAAAAAGTTACACAAAGTATAAGAAGTATTATAGAACAAACCTTCATCAGCAGTACATAAATCTTTTAGAGTAGGATTATTTGGAAGAAATATATATGCCGGATCAACGTAAAATAAACTAGGAGTTAATGACAAGTAAAAAAGGAGGAACTTATACATATAAAATTACAAGTTCAAAAAAGAAAAAGACTGAAAAGGAATAAACACCATACCAGATGGAGATACGGGTTTTTCGAGAGGATCAGCCACAAGGTGACCGTCCTTGGCCATATCCCGTGCCTGCCCAATAGCTTCATCAACTAGAGAAACAGGAGGAGGCATGCATGCCATTGAAAGACCAACAGTACTAGGGATTATAGGAATGTCAGCAGGTACACTCAGTTTACCATCACGACCAATTAATCTAGCTTTTTTCACAATCGTAATCGGGTTTGAGCTTTGAGAAGCATCACCAGTTCTTGAAAAACCCGCACAGAAGTAACATTTCATTTTGACGATGATAAAAAAGCAAGCAGGACATAAAAACCATTAAACACACCATACCATAAAGGTACATGAGAAGTTCACAGTAATGCAATCTAAAAAGAACAGATTATAAATAGATAAGAATTAACTAATACCAATGTAAAGTTCACATAGTAAACTTCAAAAGTTCACATGTCTGGAAAATGGATGTACATACCTACATTGCTCATGAGTAATTTTTTAACAAGAAAAGAAAAAGTTATCAGCACAGTACAAACTTAAAACTTAACAACTAAAAACTATAGTACTAATTCAAAATTTGAGATATATAGTTAATACTACTAGAAAAATACACATTAAAATAATGATACTAGTTGAGTCTATGGTAACTGAAAAGAAATGCGGGTATGTGTTAACTAGATAGAAAAACTAGAGCAACAACTACCACACACATATCAGAAGTTCATATATAAATATATGGAAGACCACATAGCAATAATATGAAAATTAAAAAATCTAATTACTACAAACATCTGATCTGGGGGTGCCAAAACAAAATATAAGATGTTGAAAATAACATAACAAAAAACAAATGCAATACAAACTTTTGTGACCATTTTATTTTGACCATGATTAAAAAGCAACCAGTACAGAAAAATGTAGCATTAAACTCCACACCACACCACCCTAACAACAAACAGACGCATACATGAGAAATCAGCAAAAAATGAAATCTAAACAAGAACATATCGTAACAGATAAGAATTAACTAACATCAATGTGAAGTTTAGATAATGAACTTGACAAGTTCACACATTGATTGTGAGTAATTTTTTGACAAGAAAAGAAAAGGTTATAAGCAAAAACAAACTTAAAAACAGAATAACTATAAACTATAGTACAAATTCAAAAATTGAGATATAAATTTCATCTTAATAGCAAAACACACAGTAAAGGATCAAACAAGATGAGCAAGTGGTCAGTAAAAAACATGCAAATTTTGCGTTAACTAAAATATAAAACATCAGAACTACACCAACCACAAAAACACATATATGAGAAGTTCACATATAAATATATGGAAGACCACATGGTAACAAATATCAAAATACAGAAAATCAAATTACTACAAACATCTGCTCTGAGGGTACCAACACATAAACAAGATATTAATATGTTGAAAGATCATAACAAATAAACAATGCACTATACAAATTTGTGAGCACTTCAATGTAGGTCTATATACAACTAATAAAGTTTGATTTCTAGCACAAACAAAAAACACATGAACTCTAGATCACAAAAAAGTAGAAAAGTAAAATATACCTGCATTACCTGGACGCGAATAGGGGTCCATATATTATCAGCAAATTGGGAGCAAAGAGGCAAACAGGGGAGGCCACGATGAATGAAAGAGGTGCGGTTACGCGAGGGCAAGGCGGGGCTGAGAAGAGGACGCCGACGGTGCAGCCAGAGAAGAACCTTCACCCAAGGCGAGGCCGCACCGCCACCAACCCCAAACCCTAACGACGTCAGGAAAAAACGGTAGAGAAAAAACAGAGCACATGAGCCGCTCCGTTGAGACCACGTACCCCCGATGGAGAAGATGGAGGGCAAAAATTAGAGAAGGATGCGGCAAGTGGGGGAGGATGTATGGGAGTGCGCGCGTGGGCAACGGTTCCGACGGCAACAGAAACTACTCTAGGAGCGAAGTGAAGATTGCGGACGTGGGGGCGGAAGCAGTAGCGGAGACGGGTGATTTTGGCAAGTAACGTACGACACGAGGTGGGGAATTAATACAGGTGGTGCACTGTCTAAAAAACAATATCCAGAACCTATCCATAAAAATAGATCGGAAAGTTTATATAATTTCAAAACTGTATGGGGGCACCCGCTCGTCACAAAAACACCCCCTTCCAACGTCATTTTTGGTACTCCGACCGAAAGTTCATTTCCTCTCTAACTAGAGGTTCACTTCTTTCACTACGGAAGTTCAGAAATGGTTGTAGAATAGTTATTCTACAAGGGGTTGTAGAATAACGGAGCTATATATGCATTGTTGTAGAATAGTCCATATGGGACACCATGGTGCTCGGGCATATGCAGGGTACGTACACCTTATGTATACATACCCTGAAGTTATATGTAACTCTAGTATGCATATATTAGGCATGCGTACCTTAGCTATGTATACCTTCAGGTATGCACATGTCATGGCAAAAAATACGCGTATCACGTATGGTATCTAGGCACCATGGTGCCTCAATTATTTTATCTATATATATAACAGGACTATTCTATAACCCCTTTAAGAGATTGTAGAATACTACAACCTTATCCCAAATAAAAACCTTCTACACCTACAACACCTCCCTCGCGCGTCACCATGCCCCACCAACCCTACCTTCTCCTGGCCACCTTCCGACGCCGCCTCGCCCCACCTCCCGCCACGCCCCACCTCCGGCGCCGCCCTGCCCCAACTCTTGGCCCACCTCGCCCCACTAGTGGCGCTGCCCCGCCACACCTCCCGCGCGCCTCCCCGTCCCGCCCCACATCCCGCGCCACCCCGCCCTGCCTCCTGCTGCCCCACCTACACGCCGACCATGCCCAATCTCCCACGCGCCGGTCCCCACCTTACCTCCTTCTCTGTCCCTAACCCACCTCCTACGCATCGGTCACCACCCCCAGGCCACCTCTCATCCGCTGTCCCTCGCCCCACCTCCCGCGTCGCTGCGTCCCCACCTCATGTTGAACCACTAAATTCAAAGAAGTGGCATTTCACTTGATTATTTTATGTAGTTCAGTCTGCAAAACTATGATAGTTCAGTCTGCTACCGGATGGAAGTTCCGAAAGACCACAATCCCTCCTCCCTCACACCACCCTCCAACTCTTCCCACGTGGATCAGGTGCTCCGATAGGAAGTTCACTTGCTATCTACCGAGAAGTTCACATCTTTCACCACGGAAGTTCAGAAATCCCCCAACCATCGCCACCCTCCCCTCTCTTCCTATGTGAATCTGGTGCTACGATAGGAAGTTCAGTTGCTATATATTGAGAAGTTCACATCTTTCACCGCGGAAGTTCAGAAATCCTCCCCAACCACCCCCACCTTCCCCATCTTCCCACGTGAATCTGGTGCTCCGACAGGAAGTTCACTTGCTATCTACCGAGAAGTTCACATCTTTCATCGCGGAAGTTCAGAAAGCTCCCCCAACCCCCTCCCCCTCCCATCCTCTTCCCACGTGAATCTCGTGCTCCTACCGGAAGTTCACTTGCTATCTACCAAGAAGTTCACACCTTTCACCGCGAAAATTAAAAAAGGTTGTAGAATAGTTATTATACAAGGTGTTGTAGAATAGCGTACCTACATATATATATTAAACATGAGAATACGTGTACACCTAGGTGTACCATCTCATTTTCCTACCTATATACCTATATATATAGGTCGACTATTCTGCAATCGATAGCAGAATATTATTTTGCAATAACTCATACTTCTTTACGTTTCTTCTTCGTACTGCTTGAGTACTCAACTGAAACTTACATCGTAGTATGCTTTGTACTGCTGTTTCTATCTATATATTTTATTCTATGATTTTGAGTTCTCTAGAATGTGTGTGGTGAAAATTTGGTGAGAGGGATGGGTTTTGTTGCCAGCGGCGGTGTCGATGAGACGGATCTCCTGTGAAGCAAGCTTTGCGGCTGGCGATGGCAAACAAGGCGTAGGTGGCAGCGTTGTTGTCAATGGCGGCCGGTAGGAGGCGATGTGTGAGAGGAGGCTGCAGGCGAAGCTGTGGGAGGCAATGGAGAGGAGCTGCTCGAGGTGCACAGACAACACAGAGGTATGGTTGCGCACTAACGAGTCCAAGCATGGACCGGACAGGGATGGAAGCGGGCGGTGTAGAGCAACCTAAAGCAGGGTCGGTGGCCGGACGGTGTAGAGTTATGGTGGCACGACGACGGGGCCGAGCATGGATGGAGCACGGAGGGAAGGGGGTCATGCAGAGCAAGCCAGATTGGGGTCGGCGGGCGAACGGCGCATAGGTGTGGTGGCATGGTGACGGGGCCGAGCATGGTAGGAGAAGGGAGGAAGGCAGGCGGTGCAGAGCAAGGAAGAGTGGTGTCGGAGCTTGGCGATGCGACGAAGCTAGGATGTCAGCTTTCTTTTTATGTTATTGTGCTTCGTATTGTTTTCATGTACACTACAAGAACTACCATAGTAGTATATTCCATATTACTGTTGTTTTGTTATTTATATTCTGCATTTTTTGAGTTTTCATAGAATGTATGTGGTGAAAATTGGGTCTGAAGGCGGGAGATGGGGGTTGGGGGGTCTCTCCACATTTTTAAAAATATAAAAAGAAAAATGCCTATAATGTTTTTATAATATACACACACTTCTACATTTGTCATCTTGGTACTGCTTGTACCAACAGATCCGTTCTGCCTCGGTTACATTTTCTATACTTTCTTTGTTTTATCTCATTTCTTCAAAGATTTAATATCTTTGTGCTTCGTCATTTCTTCATCACCGTAGTGCTTGCAATTTGTGTTAGATTGTGCCTAACAGATTTTGGGGTATCATGAATTTTTTGGGTGTTGCTTATATTTTTTTGTTATAACGTATAAGTCAAAACCTCAAACATTTTTGTTTTAATAAACAATCTACATCTTTTTGTTCACATTTTTATATAATTCACATGCTGCACTTCTTTTTTAAGCAAGAACGTACTGCTCATCCAAAATCCTCAGTACGTCACTATGTTTTTATTTTTCTAGGTAAATTGTTTTCTCCTATTTTTGAGTTTTTGTAGAATGTGTGTGGTGAAAATTGGGTCTGAGGGAGAGAGAGGAGGGTTGGGGGTCTCCCCCACATATTTAAAAATATAAAATGAAAATGCCTATAATATTTTTATAATATTGACTAAGTACTTCAACATTTGTCATTGTAGTACTGCCTGTACTTCAAGTAACGCACTGCCTTTTTAGGTGTTCTGTACTTATCTTGTTTTTTCTCATTTTTAACATTTTTGTACCTCTATGCTTCGATATTTTTTCATAACGGTGGTGCTTGCATTTTAGAAAATTTATAGCATAGACGCTGCGATATCTATATACCTTTTATTTTACGGGGGATTTGTGATAGATTGTGTGTGATGGATTTGGGGTATCACGGATTTTTTGGGCGGTTCTTATAATTTCAGGAAACTTAAGATATAAGTGAAAACCTCCAACATGTTTTATAATAATGAATCTACATTTTTCCCTGGTTTGCATCTTTGTTCCTTTTAATAATTCACAATCACTCAACCATTAACACTTTTATATATTTTTTCACAAGCTGCACTTCTTTTTTGAGCAAAAACGTATTGCTCATTTAGAATCATCCGTACCTCTCTCTGTTTTTATTTTTGTTGTGTAAATTATTTTCTCCGTTTATTTCAGTTTTTATTAAAATATTAATTGTGTCCAGCTCCAGACATGGTAATAGTGTTGATACCTTTTGTCCGTATCCGTCTTCCCCTATTCTCTCTCCCCCACGATCTCCTCCGCCTCCTCCGGTCGTCATCCCACGAATCTCGTCGCCAAGATTTTGCCCCTCGTTGTAACCACCGCTCGGAGGGATTGTTCCCCATAGCAACCATGCGCTGTTCTCCTGCTTCGTTTACTGGCAAGTGCTTCTCCCTCTTATCTATTTCCTCCTCATTTCTCCTTCCCCTCGCGTTGTCTCTGGCGAAACCCGCAGTAGTTGTTGCATGGTTTTCGGTATCGATCTTCCTTTTTTCTGACTGCATCTACCTTCTTCCTTTTTCCTCATTCTGCTATTCTTACTGATCTCTCGTTTCTTCCTGGATGCCCTCGTTCATTTTGTTTATCACTGTTCATCATCTTTGGGGATCTAGGTTTTTCGTCCATGGCTTCATCACTGATGAGACTCGCCATGGAGGATGATGGTGCCTCACCACCGAAGAGCACCACGGCGGATGTCTCTGACCCGAAGAGCGGTAATGTTTCCTCACCACCAAAGAGCACCATGACGGATGTCTCTGACCCGGAGAGTGGTAATGGTGCCTCACCAATGAAGAGCACTGCGGTGGATGGCTCTGATGCGAAGAGTGGTGATGGTGCCTCATCACCGAATATCCCCGAGGCTAATGGTTGTGACCCGAAGAGCTTTGATGGGGCATCACCATCGAAAATCGCTATGCATACTGCCTCCAACCCGAATAGCCATGTGCCTGCTCCCTACAATTCTTCGTCAACATCGAGCTGCACTCCTCCTCGTGCTAGTTTATCAGTAATTATCAGCCCTGCCACTGCGACCTCTCCTCTTGACAGTGTTATTCATGATTCTTCTCAAGGTAATTACTGCTAATTATGTTATATTTGTGTTGGTTTTCTCTTTTTGTTTTTGTGCTGTTGTTGCTGTTTTAATTTTATATTTTGCTCATGATTGCGGTTGATTTAATTTCCTGTACTGTATCAACATATAAATCTTGTACTGTCTACAATTTGGTTTCTTGTACCGGTTGGATAACTTATTTTTGAATTGCTTATTGTATCTTGGTCATGTTTTTGTTCTCTTTACCATTTATACCTCGTTTCATTGACATATAGTTATTGTACTATTAATATTATGATTGTTGTACTTTTCCCATATCATGTTTTTTTATTTTTAGTTATGACATATTTGGTTATATTTTTCTTTTTGATCATTTTCATGTAATTCATTTGAGATAATTTTTTTATTCTTTGCATTGTTGAATAATATGGTTGTTGTACTTCTTTGTTCTAGTGTTGTTATAGAGAATAGGTTTTCATGTACTGTTTTGATTGCTTTCATGTATTGCGTTGACATATATTTGTTGGACTGTTGAATAATATGATTATTGTACTTCTTTTTGTTCTAGTTCTGTTTTATTCTATTACTATTGATATCATCTTTTCCTGTAATTATTTCTTATTATTTTGTTGATTTTTGTTTGTTGTAGAAGATCTGTCTGGCTCTGCTTAGGATAATATATCACTTGTTATTTCTTCTGTTGATAAAGAATATGGTGGAGCAGCGGACAATGCTAGTCAGGTGGAGGATTTTGATATTGGTTCATTGGAGCTTTCGGAGAAACAGTCTCAACCCATTGATGGCACTAAGCCTGTTACTCAGTTAGAGGATATTCTTGGTCAGCTTGAGACTGACTGTCGTGGTTTTATCGACACGTACGCCAGAGGGGTATCCCAACGGTGAGTTTAGAGACGTGGGGTAAGACGGAGAGCGTCTGGGACGACCTGACACAGTTTACCCAGATTTAGATCTGACGACGGTGGCGAGATCCTACTCCTCCTATAAATCACTATAATGGTGATACGCCGAGTTACAGAGATTGAGGGGTTCGCTGTATGCAGGATGTGCTATGCACTTGTTGTTATGTTGTGTGTTTCCCTAAAGGCTCCCGTAGGCTGGCTTATAAGAATGCCAGAGCCAAGGGTTACAAGGAGAGTCCTAGCCGGATACGGTTACAGAGTCCTAGACTAATAGTAACTAGTCTTCGTGTCCTCCAAGGCGCCGTCTTCCATCATAGGCGGTGGCACGTCATCTTCCATCTCCTGGCTGGACCTGCTCCTTGTCTATGAGAGTATGCCGTCCGGGCTTGTCGGTATGAGAGTATGCCGTAGGTATACCCATTTGGTATTAAGAAACAGTAAAATGGAACTAACTAGGAGCCCCTACATCGTTTTGACGCCCTTAGCCATCCGATCGTGCTGTTGGACGTCTCAGATCCACCGTCAACCTACACAACGCCTCTGCGTCAGTTTCTCTTCAGCGCGTCCTGGGCTAATCACGCTCGGACCAACGTAAACGGGCAACTACTCCTAAAATCAATCTAGCTGGTCTATGGTCACCGGGCCTTGTTCGTTGCCATGTAACTTGGGCAGCCCATGTTTTATTACTTATTAGATTAGTGACCCGCTGAGGCTTCGTTCAATCGTTTCTCTGCACTAGACGAATATGATGCGTCTATCCATCGGGACGCCTCGCCTCTTCTGCACCGCAGCTCAGGCGCTTCACCCGTGTCACCCCTCGTTCGCCTCGACGCCTCTGGGAGCCGCAGTGCATGCCCATGTTCCCGAGGATATGGCGCTTCGCCGATGACCCTAGGCTTGCTCGTCCCCGAGGCGCCCATGTTCTACCTACCTCTCCCTGATTCAGGGCCCCTTTTCTTCCAGAACGCATCGTCCAGTTTCTGCATGTGACGACATCCAAGATGATCGGAACCTCTAAAAGAGTATTTGAATTGCAAGAATATGATAAATTATTGCTAAGGTTAAAGTTAATGGAGGGAAAGTTGTGATGCAGTTATAAATATTTTTTTTCATGGTAGTATTATCATTGCGGCACCAAGATTATTTATTTTCAGTAATTACCCGCTCATCATTTGTAAACTGGAAAAAAATATTTCAAAATTTTATCCTAGGTTTTCTGATAATTTTGTTCGAAAAGGGGATGGCCTAAATTGTTTATCTCATTTTTAGGCAACTTGCCAAGACTAATAAAGTTTGATTTCTAGCACAAACAAAAAACACATGAACTCTAGATCACAAAAAAGTAGAAAAGTAAAATATACCTGCATTACCTGGACGCGAATAGGGGTCCATATATTATCAGCAAATTGGGAGCAAAGAGGCAAACAGGGGAGGCCACGATGAATGAAAGAGGTGCGGTTGCGCGAGGGCAAGGCGGGGCTGAGAAGAGGACGCCGACGGTGCAGCCAGAGAAGAACCTTCACCCAAGGCGAGGCCGCACCGCCACCAACCCCAAACCCTAACGACGTCAGGCAAAAACAGTAGAGAAAAAACAGAGCACATGAGCCGCTCCGTTGAGACCACGTACCCCCGATGGAGAAGATGGAGGGCAAAAATTAGAGAAGGATGCGGCGAGTGGGGGGAGGATGTATGGGAGTGCGCGCGTGGGCAACGGTTCCGACGGCAACAGAAAGTACTCTAGGAGCGGAGTGAAGATTGCGGACGTGGGGGCGGAAGCAGTAGCGGAGACGGGTGATTTTGGCAAGTAACGTACGACACGAGGTGAGGAATTAATGCAGGTGGTGCACTGTCTAAAAAACAATATCCAGAACCTATCCATAAAAATAGATCGAAAAGTTCATATAATTTCAAAACTGTATGGGGGGCACCCCGCCCCTCACAAAAACACCCCCTTCCAACGTCATTTTTGTACTCCGACCGGAAATTCATTTTCTCTCTAACTAGAGGTTCAATTCTTTCACTACGGAAGTTCAGAAATGGTTGTAGAATAGTTATTCTACAAGGGGTTGTAGAATAACGGAGCTATATATGCATTGTTGTAGAATAGTCCATATGGGACACCATGGTGCTCGGGCATATGCAGGGTACGTACACCTTAGGTACACATACCCTGAAGTTATATGTAACTCTAGTATGCATATCTTAGGCATGCGTACCTTAGCTATGTATACCTTCAGGTATACACAGGTCATGATAAAAAATACGCGTATCACGTATGGTATCTAGGCACCATGGTGCCTCAGTTATTTTATCTATATATATAACATGACTATTCTATAACCCTTTTAAGAGATTGTACAATACTACAACCTCATCCCAAATAAAAACCTTCTACACCTACCACACCTCCCTCGCGCGTCACCATGCCCCACCTACCCTACCTTCTCCTGGCCACCTTCCGACGCCGCCTCGCCCCACCTCTCGCCACGCCCTACTGATGTACTCGACTTTCAACCTAGAGCTCGTTGGGAACCCTAAGAGGAAGGTATGATGAGCACAGCAGTAAGTTTTCCCTCAGTTATGAAACCAAGATTTAATCGAACCAGTAGGAGGAAGAAAACACCCCAAAGGTGTTACTAGCTGAGCTTTGGCAGGGCGCAATACCGGTGCTAGTAGCAACGTTAGCAACGTGAAGACCTGCACAACACAACCACAGAACTTTGTCCTCAACTTGGGATGAGGTTGTCAATCTCACCGTGTTTTGCGGAAAACAAAGGATTAAACGTATCGAATGGAAAGAAGTAAAAGTTTACAGAAACTAAACACAAAGCAGTAAAAGATTGTAGATTGTATGTAAAGACAAAGGACCGGGATCCATAGTTCACTAGAGGTGGGTATCCTTAAGATAGATAACATGCTGGGTGAACAAATTACAGCGGGGAAATTGACAAACACTGAGAAAGCAATACATGCATATACTAATCATGTTGACTCCTCTGAGACTTGATTGGGCATTACAACATAATACATAGACCGCCATCCAACTGCATCTATGACTAATAATCCACCTTCAGGTTATCATCCGAACCCCCTCCAGTATTCAGTTGTAAGCAACAGATTATTGCTTTACAAACTGCGTGTAAAGTAAACAATACGATTGTTCTATGAACAAATGATTGTTGTTTTCTCCCTAGTAGCAACAGCACATCTAGTACCTTAGAGATATTTGTCACTTCCCCAGATTACTAGAGGCATGAACCCACTATCGAGCATAAATACTAACTCTTGGAGTTGCTAGCATCAACTTGGCCAAGATAGCTACTAACAACGGAAAGCATGCAGATCTCAAATAACAAAGACATGATAGAATCAATAATCAATCTGAAATAGCATCTCAATATCCATCGGATCCCCGCAAACACAACATGTATGAATTACAAATTGATGATCTTTATCATGAACGGAGCTCACAAGATCTAAACATGAAAGCACAAAGGAGAAGAATCAGCCATCTAGCTACTATATGGATCCGTAGTCCAAGGATGAACTACTCACGCATCACACCAGAGGCTTAGATGGTGATGAAGAAGGCCTCCAGGGTGAATTCCCCTCTCCGGCAGGGTAACGGGAAGAGCTTCAGATCCCTCCCGATCTAGGGATGGAGATGACGGTGGCTACAGACTCTTTCGTTGATTTTTGATCGGGTACTTAGGGTTTTTGTCCCGATGGCAATATATAGTCGGAAGGGGAGGCCGAGGGGGTGCCAGGGCTGGCCTCACCACCCCTGGCGCGGGCCAGGATGGGCCGCGCGGCCAGGTGGTGTGGTGGCCCCCTGGTCCTTCTCCGTCTCATATTCTGGCACTTGATCACTTTCGGAAATTATGCACTTTGCCTTTTGTACCGTCCAATTCCGAGAATATTCATTTTCTGACTTTCCTGGAACCAAAAAAGCAGAAAACAGGCAACTGGCACTGTAGCTCTTGTTAATAGGTTAGTCCAAGAAATCATATGAAAAGTACTCCAAAGTTGGAACAAAACACAAAAAAGTAGATAAAACCAAGTATGGAACATCAAAAATTATATATACAAGTGCAATGTATCAACATCCCCAATCTTAACTCCTGCTTGTCCTCGAGTAGGTAAGTGATAAAAAGAAAGAATAATTTTTGAGGTGACATGCACCATCAAAGACTTGATCAAAGTATTTGCAAAACATTCAAAGCTGGGATCATAGTACTTCAATCATAACATGAAAGACAAAGTTCTAGCAATAAGCAAAGAAACTATGATGCAACATGAAAAGGCACAAACAAAAGATTCATGCAAGACGTTTGTTTGTTTCACATAAAGAAAACATAGCATAATAGTATTCAGCTTGTCCCTCAATAGAGTAGCAAATATAAATTTATATGACACCTTCAAAGTTCATAAAAGTGACTAGATACAAAAGTTTAAAACAAGCAATAACAAGTTATGCATCAATCAACTAGTCTTGGGACAATGCACATTGAACTAAGAATGGCCACTATGCTCTCAAAGTAGGTGCATAAAGATAGAAGGTGGAGACTCAATATAATGGTGGAAGAAAAGCCTTTTGTAAAAGGAAGTAGGGATTCAAGTCTCATAAAGAGCTTCCAAAAATTATGGTACTTATAGCTTTCAGCTCTCTTTGCCCCTATAATAAGCATCTTGAAGTGATTAAGTTTAAAGTGAGCAAACTATGGTGTACTTGCTTGACGAAGTATAAGTCAGAAATCTCATGTCCCTTCTATACGAGGGCCGCTCCTCATGCTACTCAAGTTTAGTCATCGGTAAGTTCTTGTCATCGTAAGTACATGTGTATCATAGAGAACCGCCAACGGGGTACCCCTTGCCCGATGATACGGAAGAATCCCCATATCAAAATGACAAGGCAAGCAGATAACGAGCATCTGAGCATTCTTGTTATTTACCATGGGAATATGGTGCTTTTTTCTCTCTTTCCTCTTTTCATAGTGTCTTTTTTTCTATTTTCTTTTTTTGTCAATATAGGACTTTTTTTATAAGAAGAATGCTTCATAGACAGTTCATTATGGTTACGCTGCAGGTTTCCACCATGCCAGCATGGATTAGACCAGCGGCCCAGGCGTTTCCCTAACACATATACATAACTCCATGGACTTACAAGCGCCCCTTTCATTTCACACTGACGACATCCGTATAAAAAAGAGCATGATATCAACTAGGTACAAGTACCAAGTGCAATGTTGAAAGCGTTCCCCATGAAAACATGGTTATGCTAATTCCCAACAAATAAGTGCAAGCATATACAACATAGAAGACACAATGGTTCAAGTTTATTAAGGGCAAGTAAAGTAAAGTGTGCCATCAAGTTCGTGAGAGCTTTAATCACTAGTTTTCTCATAACAAGTGGAAGGTAAACAAAAGCATGAATATACTTGGAATAGCATAAGCTAGTAGGTAGGTATGTTGGACTCTTTGGAATAACTTGGTTTAGGGAGTTGGATGCATGAGTGGAACTCATACTTTGTTGTGGAGGCTAGCAAAAGACTGGGAGCGACAAACTAAGAGAGCAATAATGGCCATAATCATGCAGAGCGACAAAACATCATTGATCAAAGCATAAAGTGATACTACAAGTTGAAAAATAAAGGATCATAAAGGCTATGGTGACTTTGGATAGTCATAACATGGTGTGAGCATGCGCCAAGTCAACCCAAATAAAGCATCAAAGGAGAATATCACTATACTATGCTTTAATATGCTAAAACAACGCATGATTCATCCAAGGCACATTAAGAAATCTCAATTGTTTATAACAAGTCATGCTAAAGCAAAGAATACTAAGCATAAAGTCAAAACAATACCAAGCATGGCATGACAAAGCATAGGCCACAGTCAAAAACGAGATCTTTTTACCACATAAGCATGAACTTTCCTAGTCTTTTCCAAACCAAACCAAACTATTTGCAAACCAATGTATGAAAGAGGGGGTCCAACCATTTTATTCAGAAAACTAAGCAAACCAAGGCAAACGAAAACCAAAACAAAAATGAAAAAGAAGATGCTCCAAGAAAAACACAACTGTGCATGAAACAATAAAAATGAAGCGTTTGGAAGAAACCTAGGATTTTTATTGATGAAGAAGGGGGATGCCTTGGGCATCCCCAAGCTTTGACGCTTGTACTTCTTAGATATTTCTTGGGGTGACACGCGTGGCATCCCTAAGCTTGAGCTTTTGATACGGATCACGCCAATGATCCTATGTTTTGTCCCGATCTTTCACAGCGAGTCAACCCGGATAGTAAGCCTTCCAATCACGAGATGAACGCAACCTGAAGAAGAGGAATCAATCCAGCAAGTAACGTGATGAAGATCACCACGCCTCAAACCTGAGCACGACAATCCTTGATGAACACAAGAACCTTCGCAGCAATAATAATCTTATAACGGTATCGCCGTCCCCGGAGGGATGATACACGGTGGAGCACAATATAGTTTTTAGACTAAACAACTGAACTCCTCCTAAACCCTAGGTGGCTGGCTCCTTTATATAGGAGGCTTGCAACTAGTCGGTTGGATAGACCCAAACCGAACACACAAACGGACTCAAACCTAACATGGACTCGGACTCAATAATATAGCAAAATATTTGACACAACCTTAGACTTATTATTACATATCGTAGGTCGTCATGGCGTTCCAATCATCAATGGGATGCGCCCGCATCACCTAGCTTGGTGGAGTCCTAAAATTAGGCTTCACCTCCTCCTTCATGCCCATATCATCATCCCCCCTTCAAGAAGCGTTGTCCCCAACGCTTGTGGGTCGGGTCGGAAAGGTGACGTGATATGAACAATCGCTTCACGCGTCTTTGCCATCTTCAAGTCTTGCTTGCCTTCCTCACCACATCCTCCCTCTTGGCCTGCTCGACTTGATACATCCCTTGGCGCCTGCACCTCCTTGCGTCTCCATACGAGCTTGGACCTAGGCGCCATCGTCTTCTTCTTCTCAACTTTTGTTGGAACCCGTAGTTGCTGAACATGGACTGTCTTTGCACGACCCTGCATAAGATGAGTAATGCCTAGACCACACAACTGACGAACATGTCCATCCTTGCCTCTATGCATCCGCACAACTGTCCCAACAAAACGCCTCACAGGTGTGCTAACAAAACTGCTCTTGTTACCCCGCTGCACCATATGCACTGGAACATCAGGAGGACAAATATCATCCGTCTGAACACCCATGTCAACACATACAACCTTCGGAACACATGCTGCAACATCCTTCCTCTCAGCAATAAGAGGATGCACTTCAACTGGCTTGTCACTAACAAGTTCCACTGGCTTGTCATCTACAGGCATAGCTGAAGCAATATCAACATTGTCGCACTGTGCATCATGCTCTCCATCCCGCACCTTAGCTAGCCCAGATTTTGGCTTAGCCTTGTGCACCTTCTCCTTATGTACCACTAGCTCCACATCAGACTTTATGTGATCATCCTGCATAGGCTTCAAAGTCTGTTGTTTGCCACCATGCACAAAAGAATATGTATTTGCTCTTCCAGCATGTGTAACATTGCGATCATACTGCCATGGACGTCCAAGTAATAGCCCACATACCTCCAATGGCAACACATCGCACTCAATCTCATCAACATAATCACCAACTGTAAATGGCACACGCACCTTATGAGTTACCTTCACCATACCACAGCTATTGAACCACTGTAGATGCTTAGGTTCAGGAATACGCCATGTGGACAACCCCAACGTTGCCACCATTGCAGTATGGATCACGCCAATGATCCTATGTTTTGTCCCGATCTTTCACAGCGAGTCAACCCGGATAGTAAGCCTTCCAATCACGAGATGAACACAACCTGAAGAAGAGGAATCAATCCAGCAAGTAACGTGACGAAGATCACCACGCCTCAAACCTGAGCACGACAATCCTTGATGAACACAAGAACCTTTGCAGCAATAATAATCTTATAACGGTATCGCCGTCCCCGGAGGGATGATACACGGTGGAGCACAATATAGTTTTTAGACTAAACAACTGAACTCCTCCTAAACCCTAGGTGGCTGGCTCCTTTATATAGGAGGCCTGCAACTAGTCGGTTGGATAGACCCAAACCGAACACACAAACGGACTCGAACCTAACATGGACTCGGACTCAATAACATAGCAAAATATTTGACAAAACCTTAGACTTATTATTACATATCGTAGGTCGTCCTGGCGTGCCAATCATCAATGGGATGCACCCGCATCACCTAGCTTGGTGGAGTCCTAAAATTAGGCTTCACCTCCTCCTTCATGCTCATATCAGCTTTAGTCCATCCTTCATCTCATTACTCATTCTTTCCATACACCTGAAACTTTTCCTTCATACAAAACTTCACACAATCTTTATTAGCAACATTAGTGCACTCAAGATAAATAAGTCTCAAGGTTCAGTTCTAACACCAAATAAACTTCCATTAGAACACTAGCTACTGTAGCACTTCCCTTAAAAATCTCAATTCCCCAAAAGAACTCAAGAAGGAACCAACAAGAAGCAAATGCAGAAAATAGCAGAAATGTGTCAAAACAGACCAGCAGGTAAAGACGAATTTTTTCGAAGACCTTCTGTTGCTAAAATCAAAAAGTGTTGAACTAACGAAAGTTATATAACTAGCGGGGCCAGAAGCACAAAGAATTACAGCTCAATACGACATACATAGCTCGCTCACGAATTTTTACGGTGAAGCACAAAAATCTATTTCGGGACAGCAAGTTTCCCAATCATTGTTTCACCTTTATTAGAGGTTACTATTGGCACAAAAAGCAAATAAAAAGGATAAGGAGAGGTTATTACAGAGGTAATAACTTCCAAGACTCATCTAAAACTTTTGGGTTATCTCCCAATAAGTACTTTTCTTTAGCGCCTTTAAGTTAGGCATAAGAAGCAAAGAAAGAATCAAGTATTCTCAAATGAAGAAGCATTAAGACCAAATTTTGTATTCATAGGAGAAGAAAAAGAAATATTTTCTCTCCTTTTAGGGAAGTGTTCTATACTTTTATTGAGTGGGAGTTGATATTTAATGGTGCCTTCTTTCATATCAATGATGGCACCAACTGTTCTAAGAAAAGGTCTTCCCAAAGTAATAGGAGAAGAAGCATTGTATTAAACATCCAAAACATAGAAATCAACGGGGACATAGGAATCGTTAACCATAATAAGAACATCATTAAGAATGCCCATGAGTTTCTTCTTAGCATTAGCATCAAGCGGGACATTCAAATAACAATCTTAAAGAGGAGGCAAATGAAGCATATCATAAATCCTTCTAGGCATAATAGAAATACTACTATCAAGATCATAGAAAGCTTTGAAATCAAAGTCATTCACTTTCAAATTAATGATGGGTTCCCAACCATCTCCTTCCTTTATAGGAATAGGAGATTTATGTTTCATCTTTTCTTCTTTAATCTTTATGAGAGCATCAGTAATGTGTTTTGTAAAAGCCATGTTCATAGCACTAGCATTAGGACTTTTAGCAAGCTTTTGTAGGAACTTAATAACTTCAGAGATATTGCAACCATCAAGATCAAAATCAACTTTATCATCTAAAGTAGTAGAACTATTACTAGCCCTAACACTAGTGGTGGTAATAGTAGAAACACTAATGTTTCTAGCAATTTCATCTTCTCTTTCCCACTTAGCATGTAATTCAGCTAATAGTCTAACATTTTCATCAATTCTTACTTGTATGGCATTAGTAGCTGCAAAGGGATTATCATTAGTTTTAGGTTTAGCAGCCATTTATTTCAAAGTAGATTGAGCTTCAGCCAAAGATGCTATATTTCTTTCAGCATTAGAGAGTTTTTCCTCAATAGTTTTATTGAAAGCAGTTTGTTTACTAATACACTCTTTAAGCATAACTTCAAGCTCAGAGGGAGCACTCTTATTATGGTTGTAAGAATTTCCATAAGAATTACCATTGTTGGGAGGATATGGCTTATAATTTTTGTTACCAAAATTGTTCCTATAAGCATTATTACCATAAGCATTGTTGCCAAAGTTGTTATTTCTTATGAAGTTCACATCAACTTGCTCTTCTTGAGCAACCAAAGAGGCTAAAGAAACATTATTTGGATCCATATGGGCTTTCCCATTAACAAGCATAGACATAATAATATCAATCTTATCACTCAAGGAGGAGGTTTCCTCAGCAGAATTTACCTTCTTACCTTATGGAGCTCTCTCAGTATGCCATTCAGAATAATTAACCATCATATTGTCTAGAAGTTTTATTGCAGCACCCAAAGTGATGGTCATAAAGGTACCTCCAGCAGCTGAATCCAATAGGTTTGTTGAATAATAGTTCAATCCTGCATAAAAAGTTTGGATGATCATCCAAGCAGTCAGTCCATGAGTGGGACAATTCTTTACCAAAGATTACATTCTTTCCCAAGCTTGAGGAACATGATCATTATCAAGTTGTT
Organism: Avena eriantha; assembly: GCA_910589775.1. Classification (NCBI taxonomy): domain Eukaryota; kingdom Viridiplantae; phylum Streptophyta; class Magnoliopsida; order Poales; family Poaceae; genus Avena; species Avena eriantha. The sequence goes on along the minus strand of OU342740.1, from coordinate 166,353,912 downwards.
TAAACTTCATTATTTCACTTCTCATGGATATAATCTTAGCAGGAGGATAGTATTTTCCAATAAAAGCAGCTTTGCACTTAGTCCAAGAATCAATAATATTCCTAGTTAAGGAATTCAACCATTCTTTAGCTTTTCCTCTCAAAGAGAAAGGAAACAATTTCAGTTTAATAATATCACCATCTATATCCCTATGCTTTTGCATCTCACAAAGTTCAACAAAGTTATTTAGATGGGAAGCAGCATCTTCATTACCAATACCAGAAAATTGCTCTCTCATAACAAGATTGAGTAAAGAAGGTTTTATCTCAAAGAAAGTATTTTCAGCCACAGGTGGAGCAATAGGTGTACTCATAAAATCATTGTTGTTGGTGCTAGTGAAGTCACACAACTTAGTGTTTTCAAGAGTAGTCATTTTTTCGGGTTTTCAAATAAGAAATCAAACTTGCAAAACTAATTTTTTTTGTGTTTTTGAATAACAAAACAAGCAAACAAAGCAAAAAGAAACTAAGCAAAACAAAAACAAAAAGTAAAGAGATTGGTTATGAGGGACTCCCCGGCAACGGCACCAGAAAAGATCTTGATGTACTCGACTTTCGACATAGAGCTCGTTGGGAACCCCAAGAGGAAGGTATGATGAGCACAATAGTAAGTTTTCCCTCAGTTATGAAACCAAGGTTTAATCGAACCAGTAGGAGCAAGGAAACACCCCAAAGGTGTTACTAGCTGAGCTTTGGCAGGGCGCACTACCGGTGCTAGTAGCAACGTGGAGACCTGCACAACACAACCAAAAAACTTTGTCCCCAACTTGCGCTGAGGTTGTCAATCGCACCGTGTTTTGCAGAAAAAAGGATTAAACGTATCGAATGGAAAGAAGTAAAAGTTTACAGAAAGTAAACACAAAGTAGTAAAAGATTGTAGATTGTATGTAAAGACAAAGGACCAGGATCCATAGTTCACTAGAGGTGGCTCTCCTTAAAATAGATAACATGCTGGGTGAACAAATTACAGCGGGGCAATTGACAAACACCGAGAAAGCAATACATGCATATACTAATCATCTTGACTCCTTTGAGACTTGATTGGGCATTACAACATAATACATAGACAGCCATCCAACCACATCCACGACTAATAATCCACCTTCAGGTTATCATCCGACCCCCCTCCAGTATTAAGTTGGAAGCAACAGATTATTGCTTTACGAACTGCGTGTAAAGTAAACAATACGATTGGTCTATGAACAAAGGATTATTGTTTTCTCCCTAGTAGCAACAACACATCTTGTACCTTAGAGATTTCTATCACTTCCCTAGATTACCAGAGGCATGAACCCACTATCGAGCATAAATACTAACTCTTGGAGTTACTAGCATCTACTTGGCCAAGATAGCTACTAACAACGGAAAGCATGCAAGATCTCAAATAACAAAGACATGTTAGAATCAATAAGCAATCTCAAATAGCATCTCAATATCCATCGGATCCCCACAAACACAACATGTATGAATTACAAATAGATGATCTTGATCATGAACGGTGATCATGAACGGAGCTCACAAGATCTAAACATGAAAGCACAAAGGAAGAGAACCAGCCATCTAGCTACTACATGGATCCGTAGTCCAAGGATGAACTACTCACGCATCACACCGGAGGCTTGCATGGTGATGAAGAAGGCCTCCAGGGTGAATTCCCCTCTCCGGCAGGGTGCCGGGAAGAGCTTCAGACCCCTCCCGATCTAGGGATGGAGATGACGGTGGCTACAGACTCTTTCGTGGATTTTTGATCGGGTACTTAGGGTTTTTGTCCCGAGGGCAATATATAGTCAGAAGGGAAGGCCGAGGGAGTGCCAGGGCTGGCCTTACCACCCCCTGGCGCAGGCCAGGCTGGGCCGCATGGCCAGGTGGTGTGGTGGCCCCCTGGTCCTTCTCCGTTTCGTATTCTGGCACTTGATCACTTCCGGAAAAATAGGCACTTTGGCTTTTGTCCCGTCCAATTCCAAGAATATTCATTTTCTGACTTTCCTGGAACCAAAAACAGCAGAAAACAAGCAGCTGGCACTGTGGCTCTTGTTAATAGGTTAGTCCAAGAAATCATATGAAAAGTACTCCAAAGTTGGGAAAAAACACAAGAAAGTGGATAAAACCAAGCATGGAACATCAAAAATTGTAGATACATTTGCAATGTATCACCCACCTCCGGCGCTGCCCTGCCCCGCCTCGCCCCACCAGTGACGCTGCCCCGCCAGACCTCCCACGCGCCTCCCCGCCCGCCCCACATCTCGTGCCACCCCGCCCTGCCTCCCGCTGCCCCACCTACACGCCGACCATGCCCAATCTCCCACGCGCCGGTCCCCACCCTTCCTCCTTCTCTGTCCCTAACCCACCTCCTACGCATCGGTCACCACCCCCAGGCCACCTCTCATCCGATGTCCCTCGCCCCACCTCCCGCGTCGCTGCGTCCCCACCTCATGTTGAACCACTAAATTCAAAGAAGTGGCATTTCACTTGATTATTTTATGTAGTTCAGTCTGCAAAACTATGATAGTTCAGTCTGCTACCGGGTGGAAGTTCCGAAAGACCACAACCCACTCCCTCACACCACCCTCCAACTCTTCCCACGTGAATCTGGTGCTCCGATAGGAAGTTCACTTGCTATCTACCAAGAAGTTCACATCTTTCACCATGGAAGTTCAGAAATCCCCCCAACCATCGCCACCCTCCCCTCTCTTCCTATGTGAATCCGGTGCTACGATAGGAAGTTCAGTTGCTATATATTGAGGAGTTCACATCTTTCACCGCGGAAGTTCAGAAATCCTCCCCAACCACCCCCACCTTCCGCATCTTCCCACGTGAATCTGGTGCTCCGACAGGAAGTTCACTTGCTATCTACCGAGAAGTTCACATCTTTCATCGCGGAAGTTCAGAAAGCTCCCCCAACCCCCTCCCCCTCCCATCCTCTTCCCACGTGAATCTGGTGCTCCGAACGGAAGTTCACTTGCTATCTACCAAGAAGTTCACACCTTTCACCGCGAAAGTTAAAAAAGGGTTGTAGAATAGTTATTATACAAGGTGTTGTACAATAGCATACCTAGATATATATATTAAACATGAGAATACGTGTACACCTAGGTATACCATCTCATTTTCCTACCTATATACCTATATATATACGTCGACTATTCTGCAATCAGAATATTATTTTGCAATAACTCATACTTCTTTACGTTTCTTCTTCGTACTGCTTGAGTACTCAACTGAAACTTACATCGTAGTATGCTTTGTACTGCTGTTTCTATGTATATATTTTATTCTGTGATTTTGAGTTCTCTAGAATGTGTGTGGTGAAAATTTGGTGAGAGGGACAGGTTTTGTTGCCAGCGGCGGTGTCGACGAGACGGATCTCCTATGAAGCAAGCTTTGCGGTTGGCGATGGCAAACAAGGCGTAGGTGGCAGCATTGTTGTCGATGGCGGCCGGTAGGAGGCAATGTGTGAGAGGGGGCTGCAGGCGATGCTGTGGGAGGCAATGAGAGGAGCTGCTCGAGGTGCACGGATAACGCAGAGGTATGGTTGCGCACTAACCAGTCCAAGCATGGCCCGGACAGGGATGGAAGCGGGCGGTGCAGAGCAAGCTAAAGCAGGGTCGGCGGCCGGACGGTTTAGAGTTATGGTGGCACGACGACGGGGCCAAGCATGGATGGAGCACAGAGGGAAGGGGGTCATGCAGAGCAAGCCAAATTGGGGTCGGCGGGCGAACGGCTCATAGGTGTTGTGGCATGGTGACGGGGCCGAGCATGGTAGGAGAAGGGAGGAAGGCAGGCGGTGCAGAGCAAGGAAGAGCGGTGTCGGAGCTTGGCAATGCGACGAAGCTAGGATGTCAGCTTTCTTTTTATGTTATTGTGCTTCGTATTGTTTTCCTGTACACTACAAGAACTACCATAGTAGTATATTCCATATTTCTGTTGTTTTGTTATTTATATTCTGCATTTTTTGAGTTTTTGTAGAATGTATGTGGTGAAAATTGGGTCCGAGGGCGGGAGATGGGGGGTTGGAGGGTCTCCCCACATTTTTAAAAATATAAAAAAAATGTCTATAATGTTTTTATAATATACACACACTTCAACAGTTGTCATCTTGGTACTGCTTGTACCAAAAGATCCGTACTGTCCCGGTTACATTTTCTGTACTTCCTTTGTTTTTTCTCATTTCTTCAAAGATTTAATATCTTTGTGCTTCGTCATTTTGGCATCACGGTTGTGCTTGCAATTTGTGTTAGATTGTGCCTAATAGATTTTGGGGTATCATGAATTTTTTGGGTGTTGGTTATAATTTTTTGTTATAACGTATAAGTCAAAACCTCAAACATTTTTGTTTTAATAAACAATCTACATCTTTTTTTTTCACATTTTTATATAATTCACATGCTGCACTTCTTTTTTAAGCAAGAACGTACTGCTCATCCAAAATCCTCCGTACGTCACTATGTTTTTATTTTTCTAGGTAAATTGTTTTCTCCTATTTTTGAGTTTTTGTAGAATGTGTGTGGTGAAAGTTGGGTCTAAGGGAGAGAGAGGAGGGTTGGGGGTCTACCCCACATATTTAAAAATATAAAATGAAAATGCCTATAATTGTTTTATAATATTGACTCAGTACTTCAACATTTGTCATTGTAGTACTGCCTGTACTTCAAGTAACGCACTGCCTTTTTTACGTGTTCTGTACTTATCTTGTTTTTTCTCATTTTTAACATTTTTTACCTCTATTCGTCGATATTTTTTCATAACGGTAGTGCTTGCATTTTAGAAAATTTATAACATACACGCTGCGATATCTATATACCTTTTATTTTACGGGGGATTTGTGATAGATTGTGTGTGATGGATTTGGGGTATCATGGATTTTTTGGGCGGTGCTTATAATTTCAGGAAACTTAAGATATAAGTGAAAACCTCCAACATGTTTTATAATAAAGAATCTACATTTTTCCCTGGTTTGCATCTTTGTTCCTTTTAATAATTCACAATTACTCAACCATTAACACTTTTATATATTTTTCACAAGCTGCACTTCTTTTTTGAGAGAAAGAACGTATTGCTCATTTAGAATCCTCCGTACTTCTCTCTGTTTTTTAATTTTGCTGTGTAAATTATTTTCTCCGTTTATTTCAGTTTTTATTAAAATATTAATTGTGTCCAGCTACAGACATGGTAATAGTGTTGATACCTTTTGTCCGTATCCATCTTTCCCTATTCTCTCGCTCCCCCACGATCTCCTCCGGCTCCTCCGGTCGTCATCCCATGAATCTCGTCGCCATGATTTCGCCCCTCGTTGTAACAGACGCTCGGAGGGATTGTTGCCCATAGCAACCATGCGCTCTTCTCCTGCTTCATTTATCTGGCAAGTGCTTCTCCCTCTTATCTATTTCCTCCCCATTTCTCCTTCCCCTCGCGTTGTCTCTGGCGAAACCCACGGTAGTTGTTGTTGCGTGGTTTTCGGTATCGATCTTCCTTTTTTTTGACTGCATCTACCTTCTTCCTTTTTCCTCATTCTGCTATTCTTACCGATCTCTATTTTCTGCCTGGATGCCCTCGTTCCTTTTGTTTATCACTGTTCATCATCTTTGGGGATCTAGGTTTCCTCCATGGCTTCATCACTGAGGAGACTCGCCATGGAGGATGATGGTGCCTCACCACCGAAGAGCACCACGGCGGATGTCTCTGACCCGAAGAGCGGTAATGTTTCCTCACCACCAAAGAGCACCATGGCGGATGTCTCTGACCCGGAGAGTGGTAATGGTGCCTCACCACTGAAGAGCACTGCGGTGGATGGCTCTGATGCGAAGAGTGGTGATGGTGCCTCATCACCGAATATCCCCGAGGCTAATGGTTGTGACCCGAAGAGCTTTGATGGGGCATCACCATTGAAAATCGCTACGCATGCTGCCTCCAACCCGAATAGCCCTGTGCCTGCTCCCTCCAATCCTTCGACAACATCGAGCTGGACTCCTCCTCGTGCTAGTTTATCAGTAATTATCAGCCCTGCCACTGCGACCTCTCCTCTTGACAGTGTTATTCATGATTCTTCTCAAGGTAATTACTGCTAACTGTGTTATATTTGTGTTGGTTTTCTCTTTTTGTTTTTGTGCTGCTGTTGCTGTTTTAATTTTATATTTTGCTCATGATTGCGGTTGATTTAATTTCCTGTACTATATCAACATATAAATCTTGTACTGTCTACAATTTGGTTTCTTGTACTGGTTGGATAACTTATTTTTGAACTGCTTATTGTATCTTGGTCATGTTTTTGTTCTCTTTACCATTTATACCTCGTTTCATTGACATATAGTTATTGTACTATTAATATTATGATTGTTGTACTTTTCCCATATCATGTTTTTTATTTTTAGTTATGACATATTTGGTTATATTTTTCTTTTTGATCGCTTTCATGTATTTCATTTGAGATAATTTTTTTATTCTTTGCATTGTTGAATAATATGGTTGTTGTACTTCTTTGTTCTAGTGTTGTTATAGAGAATAGGTTTTCGTGTACTGTTTTGATTGCTTTCATGTATTGCATTGACATATATTTGTTGGACTGTCGAATAATATGATTATTGTACTTCTTTTTTGTTCTAGTTCTGTTTTATTCTATTACTATTGATATCATCTTTTCCTGTAATTATTTCTTATTATTTTGTTGATTTTTTGTTGTTGTAGAAGATCTGTTTGGCTCTGCTTAGGATAGTATATCACTTGTTATTTCTTCTGTTGATAAAGAATATGGTGGAGCACCGGACAATGCTAGTCAGGTGGAGGATTCTGATATTGGTTCATTGGAGCTTTCGGAGACACAATCTCAACCCATTGATGGCACTAAGCCTGTTACTGAGTTAGAGGATGTTCTTGGTCAGCTTGAGACTGACTGTCGTGGTTTTGTTGACACGTACGCCAGAGAGGTATCCCAACGGTGAGTTTAGAGACATGGGGTAAGACGGAGAGCGTCTGGGACGACCTGACACAATTTACCCAAATTTAGATCTCACGACGATGGCGAGATCCTACTCCTGCTATAAATCACTATAATGGTGATTGCAGAGTTACAGAGATCGAGGGGTTCGCTGTATGCGGGTTGTGCTATGCACTTGTTGTTATGTTGTGTGTTGCCCTAAAGGCTCTCGTAGGCTGGCTTATAAGAACGCCAGAGCCAAGGGTTACAAGGAGAGTCCTAGCCGGATACGGTTACAGAGTCATAGACTAATAGTAACTAGTCTTCGTGAAACAGTAAAATGGAACTAACAAGGAGCCTCTACAGCGTTTTGACGCCCTTAGCCATCCGATCGTGCAGCTGGACGTCTCAGATCCACCGTCAACCTACACAACGCCTCTATGTTAGTTTCTCTTCAGCGCGTCCTAGGCTAATCACCCTCGGACCAACGTAAACGGGCAGCTACTCCTAAAATCAATCTAGCTGGTCTATGGTTCACCGGGCCTTGTTCATTGCCATGTAACTTGGGCAGCCCATGTTTTATTACTTATTAGATTAGTGACCCGCAGAGGCTTCGTTCAATCGTTTCTCTCCACTAGACGAATATGATGCGTCTATCCATCGGGACGCCTCGCCTCTTCTGCACCGCCGCTCAGGCGCTTCACCCGTGTCACCCCTCGTTCGCCTCGACGCCTCTGGGAGCCGCAGTGCATGCCCATGTTTCCGAGGATATGGCGCTTCGTCGGTGACCCTAGGCTTGCTCGTCCCCGAGGCGTCCATGTTCTACCTACCTCTCCCTGATTCAGGGCCCCTTTTCTTCCAGAACGCATCGTCCAGTTTCTGCGTGTGATGACATCCAAGATGATCGGAACCTCTAAAAGAGTATTTGAATTGCAACAATATGATAAATTGTTGCTAAGGTTGAAGTTAATGGAGGGAAAGTTGTGATGCAGTTATAAATATTTTTTGTCATGGTAGTATTATCATTGTGGCACGAAGATTATTTATTTTCAGTAATTACCCGCTCATCATTTGTAAACTGGAAAAAAATATTTCAAAATTTTATCCTTGGTTTTCTGATAATTTTGTTGGAAAAGGGGATGCCCTAAATTGTTTATCTCATTTTTAGGCAACCTGCAAAGACTAAGTAACCAAGAAACATGTACATCTTTTGTAATCTTAGTGTCAGGTTCCAGCCATCTTCATTCTTTGTTGTATGCTAGACAGTTTGACACTCACACAAATGCTGAAATATTTGTACAATGCCTAGGAGGACAATTTTGCTATCGTGTTTGTAACTTCGGGGAGTAAACATGAAAATAACCCAAATATGTATACGTTGTTTCAAGGAAACAACTTACACTTCCAATTGCACTCCCGTGAGGTATGAACCCTCCTTTTTTTTTCGCAATGCATCATTTATATTTTTCCCGTTTTCCTAACTTGATGTTTTGCTCATGAATTATAATCTTTTGCAGGTCTTCTTTATGCATAATGTGGTGGTTTTTGTGCAGGACTATTCGTGTATCAATAACTTGATATAGAGTTCTTAGTATGCTTTTTCTAAATTGATGTTTTCTTCATTTTTTTTCTTTTTCCAAATGGGGAGCGGAGCCCGGCCTCTGCATCAAGCGATGCAAACAGCCAATATTTTTATTAGAACCTCATTTTTTGGCAAAAGCCATTACAAATATGATACACATCGGAACCACCAAAACTAAACACTGAGCAAAAATAATAACTGTATCGCCAGCTTCCCAACGAGATCTGTCAAACCCCCATCAACCTGTTTCACCCCCCCATGGTCACCCACACTGTTGCCACTCGCCAAGAGAAGCTAGAGTGCCTTGGCACGGCGACACGAACTCAAGTGAAGGGGGTCCTAGAACCGCACAACATATCCAGGGAGTTGCGTCCACGCCCAGGCTCCGGATGTCGCCGCCTCCAAAATCTTCCACCAACCCGTCGTCAGCATATAGATCAAAGCGCGGACTCTCGCCACACCAGCCACCGGCACCACCTCGGTGCCAAGCAACACCACCCCCCATGTGCTAGCCACACCATCCTCCAGCCGCTTCCGTTCAACGCTGCTCCACAAGCGATGCTCCTAGGAGAGAACGCGATACCGACACCGCGACACTGCCATCGCCTGACCCGAAGATCTTAGGGTTTCCCCCGGAGTAGCACGGTTGAGGTCGACACAAGGTGCACGACGATGCCTTCATCAAGGTAACAACGTCGTAACGCCGCCATCGCCTGCCAATGGCTCGTTTTCACTAGCACCTATGTCTCCCCGCCTCCCTGCTGGGACTGGAAGACAGATCACGAGATCTACCAAACCAGCCGCAGGCCGACCACCTTCAACGAAGAAGATGACCACCTCCACCAAATCCAAGGCCTCCGTCTATCCCTACAGCCGGTGAGAACTCCAAAAGCGATGCACTCAAGAGAGGAACGATGTACATGACACCTCCATCGCTCGATCCCTCGGGATCTGAGGTTTCCCTGGGAGATTTCTTGGCTAGAGGGACGAGGGGCACCAGATCGCCATCCGCCACGTCACTGCTCCACCGGCCATGCCGCAGCCGCCACACACCAGAGATGCCACGCCGCTGAGGTGCCCGACGCGCACCCCATCCGCAACGAAGATTGGCGTCCCGCGCCACCGTTCTACGCCGGGGAAGACGAGAGATCCCCTCGCCGCCGGTGGCGCCTAGGCTTTGCCTGGTCACGACCTTGTTGGCAGCGGGGGAGAGAGGAGGGAAGGGAGTTGGAGAAGGCTGAGGAGGCGGCGGCTAGGGTTCCCCCCCCCTCGCCACACGGGGGCGAGATGAGGGAGGAGGCACGCATGTGTTTCACAAAATTATGATAATGGTGCACGTGAATAAAGGAAAAATTTCGTCTTCATGTTTCCTTCATGAATTAGATTAAATTGTGGGACCTCTTTATCCATAATACTGGTGCTTTTTGTGCAGGACTATTCGTGTAACAATAACTTGATATAGAGTTCTTGGTTTAATGAAATAATGGGGAGCGAAATGACCGCATCATGTGAACGAAAAATGAACAGTGAAATAAGGATTTTTTAGAGTCCTAGTGAGATAGCGATAGATCTGGCTGAGTATAACTTTCAAGCTTCAGAAATATTTCCTAAAGAAAGAAGAGACATCGTATGGCACTACTTGGGGGGGGGGGTGTCTAAAGCTCGATGCAGCAACTACTTGGGGGGGGGGGGGTCTAAAGCTCGATGCAGCAAGACCCTAGATTTGTCAAAATTGTATATATTGCGATATGAGAAGTTTGTTGTAACAAATTACCAATAAAGTGAAGGGTTCATATCCATGGTATGTGAACTTGGTGACAAAATTCATACTATGTGACCATTTCGTAGGAGTTATGGACAAAACAACATTTTTTGTCGTAACTAATAAAGGATTCACAATATTCTTTGCTTTTTGATCATGAAGAACTGTCAGATAATATATTCCATTCTATTGACAAATGAGAACAATGTGATAAAAGGGAAAGAGTTCTCCTGACTTCACAATGTTGGTCTTTTCAAGTCTAAAAATGAATTATGGTATGCATTGGTAGTATTAAGGCAATTTATCATAGTGATTACTATGTTGTAACTGTGGTCTTCAATCATCATCATTTGCATTTACTTGCCATGCTCTGATTGTTGTTCATCGGAAAATATTCCTCAATGTATGTATCTATGCATAATAATCTGAACCATAATAATTTGTCAAGACCGACGGGCGCGGCCATGCGCGTTTTTATGGTCTAGTATCCACGACAGTAGCCCCGGAGTCCTTCAAGATCCTCACGTCCTTTCGTCTAGCTTTGAGTGTAAGTATCACATCGTCTTCAATTTGTAGGTGGCTCGCGAAGAATCTTGGAGAGCTCCCAAATCATATTCCCATCCAGCTAAGCCTAGTCAGATAATTTTTGGTATGCTTCTGCAAACGAATTCAAGGCGAAGAACTCTCTAACGAATCGTTAGTGATTCTTCCAAGCTCCAGGAATGTCTTCAATATCATCATCCATGCGGGGCGGTATGTAAGCCGGAAAATCACGACTACTAGGCCATGGTCATAAGCACTGCCAAATTGCCGACTTGGAGCCTGCAAAGTCACGGACGTAGGAGCTTGCCGAGTTAAGGTCTTAGAGCATCTCATGTCACAGACGTGTAGGCTGAGGAGCCGTGTAACCTAGGAAACTTCCACGAAGGCAAAGTCGATGTCAAGCCTCCGGGTTCCGCTAGCTAGATTTCTCACCGTCTTAAAAGTTTTGTTGACATAACCATATATATCCCCCGAGCATTGAGTCGGCTTTGTTGAAGGCGGCTTGATGCTCAAAAGGACATGCGTTATTATATATCGTGATTGTAGCCCCCGAGCTCCAAGTCGGAGTTTCAAAAGAAATTCATCTTGGTGCTCTCAGAATAGCTTTAGAGAAAATGTGAATAGCGTAGCCCCCGCGCGTCAAGTCGGAAATTATGTCGGCTTGGTGCTCCAGAGGGAACTTCACAAAAATTTAGCATCGGTGTAGCCCTCGAGTGTCAAGGTGGAATTCACTTGAATCTTCCGGCTTGATGCTCAAAGAGAACTTTCACCATATCTTGTAGATCAATGGACTGTAGCCCCGAGGATTGTTCCGGCTTGGACGCAAGGAGGGACAAAACTCTTAAGTTAGAGATGTCAAGCCCCCGAGCATCAAGTCGGCTTCCTCAAAGGTGGCCCAAGTCTTTGGTCAACAACTTTAATTGCAGCCCCCGAGGTGTCAAGTCTAATGCAAAGCCGGCTCAAAAACACCTTAATCCGAGGACCGCGGCAATGTCCAAGTGTCATGTACCTAAGACATAAACATAAAAACACAATTGTATTAAATTGTTCCTTCAATTATGTCTAGTAAAAAAATGTAAGACGGAACAAGAGAGGCCTTTGAACAAGTGCTTTAAGCTGAAACGATGCAGCAGTTGGACAACATAAAACTGTTTAGGAGAGGAAAACTCAACTAATTTGAATAGTTTATCTAAAATTTTGTTTAAGCAAGTGCTGGAATATCCGTTCTTCCGGTTTTATACGCTTGACATTTCGTGAGACGGTAAAACTTTAAGCACAGAACATCTGCTGAGGCGATAGCGCTTAATAGCGAGACAATTCAGAACCTCAGAAACAAACACTGGCTTTAAGTGCTGAAATGTTACTACTCTGGAATCCACATATAAAACAACATAAAACGTGTAGCCAGAAAACTTAAACTAACGCCTGAAGGCGGGTTTTTTGCATGGTACTGGGGCCTTAAAAGGTCAAAACCAGTTAAAATCATACTCACGAGCGCAAGGTAAATCGTGGAAGAGGTATGATCAAAACAAAAACGGTAAAAGACTTAGGATACGAGTGAACCAATCTGAATCAGATGATCATAAATAATTAAAATAATAAATATAAGTAGGGACTTAGCTGTTTGAGCGGCAACGGTAAAGCTGGCTGTCGCGTGGAAGTCGGAAAAAATCTACGATGACGATGAAGCCGGCAAGGTCACCACAACGGAAACGAAATCGGACTGATGCCGTGTATAAACAAGTAGCCTTCCTCGTTTCCATCAGGTTGTTCTACCGAGGACGAGCGTAACGTGAAGATGTGGAAAAATCGAACCCGGCAATAACCAAACGCGGACTCAAGCTTGACGGAAAATAATTAGGCTGGCACATAATGTCTTTCTGTAGCCTGAAATCCGTGTACGTAGCTATCCTATGATCGACTTTGCTTTCCTTCTTCGTGAAGTAGTACCAGACGTGGCTTTCTCTTGGGATTTGTATTTGGCCATCCACGTTTGCTTCGACTGATCTGGCCGGCATGTGTGCAGCACCCCATGGAGATCATCGATTCGATCAAAGCTAGCACGTGGTGGCTGTTCAACTGATCTCTAGTAAAAACGCAACCCCTCGGAAAGATGGAATCGGTCCAATTATTTGTGCGCGCTTTGCCGGAAAATCCATGCAAACGACCAAACCAGCTGATCGATTGTTGAATTGTTTCAGCTTCAGGGATACTAGATCAATTAGAGATCGATCCCAGGATCTAAACCTTCACGCGTAGCCAAGAACTAATTAGACCAAAGGGCTCGTGCACCGTGCATCTGAACGTGAGAGTCACTGACTCCAAAGCAGAGACTGAATTGATCTAGCTTTGATCAATCACACGGAAACACGCATACACGAATCAACTGATTTGGTATTTGATGATGATCGACGAGCTTGCCGACTGGCCGCCGCTGGAAAGCCCTCATTCTTCCGATGTTGTTTGCCTGGGCGATGTTGACGTCGAGCCCTGGATACGCAAGGCATGCATATGCATGGAGACGAAGATGAAGCTTGCCGGCCGCGTCTAGATGAATGAATCGCTAGATGCGATCATGCCGCAATAGAAGGCGGCGAGGGATCCTGTCTTGATTCGTGCTGTAAGCGCCGCTTGCCCACAGTGGGCGCAAACTGTCGTGGTTTTATCGACACGTACGCCAGAGAGGTACCCCAACGGCGAGTTTAGAGACGTGGGGTAAGACGGAGAGCGTCCGGAATGGCCTGATACAACCCAGGTTTAGATCTCACGACGGTAGCAAGATCCTACTCCTGCTATAAATCACTATAATGGCGATATGCTGAGTTATAGAGATTGAGGGATTCGCTGTATGCGGGTTGTGCTATGCACTTGTTGTTATGTTGTGTGTTGCCCTAAAGGCTCCCGTAGGCTGGCTTATAAGGACGCCAGATCCAAGGGTTACAAGGAGAGTCCTAGCCGGATACTATTACAAAGTCCTACACTAATACTAACTAGTCTTTGTGTCCTCCAAGGCGCCGGCTTCCATCATAGGCGGTGGCATGCCGTCTTCCATCGCCTGGCTGGACCTGCGTCTTGTCTATCAGCAACTGGGCCGTCCGGTTAGGCCATAGGCTTAACCACTGTAACTACCTCGGTGAATTACGCTCTTAGTTACATGCCTAGATGAACGAAAGTGGTTAAAATAGTACGGTGGGGCCCAGGGCCACTCACGGTACACCTTTCGGCCGTCCTAACCACTTTTAGACATCGGGACAAGAACGAGCGGCATAATCGGCAGGCGAAGGGATCAACTACATACACAAATGAGTATGTATGCAAGCCACATACAACAGTCATCAGAGCCATTCCATCTAAAAGAAATGGAAATATTGCAACGCCATACGGCAAGATTCAAATGTCCTAGATAGATATAATAATTTAGGATAGCTCCTCATACATCACACATCAGAGTATCAGGCGGAAGCGGAAAACAAGATCCGAGTACGGATAAGAAGCAACTCGGCATAAGATGCCCCATAAATAAACACATCCCGTCCATAGATCTCACGGATCCCCGTTCCCGGAATCTCTACACCGAACGATCGTTCCCGAAATCTCTACACCCGCAAGACGATCGTTCGGTGTAGAGATTACGGGAACGGGGATCCGTGAGATCTGTGGGCGGGATGTGTTTATTTATGGGGCATCTTATGCCGATTTTCTTCTTATCCGTACTCGGATCTTGTTATCCGCTTCCACCTGAAACTCTGATGTGTGATGTATGAGGAGCTATCCTAAATTATTACATCTATCTAGGACATTTGAATCTTGCCGTATGGCGTTGCAATATTTCTATTTCTTTTAGATGAAATGGCTCTGAGGACTGTTGTATGTGGCTTGCATACATACTCATTTGTGTATGTAGTTGATCCCTTCGCCTGCCGATTACGCCGCTCGTTCTTGTCCCGATGTCTGAAAGTGCTGAGGACGGCCGAAAGGTCTACCGTGAGTGGCCCTAGGCCCCACCGTACTATTTTAACCACTTTTGTTCATCCAGGCATGTAACTAAGAGCGTAATTCACCGAGGTAGTTACAATTGGTATCAAAATTGGTTGCCATCCCGCCCTTCAGGGTCTCAGCCAAAATGGTCGTTGTCAGTCTAGCAAATATTTTGGTAGTTATGTATACTAGGGAAAACCAAAACGTGAGAGTAGGACTGCTTCCATTTTTCTTCTTAACCACCCACCCACCCTTTTCTGCTAAGGAAGTGTAACGTTTTCAATCCTCTTCTAAAAATTCAAACTAGGATTCACGTGTTCTGGGTTCCGTAGTACCATAGGTTGTGTGTGTGTGTGTGTAATTCCTTGTCTACCTGTTGCATCCAAATGTTCTCACTATTTGCCTTTTGGTTATCAACTGTTGGTATATTCCATACCGAAAGGCCTTTGTAAACCGACGCGATCTATTCTGATTCGTCGTATACCGATGCGATCTATCTTACTCTTTGTTATCCGACGTTATCTTGTTGGGGTGTTCTTTTTTGTAGTTACCAATCTTTAGGTTCATCTTAAGAAGAAGGTATTGGGATATGTGTTTTACTGATTCATGTGCAAAGTAATGATTTGAGTGCGGGATGGAGTCGCGACCATGCCACTACTTTTATCATTTTCTTTTGTATATTGAACTAGTAGAGTTACTAATCTTGATGCGTTAAGTGGTTTTGCGCATATAGTGGTATTTTAATGCCGAAATTTGCGGAAATTTTTCTTTGTTAGTTGTGTACCACACTCCTTGTTCAGTCGTGTGCGTTATGCTTAATATCTTCTAGTTGCCTTGAACTTTGTTGATATTTTAATATCATCTCAGTGAATTGCATTCTTTAATCTTGATTAATTCCATTTTGGTACTATTTTGGATTATTATCATTCTCCATTATAGTACTGACTTGTGTTTTATATCAATCACAGGATGGCACCACCACGCCGTTCTGAGGAGGACATACCACCTGAACTTGGGTCTGCTTTGGCAAGTATTGCAAATGCTTTGGGCACTATGCAGCAGAACCAGCAGCGCTTCGAGGAAAGCGTGAGGAGGAATGAGTTTGCTCCGCTACGTCCACCTCCCAAGCGAGGAGACATCAAGAGTTTTCTCAAGTTCAACCCACGCCAATTTGAGGTGTCTGATCAGCCACTTGATGCGGATGATTGGCTTCGTGAAGTGTCAAGGTTGCTGATGACTGCGGATGTTCCCGAGCAGGAATGGGTCAAGTGTGCTACTCACCTTCTGAAGGGAGATGCAGCTCTCTGGTGGGAAAATTACCTCAAGGCAGATCTTTCTGGTTTTCAGCCTACTTGGGAGCAGTTCACTGCTGCTTTCAAAGAGCAATATCTGTCAGAAATTGTCATGGAAAGGATGAAGGAAGTGTTTCTTAACCTCAAGCAGGGCACTGACAATGTCAACACCTACATCAGAAACTTCATGAACCTGTCTCGTTATGGTGGCGATGAGATCTCTGATGACAAGAAGAAGCAAAAGAGGTTTCGGCAAGGCCTCAATGCTTCCATCAAATATGCAATCACTCATGCAAGGCCGACATCTTTTCTGGAACTTCAACACACAGCTCTGCAGGAAGAAGCAAGTAGGCAAGTGTTTGAGGAGTCAAAGAAACACAGCCGTGATACAGCAAGCTCTTCTGCTATGACAGCTCCTTCTAAGCGTCGTATCTGGGTTCCTAACACCCCACCGTCGCTCCCTGCTCCACCAAGACCTTCAAGCTACGCACCAAGGCCACCAAACTCCTTCACTGCGGCTCCTAGGGGCTACAACCACAGCTACCCAGGAGCGCCTGGCGGAGTCCCTGGCTACGTTGCTCCACGTCCACCTGGTGCTTTCTATACTTGTGGAAACACTGGGCATCAGCACTGGAATTGTCCAATGAACAACAAAGCTCTGCCACCACCACCTCCAAGACCTGCGGCAAGTGCTCCTATGATTCGTGCACCTCCACCTCGGGCTCTCAACATCAACACTAAGCCTGGGTCTACAGTTGCTCGTGCCAACTGTGTCAACGTCGCTCAAGCTGAGCATGCACCTGGAGTTGTCATGGATATGCTTCCTGTTAACTCAGTTCCTGCACGAGTGTTGTTTGACTCTGGTGCATCGCATTCTTTTATCTCTACGAGTTTTGCTGATAGGAATGGGTTATCTATGGATCCTCTCCCCAAGCGTTTAATGGTTCTTTCTCCTGGAGCAACAATGGCATCTTCTAAAATCAGCCATAACAATCAAATTGAGATTGGTGGTTCTTCGTTTCCGGCTTCCTTAATTTCTGGGCAATTCTGATATTGATGTTATCTTGGGCATGGATTGGTTGACAGCAAATGCAGCTGTGATTGATTGTGCGGAACGTTCGGTTTCTCTGAAAATTCCTGAAGGCCATATAGTCTATTCTCCAAGTCTGACTCCTGCAATTCAGCTTTATTCTTTGACGTCTCTGAATGATGATGCTATGGAAGGTATTCAGAGTGTCCCTGTAGTTTGTGAGTTTCCAGATGTTTTTCCTAAAGAGTTGCCAGGTATACCTCCGGATCGTGAGGTTGAGTTTGTCATTGAACTTGAACCTGGCACCGCTCCTATCTCCAAGCGGCCTTATAAAATGGGTCCTGCTGAGTTGGCTGAACTCAAACGTCAATTGGATGAACAAGAGAAGTTGGGTTTCATTCAGCACAGTACTTCTTCTTGGGGTAGTCCAACCATCTTTGTGAACAAGCGAGACAAGACTGATAGACTTTGTGTTGACTATCGGGCACTCAATGCTAAAACAATCAAGAATAAATATCCCCTTCCGCGGATTAATGAGCTCTTCGATCAGCTAGCTGGAGCTGTGGTATTCTCTAAGCTTGATTTGAGAAGTGGTTATCATCAAATCAAGATCCGCAAGGAAGATGTTCCCAAAACAACCTTCACCACCCGCTATGGCATGTATGAGTACACGGTCATGTCTTTCGGTCTCACCAATGCACCTGCCACCTTCTCGAGGCTTATGAACTCGGTTTTCATGGAGTATCTTGATAAGTTCGTTGTGGTCTATCTGGATGACATTCTAGTCTATTCTAAGTCAAAAGAAGAACATGAAGAACACCTTCGGTGTGTCCTAAATAAGCTTCGTGAGAACCGTCTGTATGCAAAGTTCTCCAAGTGTGAATTCTGGCTGCCTCAAGTCACATACCTTGGTCACGTCATCTCTGCCAAGGGCATTGCCGTCAACCCAGAAACTATTAAGACAATTATGGACTGGCTTCCACCCATAAATGTCAAAGAAGTCCGGAGTTTCCTTTGTTTGGCCAGTTACTGCCGCCGCTTCGTTCAAAATTTCTCGAAGATTGCGAAGCCTCTTACCGATCTCCTCAAGAAAGGAAAGAAATACCTTTAGACTCCTGCATGTCAAGCAAGCTTTGAAACACTCAAAGAGAAGCTCACTTCCACACCAGTCTTGGTTCCTCCAGATACATCAAAGCCTTTCCAGATTTTCTGTGATGCTTCATTGCAAGGATTGCGTGTGGTCCTTATGCAAGAAAAACAAGTTGTTGCTTATGCATCTCGTCAGTTGAAAACGCATGAGATCAACTATCCTACACATGACCTCGAACTCGCAGCAGTTGTCTTTGCTTTGAAAGTATGGAGGCATTACTTGCTTGGGAACCGTTGTGAGATCTTTTCTGATCACAAGAGTCTGAAGTATATCTTCACACAGCCGGATCTCAACCTTCGTCAGAGGAGGTGGATTGAAACAATCAATGATTTCGATTTGACCATCAACTACACTCCGGGCAAAGCCAATGTCATGGCAGATGCTCTCAGCCGAAAAGCTTATGTTAACAACCTCATGGTGGAAGAACAACAGCCTCTCTTGTGCGAGGAATTCAGCAAGCTCAACCTTGAAATTGTGGATCAAGGGTATCTTCTGAACCTTCTAGCAACACCTCTCTTGGAAGAAAAGGTCCGTTCCATTCAGCTTGGTGATCCTTACACTAAAAAGATCATTTCCAACATTCAGCTTCCGAAGTATGAGTCTTTTCACGTAGATGACCAAGGCACTCTTTTCTTTGAACACCGGATGTTTGTTCCGAACTACCCGGGTTTAAGAGAGCAAGTTCTCAAGGAGGCGCATGATTCTGTTCTTTCTATCCACCCTGGCAGCACTAAGTGTACATGGACTTGAAAACACAATATTGGTGGCCTGGTTTGAAACGATATTGTGCCAAGTATGTCTCGGAGTGTGATGGTTGTCGCAGAGTTAAAGCTGTCCATCAGAAACCTTCCGGTCTTCTACATCCATGGAAGCCTCCGGAATGGAAATGGGAGAAAGTAGAGATGGACTTCATCACTGGTTTTCCAATGTCGCAGAAAGGCAACAATGCAATCTTTGTTGTCATTGACAGGCTTTTCCAAAGTTGCTCACTTCTTTCCAGTCAAGGAAACAATTTCTGCAATTCAGTTGGCTGAGCTCTATATCAACAGAATTGTCTCTCTGTATGGAGTTCCTCTTGAGATCAGTTTAGACCGTGGAAGCATCTTCACTTCCAAGTTCTGGGGAAGTTTCCAAAATGCTTTGGGAACAACACTAAACTTCAGCACAGCTTACCATCCTTAGTCGCAAGGACAAGTTGAAAGGATCAATCAAATTCTAGAAGATATGCTCCGTGCTTGCGTTGTCTCTTTCGGCATGAAGTGGGAAGAATGTCTTCCTTATGCTGAATTCTCTTACAACAACAGTTTCCAGAAAAGTCTAAAGATGGCACCATTTGAGGCTCTCTATGGTCGCAAGTGCAGAACTCTGATTGGTTGGTCGGGCGCAGGTGAAAGAATATTGTTTGGCCCCGACATTGTAACTCAAGCGGAGGAGAAAGTTCACATCATTCTTGAAAATCTGAAGATTGCTCAAAGTCGCCAAAAGAGCAATTATGACAGAAAGCACATAGACATGGAGTATATCCCTAGTGATCTCGTTTACCTTCGTGTCACTCCCATGAAAGGCACGTACCGCTTTGCTATCAAAGGAAAGCTGGCCCCTAGATACATTGGTCCTTTTAAAATTCGTGGAAGAAGAGGAGAAGTTGCTTATGCTCTTGAGCTCCCTGAACAACTCAAAGTCCATGATGTTTTCCACATCTCCCAACTCAAGAAGTGCTTCAAGGATCCCGGCAGGACCGTGGACCATGAACTCATCAATCTCCAAGAAGATCTATCTTATCAGGAACACCCCACAAAAATTCTTGAAGTCGCAGAAAGAAGGACTCGCAACAAGTCCATCAAGTTCTGCAAGGTGCAGTGGTCGCACCATTCCGTTGATGAAGCCACCTGGGAACGTCAAGATGAGCTCCGTGCCAAGTACCCTACCCTCTTTGAGTCTTCTTCTTCTTCCTAGAATCTCGGGGCGAGATTCCTGTTTGGTGGGGGAGAGTTGTAGCATCCCAATTGTCTAACAATTGTAATGCTACTTGGTCTAGTAAGATATTGGCTACTTCCTATATATAATTGTTGCATCATAATCATATCATGCTCATGTCATCATGCCACCTTGCATTTGAGCATCATATAAAACCCTTCTTCTTTTGGCTCTTCTCTCATATGCATTATTAATTATATTTGCCTCTTGATATTGTATTTGGTTATTGATATATTGTTTAAATGCCCAAGTTGAGTTGGGGGCATATCTTTTATTCCCCTCCATGATCTTTTCTTTTCACCACCTTATAATTCCACCATCCTTTTACCCATGAGCTTGCAATTCTTTTTCTTTTGATTTTATCCTAGCTCATGTGGTGGGGTGGATCTAATCCTACTTATCTTTTGCTTGGACTTTATTTCCACTTCTTGGGAATGCATACGAATAATGCCATATCATTATTATTGTTTTCACAAAATTAATCATGGCACTTATTATTTTTGCATGGGCCATGCAACCTTCACCACCACCTTTTACTCCATTGGTTTTTCCTTTGATTAATGGATCCTATCTTTGTGGACCATCTCCTACCATTCCACCATCCCCATATTCTCATCCATATCTTTTTGTTTTCTTTTATTTTCTTCATGCATGATCATATGAGGCTTACTCTTTCTATCTCTTTCTCTCTCTTTTCTTGGGTTCTTCTCCACCTTAGCTTATGCTAGATCAAGCCCCTATTTCCTCTTGGTTTGGTCTCATAAACAAAATTCAAAACCTAAACTCTAATAAAAGCCTAACCTATCTTCCTGTCTCTAATTTTCTTCTAACCCTAATTCTACACAAAACACTAAACCCTAAACCTCCTCTCCCTCTATATCTCTAACATGCTGGTCCCACCTAGCCCCTCTCACCCCTGGCCCACACCCCAGCCACCACTACCCTACCCTAACCCTCAAATCCCTAAACCGAGCTACCCCATCTAACCTAGCCAAGTGCACCCGAGCCCCTCCCCTCTTCCTCTCTTTCTCTCTGTCGTGTGGGCCTAGCTGCACCACCACGCCGTCCCTACCTGGCGGCCTCCACCACCTCACCCTGCCCTGCCTACCTGCCCCCGGCCCGAGCACGTGATCGGGGAGAAAAAGGGAAGGGCCGAAGCCACTTTACCCTGAGTCGCTCCCCCACGGCAACCCTCCTTCCTCTCCCTCCCTTTCTCCTCCTCTCACACGCCTCCTGCATCGCCCAGATCCACCCCAAGCTCTGCCGCGCCTCCCCCTTCTTCCTCGCCGTCGCCAGCTCTTGCCGCCAGTCGCCGCCGTCTACCCCGGCGTCTCGTCGCTCTGGCCGGCGTGCGCGTCATGGAGGTGGCCTGGAAGACCAAGAGCAGACCCCTGCTTCTCCCTAGACACGCCGACGTGAAGAAGGAAGCCCCCAGGACACCCAGAACCTTGCCGCTCCCCGAAACCCTAGGTCGCCGGAGCTCCTGCCTCGTCGACGATCCACCGTGCCTCACCCAGATCTGACACCGCCAATCTCCCCGCGGTACGCATCTCTCCCTCCCTGACATCCTCCGCTTCGCTGTCGCTGTCTAGTGCCGCCGCTCGTTTCGCCGAACGCCCTCGGTGCGCCAGAGGTCGCTGGTGTCTGCTAGTTTCCCGCGCCGCATCGAGCCGTAGCTAGGCCCCAGCCACCCTCCTGTCAGCTCCTCTAGCCCACCGCAGTGGCTTCGCCTCCCTGCGTGAGCACCCCAGGTCGCGGGATCGAATCCCCCGCGCCGCGCGCGCGCTGTCGCCGCGAGTGCCGTCAGAGATCAGAGAAGATCCACAGTGCGCGTTGACACTTTGCACTTAACCCCCCACCTTTTTGACTCCTACAACCCGTGCTCCTAGAGGCCCCACCTGTCAGCCGCTCTGGCCTTATTGCAGAAAAGCCCCTCTGTTCCTCAGGCCGTAACCCGCGCTCCAGCTCGGTCCCACCTGGCGGTCGCTGCGCGTTCGATCGCTGGCACGTGGGCCTCCAGTCGCTGGCCCACCTGTCAATCGCAGGGGCTAGCTAAGCCCGCGGTAGAAAAAGGATTTTCCGCGCGTGTGGCCCCAGTTAGCAGTGGCCCACCCGTCAGTGGCTGTGGCTAGCTCGAGCTGAGTAACAAAAGACTGCCCGGTTGTCTGATTTAATTAAACCCTTTTCCAAAATTGATTTAAATTCAAATTCAAATCAGATTTAAATAACTTTTCAAATATAAATCCAAATAATACAAATAATATATGTTTTTGAATCAGAAAAATGCGAGGAATTCAAGTATGCCATTCAAAATAATGTTTGAACACTTTAAAATTTCGAGGTGATTAAAATTACAACAAAATGCCCTTTTTCTTAATAAATTAATAACTTCAATTCTACAACTCCAAATTTAACAAATAATATGTCTAAATCGATCAGCGCAACGAGCCCGTTCTATCTATGCAGTCCTTGTTCTGAATTGAAGCATGCGTCATGCCATTATTAAAAATCTGAACTGTTTATGACAATATAACTTGGTTAAATAAATAACAAAATGCTTTATTTCTTGTATCCACACCTCACCTTTGCCATGCTACTTTATGTTGGAGATATGCCCAAGAGGCAATAATAAAGTGGTTATTATTATATATTTATGTTTATGATAAATGTTTACATCCCATGCTATAATTGTATTATTAGGAAACACTAATACATGTGTGTTTTGTAAACATAAAAGAGTCCCTAGTAAGCCTCTTGTTGAACTAGCTTGTTGATTAATTGATGATCATGGTTTCCTGATCATGGACATTGGATGTGATTAATAACAAGGTTATATCATTAGGAGAATGATGTAATGGACGCACACCCATAGTAAGCGTAGCATAAAGATCAAGTCATTAAGTTCGTTTGCTATAAGCTTTAAAATACATAGTAACCTAATCCTTTGACCATTAGGTTATGTTAATCACCATCACCGGATGGGTACTTTGATGACATCAAACACCGCTTCGTAACTGGGTGGTCATAAAGGTGTCATTGGGTATTCTGAAAGTATGTGTTGAAGTGCATGGACTAAGATTGGGATTTGTCCATCCATATGACGGATAGATATGCTCTGGGCCCTCTCGGTGGAATGTCATCTAATTAGCTTGCAAGCATGTGACTGGGTCACAAGAGATGACATATCACGGAACGAGTAAAGAGTACTTATCAATAATGAGGTAGAACTAGGTATGGAGATGCTGACGATCAAACCACGGGTAAGTATAGTATCGCGTGACAAAAGGAATTGGTTTCGTATGTAAATGGTTCAATCGATCACGAAGTCATCGTTGAGTATGTGGGAGCCATTATGGATCTCCAGGTCCCGCTGATGGTTATTGATAAGAGATGTGTCTCTGTCATGTCTGCATATTCACGAACCGTAGGGTGACACACTTAAGGTTCAAAGTTGTTTTAAGTAGATATGGAATGTGCGTTGGAGACCGAATGTTGTTCGGAGTCTCGGATTGGATCCGGGACATCACGAGGAGATCCGGAATGGTCCAGAGAATAAGATTCATATATTGGGGATCATTTTCTGAGTTAGGAAATGTTCCCGAGTGTTTGTATGGAGATTCTAGAAGGTTTCGGAATGTTCTGGAAGGTTCTAGAGGATTTCTTGGAGTTTGCTTGAAAACCAAGAAAGGGTCAAAGGAAACCTAGTGGGGCAAGACACGGATTCGTGGGGGAGAAGGACTCCTCCCCCCTTCCCACCGCCGGCCATAGGAGGGGAGTCCTACTAGGACTCCCCCTCCACAGGAGCGCCTCCCCCCTTAAATAGAAGGGCAGGGGCGCCCCCTCCTACCCGGCTCTTACAGCTCCCAATCTCTGCCGCCTCTCTCCTCCACCTTTCTTCTACACAGGCATAGGCGAAGCCCTGCAGAATTCTCTACTCCACCACCACCACCACGCCGTCGTGCTGCTGGGATTCCGTGGAGAAGATCTACTACCTCCGCTGCTCGCTGGAACGGGGAGAGGAAGGTCTGCTTCGACTCCGCATGTGTGACCGACTGCGGAAGCGCTGCCGGAACGCGGCGCCGGAAGGATCGTCCACACGATCTTGAGATCGGCAAGTGATCGACTACATCAACCACGAGATCTAATCTCGTTAACGCTTTCGGATCTATGAGGGTTAGTTCCTATCTATCTCGTTGCACTTGTCTAATAGATTAGATCTTGGCTTTTATCTAGATTAGATCTGGGTTTTGTTCGTTCTTGCGGTAGAATTTTTTTTTTCCATGCTACGAACCCTTCAGTGGTATCAGAGCCGTGTCTATGCATAGATCTGTTGCACGAGTAGAACACAATGGTGTTGTGGGCGTTGGTGCTCGTGCCGTCTTTTGCTTTGTGTACTTTGCATCTTGCGGCATGGTGGGATGAAGCGGCTCGGGCTAACCTTACATGTCATCGCACATGAGACTTGCTCCACGCTTGACGTGTAACTTTCTTTGCACAAGTGGCTTTGCGGGTGTCTGTCTCTCCCACCATAGTATAGATCCAATTTACACTTTGCACTTGATAGCACTTGTATCAACGTTGTGGTTCAGTTTCGTAGGTAAGATCCGTTATTGTTCGAAAGCCCCAAGCCACGTAAAACATGCAAAGAAATTTAGAGGCGTCTAACTTGTTTTTGCAGGGGTTTTGTGATGTGATATGGCCATTATGTGATTGTGATTATATTTGATGTATGCAATGATCCTTATTGTAATATGGCAACCGGCAGGAGCCTAATGGTTGTCTTCAATTCTGTTAAGACCTGCGTGTCTATTCATCTTGTAATAGCTTTGTTCCAAGTAGTTGTAATAGTTGCTAGTGATGATGGACAACCATGAAGCGGCGCCACGGACCTTGACGCAATGCTGGTGATGATGGAGATTATGTCCGTGCTTTGGAGATGGAGATCAAAGGCACAAGAAGAAAGGGCCATATCATATCACACTAATTATGAATTGCCTGTGATGTTAATCCTTTATGCATCTTGTATTGCTTAGATCACGACGGTAGCATTATAAGATGATCCCTCTCACTAAATATCAAGTAATAAAGTGTTCGTCCTTAGTTGGCACCGTTGCTAAGACTCGTCGTTTCGAAGCATCTCGTGATGATCGGGTGTGATAGACTCTACGTGTGCATACAACGGGTGCAAGCCAGATTTGCACATGCGGAAACTAAGGTTAACCTGGATGAGCCTAGCATGTACAGACATGGTCTCGGAACACGGAATACCGAAAGGTAAAGCATGAGTCATATGGATGATATGATGAACATGTTGATTGTTCGCCTTTAAAGCTACATCATCTCACGTGATGATCGGACTTGGTGTAGTGGATTTGGTTCATGTAATCACTAAAACAACTCGAGGGATGTTGTTTTGAGTGGGAGTTCATTTGTAATTTGGATTAGTCGAACTCAATTTATCATAAACACAATCAAAGTGAATTTGCATAGTTTGTTGTAGTCATTGGCATCCGTTCACCACCTTACGCTTAGTTATAGTTGAGATAGTGGAACTATAGAAATTCTAGATATTTACTTTACGAACTGGTATCGTATTGTTTTGAATGTCAATTTAAAGTTTATAAGTCCTATTGCAAACTTTCAGCAAACTCTATTTACTCCATGAAGTTTAATAAATAGCATTAAATCAAGAGTAACAATTCCAGTGTTAGTATCTAATGTATCATGTTTGCCTCCATGATTCTTGATACGCAAAAGATTGTTTTTAATATCAAGTTTATCTAAGAGCTGAAAGCAATGTTTCAGAAACCATCATATGTGAAAGCTATTGCGATATCTAAAACAATGTGTTGGTTACAACATGATAGAGTATATGTCCTCATATTTAATGAGAATTTGTGAAGGTTGGAGACGCTAGTCGTCCTAATCCTCCAAAAGGTTTTGAAAAAGAAACATTATACTCGCAATTCACCTTTATAAGCTATAGCAGCTTGATCATGAAAGTTGTCATGATAAGGATGAATAGAAGATGTAAGTAAAATGTTTACTACACTAAAGGATTACTAAAGAATGGATTTTTGAAAGAACACCAAACATTTGATGATGGTGATCCACCTCAAAAGTGCAAGTCAAAAGGTATTAGTAGTTGACTATATACGCTTTGTACCATGTGTCATGTTGATGACACCACTATTGATGTTGATAGATTCTTTTAAAAGAAAAGGAATTGCTGAAAGAGAATCTATAAAATATTTGGCAGAAAATAAAAGGTTGGAGATGTCCAACTTAGGCATATAGAAGATATACATGTTATGGTTGTATTCCTTGCTTGTTAAACAATGTGGTTCTTAGGTATTGGATACCAAATTGGTTGGTATGAAGTGTCATACAGGACAACACAATTCATGAACTTCAATGGCCTAAGTAACTAGCAAGAGAAAATGTGATGATGTTCATCGAAAACAAACAAAGGGTTGTTGTGTTGCTCGTTAACATCAAACCTAGCCTTCAAGATTTGTTTTATATAATTGTTATTTTGTTCCGGTATTACGAGAACAATGGTTGTTCAAATAATTACCGTATTCCATAAAGGATGGATGAACTTTTACAAGTCTTGTGGGAGAAATCACATCCATAAACACTATTGCTAAAATGTCGCAAGACAAATGATTAAAAGATCACTTATGAAGTGACATCGCTGTTTAAATTATATTTGAAAGAAAACATGAAGAAACTCCATGTTGATGGAATTTTGGAGTCTTTGATTTTGATCAATTGACGCATGTGAGACTTTCCTCGAGATAATTGAAACTCCGTCCATAGGCCAGAGAGGAACTGATGACTAGCTTATTGGAAATTGTGCATGCTGATGTGCATAGTCCATTATGTGTAGCCATATGCGATGGATCTTTTTGCTTCATATGCTTTCTCCGAAAAATTTGAGTGAATATATCTGTATATTTACTTAATAAGGAGGAAGTATGAAACATTTGAAAGTTGTTCAAAGACTTTCAAGATGAAGTTGAAAATCATTGTAACAAGAAAATAAAGAGTTTATGATTGGATTATAAAGGAAGATATTTGAGTTACATGTTTAGCAAAAACACCTAAGACTTGAGGAATTGTTCTATGATTTGTGTTTCCCGATAAACCATAGGAGTATGGCATATTCGAGAGATGAAATCAAACCATGTTTGATATGGTAAGTTAAAGGGTGTCATTTTTAAAACTGCCATTATGTTTTTAAAGATTGAAGCTTTAGGGACTACCGCTTTTACACTTAAAAGAGCTCCATCGTGATCCGTTGAAATGACACCATATAAGTCATGGTTTGGGATAAAACCCGGGTTGTCCTTTCTTAAATTTTTGGTATGCTAGGCATAAGTAAAATGTTTACAACCAAAGTCGGATAAGCACGTCTTTGTAGGTTATTCCAAAGAATTTGTTGGGAATTTCTCCATAATGCCGAAGACAAAAGAGTTTGTCTCTTGGAACGTCAAGTTTCTTGAGAAAGAATTTTTCGTGAAAAGTTAAGTGGGAGGACAATAGAACTTTGATAAGGTTGTTGAACCTTAGCTATATGTGCTAAGTAGCACAGCGCCGGAAAGTGTCCCGGTGGCGGCCACAATGCTCATGGCTCTCGTGATTACAAAAGGTGTGATCTCGGAGATTAGAGTTCCTATAGAACCATGTGGGTCGGTAAGAATCAAATAGTAAGATTTGATAAGCAAGTCGTTATTGTTTTGACAATGATGAACCGACTACATGCAAAGAAGCGATGATGGGCCCTGACTCCATAAAATGACTAGAAGTCATGGAATCCGTGATAGCATCCATACACGAGAAATCAAGTTTCTGAACTTTGAAGACCCTCTGGAAAGGCGTGAAGCCCATCGGTCGTGTTTGGATCTATAAAGAAATAGACATGGATGTTTCAAATCTATGAAATAGTCGACATGTCGGAAAGAGTTTACGACAATGTTCAAGGAATTGACTATGATAAGATTTGATCTTTCATAGCGATATTTAGTCTGGACGGATTAATGTAGCAACCACTACATATATTTTGGTATATGGTAGTTGAACAAACAAAACAAGTTCTTCTAATAGAATGGTTACCTAGGACATGTAAATGACAGGATCCAAAGGGTTTTGTTAATTCAAAGGATGCTAAAAGAGTATGCAAAACTTCAATGGTTGAAGTAAGCATAGAGGAGTTGGAATCTTCACCATGATGAAACTGTTAAAAGAGTTTAAATTCATCGGAGATGATGAAGATGCTTGCATTTGCAAGAAATTAAGTGGGAGCGCTGCGACATATTTCTAATACATTATGTAGAGGACATATTGTTGATTGGAAATGATGTATCTTGTATTGACACAGGTTAAGAATTTCATTTCGATGAAAGACTTAGTCATAACTCAAGAATTAGGCATCAATGTCTATATGAATAGATTGAGGCGCTAATATGGTTTTGCCAAATGTACATAGATAAGATGTTGAATGAGTTCAATATGGACACAACAAGGAAGGTTCTTGACGCACGGAAAGGACTAAATCAAGATTCAAGTGTGTTGACACGAGATTCATGTGTTTTTACACTTGGTGAAATCACAAGAATATTTTGATCAATCATTCTTTGAGATGTACACATCCAGATATGTCCTATGCTCTAAATGTTATGAGTATATACCAGAATGATTCATAAGATGATCATTGGACAATAGTAAAGATATTTTTATGAGCTTTGGAAGAACTAAGAATATATCATGTATAAGTGACAAATAGTTAAAGGTAGTTCATTGTAAAGTGTTACATTGATACTAGTTTTGTCACAAGATACAAATTAAATTTATCTCAATTTAGACTATGGGTGGCACAATATAATGGAAAGGATGTTCCATGATGGATTTGGATGAGTTCCAAAGTTGAGATATTGTGACGGATACTACAACAAAAGGCTAAGTATATAACTGCTATAGTAGCAGCAAAGGAGGGCATTTGTGTTAAGTAGTTTGTTATCAAACTAGGTGTGGTTCATAGTGGGATAATACTATGAAGATACATTGTATGACAATTGTATCAACATGATTTAATCCCAAGGAACTAAAGGTCTCACCAAAGGACCAAATTTATACAATGCCATCTCATTAGAAAATGAGTAATGCGTAGAGACGCAAGGACATGTAAATACACACGGACCTAGAAGTGTCAGATCCAAAGAATATGTTTACCACTAGCAATAGTGTCTGTACAACACCAGAAAGCCATAGGTGTTGTATGCACAAGTTTTTAACTAGATTATTGACTCTAGTGCAAGTGGGAGACTGTTGGAGATATGCCCAAGAGGCAATAATAAAGTGGTTATTATTATATCTTTATGTTTATGATAAATGTTTACATCCCATGCATAATTGTATTATTAGGAAACACTAATACATGTGTGTTTTGTGAACATAAAAGAGTCCCTAGTAAGCCTCTTGTTGAACTAGCTTGTTGATTAATTGATGATCATGGTTTTCTGATCATGGACATTGGATGTGATTAATAACAAGGTTATATCATTAGGAGAATGATGTAATGGACACACACCCATAGTAAGCGTAGCATAAAGATCAAGTCATTAAGTTCGTTTGCTATAAGCTTTAAAATACATAGTAACCTAATCCTTCGACCATGGGGTTATGTTAATCACCAACACCGGATGGGTACTTTGATGACATCAAACACCGCTTCGTAACTAGGTGGTCATAAAGATGTCATTGGGTATTCTGAAAGTATGTGTTGAAGCACATGGACTAAGATTGGGATTTGTCCATCCATATGACGGATAGATATGCTCTGGGCCCTCTCGGTGGAATGTGATCTAATTAGCTTGCAAGCATGTGACTGGGTCACAAGAGATGACATATCACGGAACGAGTAAAGAGTACTTATCAATAATGAGGTAGAACTAGGTATGGAGATGCTGACGATCAAACCTCGGATAAATATAGTATCGCGTGACAAAAGGAATTGGTTTCGTATGTAAATGGTTCAATCGATCACGAAGTCATCGTTGAGTATGTGGGAGCCATTATGGATCTCCAGGTCCCGCTGATGGTTATTGATAAGAGATGTGTCTCTGTCATGTCTGCATATTCACGAACCATAGGGTGACACACTTAAGGTTCGAAGTTGTTTTAAGTAGATATGGAATGTGCGTTGGAGACCGAATGTTGTTCGGAGTCTCGGATTGGATCTGGGACATCACGAGGATATCCGGAATGGTCCGGAGAATAAGATTCATATATTGGGGATCATTTTCTGAGTTAGGAAATGTTCCGGAGTGTTTGTATGGAGATTCTAGAAGGTTTCGGAATGTTCTGGAAGGTTCTAGATGATTTCTTGGAGTTTGCTTGAAAACCAAGAAAGGGTCAAAGGAAACCTAGTGGGGCAAGACACGGATCCGTTGGGGAGAAGGACTCCTCCCCCCTTCCCACCGCCGGCCATAGGAGGGGAGTCCTACTAGGACTCCCCCTCCCTAGGCACGCCTCGCCCCCTTAAATAGAAGGGGAGGGGCGACCCCTCCTACCCGGCTCTTATAGCTCCCAATCTCTGCCGCCTCTCTCCTCCACCTTTCTTCTGCACAGGCATAGGCGAAGCCCTGCAGAATTCTCTACTCCACCACCACCACCACGCCGTCGTGCTGCTGGGATTCCGTGGAGAAGATCTACTACCTCCGCTGCTCGCTGGAACGGGGAGAGGAAGGTCTGCTTCAACTCCGCACGTGTGACCGACTGCGGAAGCGCTGCCGGAACGCGGCACCGGAAGGATCGTCCACACGATCTTGAGATCGGCAAGTGATCCACTACATCAACCACGAGATCTAATCTCATTAGCGCTTTCGGATCTACGAGGGTTAGTTCCTATCTATCTCGTTTCACTTGTCTAATAGATTAGATCTTGGCTTTTATCTAGATTAGATCTGGGTTTTGTTCGTTCTTGCGGTAGAATTTTTTTTGTTTTCCATGCTACAAACCCTTCACTTTAATGCCATGTAAATTGTGCACCATTCAACATGGCATGCTTGTTTGCTTGTCGCACTTTAATTCATATGCTTGTGCACTTTATTTATGTTGGCCCTTGCTTGTTTGGATCTTCTTCGAATAGGCGCCCAGCAGGAGAATTACCAGGAATCACAGGAGTACTACCCAGATCCATCTCTCGCTTCAACTGAGCTGCCAGGCAAGCACTACCACATGCTTGCATACATACAGTACCTATTGCCTCTATCTTATTCTTGCATCATTGAGTCGCGATTGCATTAAATTGAATCCCATGTACTGCATAGCCTTTACTTTTAAACCCCACCGAAGCTTGTTCCTCCATCCCATGAGCCATTACTACATGAGTTGTTTGAGCCATGCGAGTCGTAGAAAATCATGTGTAGGGTATGTGAGTGTCTGATGAATAACGAGGTACCTAAACAACTTAACCAGAGTACTAATGGGATAACTAATGAAAGAGGCACCGGTGAGCAATATCTGCTATTTGGTTTTTCATGCTCACTTGTGTCCTGTAGGACCCCGAGTACTTGACTCCTGTTCCTTGATTATTCGCACTATCCACATCCGGGAGGCCTTATGGACCCCCCTGAGCCAGAGCTTGATTCATTCTTATTTCTTGGGGCCACAAAGTAGTTTGGGGCTTTACTACTATCCTGTACTTATTCCATGTTACTGTTTTATTAAGATTGTGCGAGGAGCACCTGTACTGTTTAAGAATTGCGGAGTGTTTTCGCGGTATCGACAAGCCCAGTCACATTTTCGGGTTCCCAGTCGTTTACAGCCATTGGCGCAAACCTTGGGTCCGTCTCGGAGCCGGCCAACTTCGTTGCGGGTAGCTTAATGGGGTGGCCCCCTGAAATATTTCTGAATCCTGTGATTGATTTGTCGTGAATGCCTCGTCGGGTTTTGATTTGGTTTTTCTGAGGTTGATCGAGTGTGTGTTGCTATTCGTGCACCCCTGCAGGGTAAATCTTTCTGAAAGCCGTGTCCGCGGTTATGGACGACTTGGAGCACAGTTTCTCGATCATAGACAAGTATAACTAAAGTACCGCTTTTAATTTGACTAAGTACTTGACTAGTACATAGTGCAATACTCATGGAATGGTTAATAAAACTACCAACGGATGATGGGGGCTGTTCGTCCGCTTCCTCGTTGGTAAGCGAGGAGGAGGATGGATCTGTTAATTATACTGTTATAACTGTTGTCCTTAATTCACGGACATCCGTCTATCATTGGTTAGGCGGATGGTTAGCGAGTATCTGTAGAATTGGTAGGTATTATCTTTTGCTGCAATTGCGTCACCCCAGGTTGTGTCCCCTTTAGCGGCATAAAGACTTGCTGAGTACCCCTAGGGTCTCACACGATAAATTGTTTGATTCAGATGAACAGGTGTACCCGCAAGATGGATACTGGGTGGAAGAGATAGATGATGTTGGCAACGATCATTCGGTGTAGAGATTCCAGGAACGGGGATCCGTGAGATCTGTGGGCGGGATGTGTTTATTTATTGGGCATGTTATGCCGATTTGCTTCTTATCCGTACTCGGATCTTGTTTTCCGCTTCCGCCTGAAACTCTGATGTGTGATGTATTAGGAGCTATCCTAAATTATTATATCTATCTAGGACATTTGAATCTTGCCGTATGGCATTGCAATATTTCTATTTCTTTTAGATGGAATGGCTCTGAGGACAGTTGTATGTGGCTTGCATCCATACTCATTAGTGTATGTAGTTGATCCCTTCGCCCGCCGATTACGCCGCTCGTTCTTGTCCCGATGTCTGAAAGTGGTTAGGACGGCCGAAAGGTCTACCGTGAGTGGCCCTGGGCCCCACCGTACTATTTTAACCACTTTCGTTCATCCAGGCATGTAACGAAGAGCGTAATTCACCGAGGTAGTTACAATCCACCCCACCACATGAGCTAGGATAAAATCAAAAGAAAAAGAATTGCAAGCTCATGGGTAAAAGGATGGTGGAATTATAAGGTGGTGAAAAGAAAAGATCATGGAGGGGAATAAAAGGTATGCCCCCAACTCAACTTGGGCATTTAAACATATATCAATAACCAAATACAATATCAAGAGGCAAATACAATTAATAATGCATATGAGAGAAGAGCCAAAAGAAGAAGGGTTTTATATGATGCTCAAATGCAAGGTGGCATGATGACATGAGCATGATATGATTATGATGCAACAATTATATATAGGAAGTAGCCAATATCTTACTAGACCAAGTAGCATTACAATTGTAACTACCTCGGTGAATTACGCTCTTAGTTACATGCCTGAATGAAGGAAAGTGGTTAAAATAGTACGGTGGGGCCTAGGGCCACTCACGGTAGACCTTTCGGCCATCCTAACCACTTTTAGACATTGGGACAAGAACGAGCGGCGTAATCGGCATGCGAAGGGATCAACTACATACACAAATGATGATGGGTTCGTAGCATGGAAAACAAAAAAATTCTACCGCAAGAACGAACAAAACCCAGATCTAATCTAGATAAAAGCCAAGATCTAATCTATTAGACATGTGCAACGAGATAGATAGGAACTAACCCTCGTAGATCCGAAAAGCATTAACGAGATTAGATCTCGTGGTTGATGTAGTTGATCACTTGCCGATCTCAAGATCGTGTGGACGATCCTTCCGGCGTCGTGTTCCGACAGCGCTTCCGCAGTCGGTCAAGTGGACGATCCTTCCGGCGCCGCGTTCGGGCAGCGCTTCCGCAGTCGGTCACACGTGCGGAGTCGAAGAAAACCTTCTTCTCCCCGTTCCAGTGAGCAGCGGAGGTAGTAGATCTTCTCCACGGAATCCTAGCAGCACGACGGCGTGGTGGTGGTGGTGGAGTAGAGAATTCTGCAGGGCTTCGCCTATGCCTGTGTAGAAGAAAGGTGGAGGAGAGAGGCAACAGAGATTGGAGTTGTGGGAGAGGGCTTGGAGGGGGCGCCCCTACCCTTCTATTTAAGGGGGGGAGGCGCGCCTAGGGAGGGGGAGTCCTAGTAGGACTCCCCTCCTATGGCCGGCGGTGGGAAGGGGGGAGGAGTCCTCCTCCCCCATGAATCCGTGTCTTGCCCCACTAGGGTTCCCTTGACCCTTTCTTGGTTTTCAAGCAAACTCCAAGAAATCCTCTAAAACCTTCCAGAACATTCCGAAACCTTCTAGAACCCTCATACAAATACTCCGGAATCATTTCCTAACTCAGAAAATGATCCCCTATATATGAATCTTATTCTTCGGACCATTCCGGATCTCCTCGTGATGTCCCAGATCCATTCCGAGACTCCGAACAACATTCGGTCTCCAACGCACATTCCATATCTACTTAAAACAACTTCGAACCTTAAGTGTGTCACCCTACGGTTCGTGAATATGCAGACATGATAGAGACACATCTCCTATCAATAACCATCAGCGGGACCTGGAGATCCATAATGGCTCCCACATACTCAATGATGACTTCGTGATCTATTGAACCATTTACATACTAAACCAATTCCCTTTGTCACGCGATACTATACTTATCCGAGGTTTGATCGTCGGTATCTCCATACCTAGTTCTACCTCGTTACTGATAAGTACTCTTTACTCGTTCCGTGATATGTCATCCCTTGTGACCCAGTCACATGCTTGCAAGCTAACTAGACGACATTTCACCGAGAGGGCCCAGAGCATATCTATCCGTCATATGGATGGACAAATCCCAATCTTGGTCCATGCGCTTCAACACATACTTTCAGAATACCCAATGACACCTTTATGACCACCCAGTTACGAAGCGGTGTTTGATGTCATCAAAGTACCCATCCGGTGATGGTGATTAACACAACCTCATGGTCGAAGGATTAGGTTACTATGTATTTAAAAGCTTATAGCAATATGAACTTAATGACTTGATCTTATGCTACGCTTACTATGGGTGTGTGTCCATCACATCATTCTCCTAATGATATGATCTTGTTATTAACGACATCCAATGTCCATGATCAGGAAACCATGGTCATCCATTAATCAACAAGCTAGTTTAACAAGAGGCTTACTAGGGACTCTTTTATGTTTACAAAACACACAATTATTAATGTTTCCGGTTAATACAATTATAGCATGGGATGTAAACATTTATCATAAACATAAAGATATAATAATAACCACTTTATTATTGCCTCTTGGGCATATATCCAACAAATGAGTATGTATGCAAGCCACATACAACAGTCCTCAGAGCCATTCCATCTAAAAGAAATAGAAATATTGCAACGCCATACGGCAAGATTCAAATGTCCTAGATAGATAGAATAATTTAGGATAGCTCCTCATACATCACACATCAGAGTATCAGGCGGAAGCGGAAAACAAGATCCGAGTACGGATATGAATCAAATCGGCATAAGATGCCCCATAAATAAACACATCCCTCCCACAGATCTCACGGATCCCCGTTCCCGGAATCTCTACACCGAACGATCATTGCCAACATCATCTGTCTCTTCCACCCAGTATCCGTCTTGCGGGTACACCTGTTCATCTGAACCAAACAATTTATCGTGTGAGACCCTAGGGGTACTCAGCAAGTCTTAATGCCACTAAAGGGGACACAACCTGGGGTGACGCAATTGCAGCAAAAGATAATAACTAACAAGTCTATAGATACTCGCTAACCATCCGTGTAACCAATGATAGACGGATGTCCGTTAATTAATAACAACAGTTATAGCAGTATAATTAACAGATCCATCCTCCTCCTCGCTTACCAACAAGGAAGCGGACGAACATCCCCCAGCATCCGTTGGCAGTTTTATTAACCATTCCATGAGTATTGCACTATTTAATAGTCAAGTACTTAGTCAAACTGAGAGCGGTACTTTAGTTATACTTGTCTATGATCGAGAAACTGTGCTCCAAGTCGTCCACAACCGCGAACACGGCTTTCAGAAAGATTTACCCTGCAGGGGTGCACGAATAGCAACACACACTCGATCAACCTCGGAAAAACCAAATCAAAACCCAACGAGGCATTCACGACAAAGCAATCACAGGATTCAGAAATATTTCAGGGGGGCACCACATTAAGCTACCCGCAACGAAGTTGGCCGGCTTCGAGACGAACCCAAGGTTTGCGCCAATGGCTGTAAACGACTCGGAACCCGAAAATGTGACTGGGCTTGTCGATACCGCGAAAACACTCCGCAATTCTTAAACAGTACAGGTGCTCCTCGCACAATCTTAATAAAAACAGTAACATGGCATAAGTACAGGATAGTAATAAAGCCCCAAACTACTTTGTGGCCCCAAGAAATAAGAATGAATCAAGCTCTGGCTCAGGGGGGTCCATAAGGCCTCCCGGATGTGGATAGTGCGAATAGTCGAGGAACAGGAATCAAGTACTCGGGGTCCTACGGGACACAAGTGAGCATGAAAAACCAAATAGCAGATACTGCTCACCGGTGCCTCTTTCATTGGTTATCCCATTACTACTCAGGTTAAGTTGTTTAGGTACCTCGTTATACATCAGACACTCACATACCCTACTCATGCTTTTCTACGACTCGCATGGCTCAAACAACTCCTGTAGTAATGGCTCATGGGGTGGAGGAACAAGCTTCGGTGGGGTTTAAAAATAAAGGCTATGCAGTACTTGGGATTCAATTTAATGCAATCGCGACTCAATGATGCAAGAATAAGATAGAGGCAATAGGTACTGTATGTATGCAAGCATGTGGTAGTGCTTGCCTGGCAGCTCAGTTGAAGCGAGAGATGGATCTGGGTAGTACTCCTGTGATTCCTGGTAATTCTCCTGCTGGGCGTCTATTCGAAGAAGATCCAAACAAGCAAGGGCCAACATAAATAAAGTGCACAAGCATATGAATTAAAGTGCGGCAAGAAAACAAGCATGCCATGATGAATGGTGCACAATTTACATGGCATTAAAGTAGCATGGCAAAGGTGAGGTGTGGATACAAGAAATAAAGCATTTTGTTATTTATTTAACCAAGTTTTATTGTCATAAACAGTTCAGATTTTTAATAATGACATGATGCATTCTTCTATTCAGAACAAGGATTGCATAGATAGAACGGGCTCGTCGTGCTGATCGATTTAGACATATTATTTGTTAAATTTGGAGTTGTAGAATTAAAGTTATTAATTTATTAAGAAAAAGGGCATGCTGTTGTAATTTTAATCACCTTGAAATTTTAAAGTGCTCAAACATTATTTTGAATGGCTAGGGTTTGTGGCTCAAGAGCGGGATTTGTTCACCCACGTGACGGGTAAGATACATACGGCCGGCTTGGTGAGATCACATCCATAAATTTTGCAACATGTGACTAGGTCACAAAGATGTAATATCACGGTAACAAGTAAAATAAAACTTGTCGGCAACGAGATTGAACAAGGTATGTGATACCAATGATCGTATCTCGGAGAATTCGTATAAGAGAAACAAAGGGAATTGGACTCAACATTTTTACGGTTCATACAACATCGTCATCGTGGAATGTACAAGGGTTATCATGGGCATCCGGGTCCCACTGTTGATCATTGATAGAGATTATGTATGTACCATTCCCGAGCCATGATGTAACATCCCAAAACTTTAATCCAAGAGTATTAAGATCCAAATCATCAAATTGAGGGTTAAAAAACTTTCCCATTTAAAAATCTTTAAGCATGCATATGTGTGTGCATTTAAAATAGGAGTTGTTTTCAATTGCCATGTTTGAATGATCTATTGGTTTTAAAATGACTCTAAGGTGAATTACACATCATCTAGATCATCCCCAAGCAAATCCCAAAGAAAAAGAAATAAAAAAAATTAAATAAGGAAATGGTCACTTTTGCCATTTTAACCACCTAGCCTGCTTTGGCTATTCCTAGCACTCAAATCCTAACAAAGACAATTGTGGATCTTTGCACCCCTTGCTAGTACAAGTAGCGATGTGCCAAGGCCCAGTTTGTGATCTCCCAAAAATATTTGAACTCTAAATTTAAATGACATTTGAAAATTGAATCTAGTGTAGGTACCAAGATCACACTATTTCAAAAACCAACCAAATGGACTCCATTTTAAAATCCCAAGCAAACCTAGATGCCTAAGCATAAGATACACCACTCCACAAAAAATCATCCAAAAATTCAACTATTTTGTTCATGCGGCCATTTGATCGAACACCTTGTGAGCAGAATCATTATGGCCTAACTAATACTGTTTTGGAGCAAATCTTGTCAAGCCATTTGATGCACATTGATCACTTTGGTCTCCCCCAGGCCCAACCAGACCAAAACCAACCCCTGCGCTAGCCCCTGGCGCCAGTACCACGCCGCCCCGAAGCCATGGTTGCCGGCCGATCGTGCCCGAGCCACAGCAGATAGCCAGCCCCTCTCCGCCACTCCAGGGAGTGAGGCGTGACCTCACCGCCGCCCACGGTCCACCACACGGCCACAGATAGCCAGCCCCTCTCCGCCACTCCAGGGAGTGAGGCGTGACCTCACCGCCGCCCACGGTCCACCCCACGCCCATAGATAGCCACTGGACCACCCCAGAACCGTGCCGTCATTTCTCTCTGCGCAATGCGCAGCGCACGCCAGAGCGCCCATGCCGCCAGCATGCCACAGACCACGCCTCGACAACAGACCGCGCACGCCGCTCCGCCTCGACCCCCTCAACCCACCAGACACGGCCGTGCACGCCGCGCGACCCACAGTAGCCAGGAGCACCATCGAGCACCGCCTCTGTCCCTTAGAGCGCGGGAAGCTCCTGACCGTTAGGCACCGCCCCTAGCGTTGCCATTAGGCCGTAGAGAACCGCCAGCAGACCACCCACTGTCTGCCTACCTCGCCCATGCCGGTAGCTGCCTGTATCGCCGTCACCGACGAGCTCCGCCCATACCCGTCTTTCCCCTCGTAGAGCCTATATAAGGGAGCCTCCCCAGCACCATTTATTCACACCACCCTGTTCCCCTCTCTCCACTGATCGTTTCCCCTCTCTCGTCGAAGCCGCTCGAGCAGCCCATCGCCGGAATTCCGCCGGAGGTAGCCGCTGTAGAGGAGGAGACGTGGTCGTCGATTTCGTCCACCTCAGCCCCTTTCGTGACCTCGCCTGAGTCCGCCGTCGTCGTCCAATTCGTTTGCCCACCTCGTCGCACTAGCTGGAGCCCTGGTACGTCCCCAGTAGACCCCCACCAACTACTTAGGGTTTAGTCTTGCCGGCGACGAGTCCGTCGTCGACGTCGACCGTGGACCGTTAGATCGTATTCTGATCGTGTGGTCCTGATCGGCCCGTACCGCTTCGGGTTTTAAGTGCCACTGACATGTGGACCCCCCTTGTCAGTTGCCCGCTGCGCCGCTGAGCACCACTAGGCGGGCCCAATTAGTTTCCTGCGCTGACCGAATAGTTCAAATTAGGATTTTTCTATTTAGACTTAAAATCAATTCTGTCCCTTAGTTCAAAAATCAATTCAGAGAGTTATACAAATCCAAATTGAGTGATTCCAATTTTTTTGGAAAGATATTTTAAATCTATATCCAAGACCGTTGGATTTAAATAATTTATAGCTAGAGATCTGTCCTAGTAAAAATAACAAGACAGAAGCTTTTGCAGATTCGAACATTTTTCCAAAATCAACCATAATAGCTTTTGAGTTGATTCCAACTCTCAAAAATCACATTTAACCATACCTATCTGAATATGTAATAATATTAAGGTTTGCATGCAGTGACTTTGCACTAGTAGCAAAATAATGCTATATAGGCATTTCTAGTCACTTTAAATCACTAAATATTAAACTTAGACTTATTAAAATATGATCCAACATTTAAATCACATTCCCATATGTTAAAATATGTGGTGATGACATGTGTCCACATGATCCCATATTTTAATTGAAGCATATTAAATCTTTGTTATTTTCAATGAGTAGAAATTACATTGCTCAAATAAAAAGAATGAAGCTAGTTAATTAAACCTTGTGATGCTTGTGATGATAATAGATCATCAAATGTGTGCCTTAGTATGCTAAGTAGACTAGTTAAGTATTGTTTGGTGATTGTATATCCGTATGTATTTATAGACGATAGGACCGACCAAGCTTTTGAGGAGGAGGAGTTCTACCAATAGGAGGAGGAAGAAAACTTCAACCACTACACTATCCAAGGCAAGCCTAGCACTTCAAGTAAACTGAGCAAGCTAACACTTGCAAGTATTATACTATCAAGCTATTGTTAGCAAGCTAGAATTAAGCTAGGTAACCTAAGCAAGATGCCTTAGGCATGCTTTGGTTATACCCTTTGACTTATACCTACTCCAAGTTTTTATTTACAAGCTTCACCTTCGTTACTTTGCCAAAGTCCTTTACTTGTTTAAAGGTAGCATAAAAAGTATAAAACTTGACCTATCTAGTTAGACTTAGATGTCATTCTATGGCATGAGATTGAGATTAGCATCCCATATTAGTGAACACTCTTAACTTAGTAGTTTATAGCTAAACCTAAAACTTGATTCACTTTAGATGGGAATACTTGGTGAAAATGAATTATGAAAACCTTGGAATGATGTGTCATTCTATTGAGATGTTTTGACATGTGTTCAGAAACACAAATGGTTTATGATGATGAAAATGTTGAGGCATGACCTTAGCCCTTTTAAAAAACTGATGGTTGGGTTCGGATGCGATACCATTCCAATTTTACCGTACAACCACAATACCTGAATTGGGTAAGGCTTAGCCGGATGTTTATATGCATTAGTATTAGTTCCCTCGCGGGAGAGGTTTGAGCTGAGGCTACCTCTCAATGCTGTCCACCTATGTAGTGCCCAAGATGACAGATGGTCATGGTTGGGAGGCCATACTCATATGAGAGGTTCTTATACTAGGGTGTGTAAAGGAAAGGTTATGTTTGATTATCTGCATACTAAGTATGACGATTCAGAGTTATCCCTGACAGATGTATCGAATCTTGGGGTGAAAGTGTACTACCTTTGCAGAGTGTCAAACTATTCGAATAGCCGTGTCCGCGGTTATGGACAGTTGGAGTGGCCATACTGTTCCGTTGTCAGATGTTTTCAAAACAACTTATGAAATGAATTGTGACGTGACTTGACCACAACCGAGTTGTGACTATGACAATTAAGTTCCCACTTAGGTGATTTCAAACGTTATTTTATCTTTCTTTGTTTCTGAACTCAGCTTAGGTTTCAAACTTAACTTTACAAATAAACTTAGAGTTAACACTTCCTACTAGAACTATCTTACTTGTTAGTGATAGTTTACGAGTACTTAAAGAGTACTCATGGCTTTTGTCCCTGGCTATTCCTATGGCCAGACTATGAAGGAGACTACCAAGAGGAAGGACAGTAGGATAACTATGATAACTAGGACTATCTTCCATCATCAGCATTGCCTGTGACCCTGAAGATGGATCCCACCGCTACGCTTAGTATTTATTCCGCTGCTTGTTGTATTAACACTGGATCATGAGATCCTTTATTTGTGTAAGACCTTATTATGGTTTGTAATGGATGATGTAGTGTGATATCCAATATGTTATGTCTGGCAAAAATGGTAATCCTGGGATTGCGATGTATGGCATAACATGCATCTGGGATTAAAATTCCGGGTGCTGACAAGTCGGTATCAGAGCCATCCTGACCATAGGATACCCTAGTTAGAATGGACGTTCGAACAAAAACTTAGTTTCAAAAACCAAAGTGAGTATCTATGAAAACTATTTCATCTCTTACCCTTGGAAATTCTTTCTCTCAAAAAAAAATCATGTTTCTCCAAATTCTTACATTACTACATAAAATTTTGACACACTTGATCACTTCACTAACTTTCTCATCCTCAATTCTTATAGATGGAAACTCAGTTCAGCAAGTTCTACCAGCTGGGCAACGGAGGCCAGCTGATCTTCAAGAGGGATCTTGATGCACTATCGGAGTACTTGGGACACCCGCATCTGGAATTTCTGGGAGCTCAACTTCCAGGACCCCCAGGAGGAGACTTACAATGGCTAGTCACCGCTGATCTTCGAGGAAAGATAGAAGCACCAACATCCGGGAGGATTCAGTTCTTCGTGAGACAGAACAATGGGTTAGATGGATTAGCCAGGGAAATGCATGAAGCTCTCACACGTCTGTGTGCCATGAGTGTCAACCAAATCCAAGGAACCCGCTTTGCTCACTTTGCAAGGCGTGATTTTATGGGAATGCCCATGGAGATGCCAAGTCACCAAGAGTTGAAGTGTCAAGTGGAGAACCTTGACTTCCTACTGTATGATAGACAAAAGGAGTTGGACAATGCTCGGGAGTTCGCCAACCACAACCTCGCCATTGCCGCCTAGAAGGCCCAGACTTTCTCACTGCTTGTCAAGGATCATCAGTCTCTTCGTCGTCAACGCGCAAAGAAGGATCGCACCATCGACCGTCTTCGAAGAAGGTGGCCGACCTCGAGAAGACCATCAAGGAGCAAGAAGCTCAGCTCACAGCAAAAGAAGAAGAAGAGGAAGGTGAAGACATCCAGGGAGATATGGACTCTTACCTCAGCAATGATGATGACTTTCTGGAGGAGGATGCCGTGGACTTCTACACCGACGATGATGATTCCGACTTCATCGATGATGAGTAGATGCACTAGTGCATTATCATGGAGTGAGGAGTATCGGTCCCATTGTATCGTAGCTTGCAGAATGGTTCTTAAAACCATCTAATTTCTTTTGATGTTGTGGAGTGTGTGTGTTTGTATCGTGTGCTTTGCTTGAACGAATGAAAAGAAGTTAGTGGCAAAACCTGAGTCAAACTCAAAGTTTTAGCTTTGAAACCAAAACCTTGAACCTTAGAACTTTCCCTCTTACCCCTTTATCTTTCTCAATCTTCAGATGACTCGTGGAAACCAAGGAGGGAGCAGCTCCTCGTAGGACCTGATGCTACAGATTATGCAGATGCTATGTGGCGCCCCGCAAAAACCACTACTAGAAAATCACGGTGTTTTTGCGCATTGCATCATCATGACCGCATGCTCATGTCATCATGCCACATTGCAT
Source organism: Avena eriantha (assembly GCA_910589775.1). Taxonomy (NCBI): domain Eukaryota; kingdom Viridiplantae; phylum Streptophyta; class Magnoliopsida; order Poales; family Poaceae; genus Avena; species Avena eriantha. The sequence goes on along the minus strand of OU342740.1, from coordinate 166,310,557 downwards.
TTGAGCATCGTCATGTCATCATGCATTTGTTTGTCTAAAACTATTTTTGAAAAGACTGTTTTTGGTTTCGAAACGCCCCGTCTTTATTTTAAATCAAAACCCGGGTCTCCGGATTATTTTGTTTCGTCTACCAACGGTTTTCAAAAGCCCCGTTTTAAATAATAAAATATTTCTTTTATTTTTAGGAGGCAGTCCGCCAGGCCAGAAAACCCGGCCGGCCACCTCCAAACCCTAGTCTAAAAATATCTAATCCTAAATCTACCCCACCCTAATCCTACCCAGCCCCTCCACCTCACCCCGCCCTATAGCCGCGCGACACCTCACCAAAACCCCTCCCTTTTCCCTCCACCTCACCCCACACACACCACACACATACGCCACACGACTCACACCACACACACCGATCCCCGCCGCCTATAGGCCCGCTGGCCCCACTCCTTTGCGTTTCTCCCGCCCCACCAACTCCCAGCCTCCCCGACGCCTGGGCCCCACATCGTCGCCCCGCCGTGAGCCCCTGCGCCATCTCGACCTGGGGAACGTCGCCGTCCTCCGCCGCGGCCCCCTCCTGTGTCGCGCCATCAGCCGCCCGCCACCGCGACCTCGGCCGCCTCCACCCGCTCTCCGGCCGTCCCCTGCTCCCCACGCGCCGGCCGCCATCGCCTACCCCGCCGCCAGCATCCCCTCTCCTCTGCCCCAACGCCGCCGACCTGGGCGACCCCGCTGTCCCGCCTGCCGGCCCTGTGCCGAGCCCCGCCGCTAGGGTTGAAGCCACCGTCGGCCGGCGCCCTCCTCCCCGTGCTCGACCCGGCCGCCGGCCTCTGCCTCCGGCATGACCGCGCGCCTCGTCGTGGCCTCCCCGAGTCTTCGCATTGGCCTCTCGTTAGCGCCACCGGAGGTCGACTGCACCCTCTGCCTCGGCCACCTGCTGCAAGCCGCCGCCACGATGTCTTCCTCTGCGCCGCCCCCTCCCAGGCACCACTTCCCCGAGTCCCTCCTCCCGAGCGTGTTGGACGCCATCGGCTCCACCTTGGGCTGCGTGCCACACCCTGTCGTATAGACCCGTGTATAAGAGCTGCAAGTCGGACCAGTACCCCAAGAAGCCACCTGAAGATCCAAAACTAATTCCAAGTTTCTTAATGACAATCAAAGCGTCGAAACCCAAGTTCTCCTTCATGTTACCTCCACGACCCGATCTCGGATCCGAAGCCCGAACCCCGGCTCCGGCTTCATGAACTTCGTCGCGGATGCGAAGATCTTCTCCCCGGAGTCCGAAGATCGAGACCGAACCCTAGCACGCCAAGCTCTTCGACCCCGAGGACCGATCCATCAGATGAGACAAGTAGTTCTTCCCGGATACGAGGCCCGGACCCGATGATCCTCCGACGCCAAACTAAGTCCTTCGTCTCGGAACGCCAAGATCTACTCCCGTTGTCCGAGACCGATCCCGTCAAGCCGTTTCCGCCCCCGTTGAACCCTATCGAACCCCGAACCCCTTGGGCCCAAGTTCGCCAAACCCTAATGTGATTCCCTATCCGAGACCCCCATTATTTTCATAATATAACAATATCGACTGTCGCATATTAAATTGTTCATCTCGCATGCATATCATGTGGGTTGGGGGGCATTATGTCGTATCATCGCATGATTAAATATGGAGTCCATATGCGGAATATTGTTGTCTTAATCCGGACTCCATTTAAATTGGTATAGCGAACCGATGCCATGTTTCGCCCTGTTAATACAACATTTAAATTGCGGCGTGGTTAAATAACTCGAACCGTTTAATTAATTGTCGGGACCTCGGTTCCGCTTAAACTGCCTGCTTGCACCGCATCTGCATCATCTCATAAGCATGCCGGATCTTTTGTGTAGTATTAAATATTGCATCCGGTGTTTCTTCTAGTGTTTGCTTCTTCGCGGATTAGGCCAATGAGTTGATGCGAGTATCGACAAGTTCTCCGGATATGATCCTTCGACAGTGTTTCCCAGGCGAGCATCTCTCCCCCTTCTACCTATTTTGCATTTATAGTCTTTACTTCCTCCTGTTGATCTATTGCTATCCGTGTCGCGATGCTTTAGTTTCCGTACCCCAGTTATATTCCGTGCAGCCTCTATATTGCCTTGGACACCTCCTATTACCTGTGTTTGTTAGATAGCTGGCCTTGCGAGTCGTAGTCGCTTGCTCAGGTGTGTTCTCGTGTTGTCAAGTACCACAATTGTTGGAACGATGGCAGATGTTTATCGGTGGAGATGCTTATTGGTGGAGATGATCATGACTTTAAATACAACTATTAAAATGCTAGATATAACTAATGCAGAGGCATCAGTGGGCAATAGATGTTATTAGGTTCTTCCACGCTCACTTGTGTCCCGTAGGACCCCGAGTACTTGATACCTGTTCCTTGACTATTCGCACTATCCACATCCGGGAGGCCTTATGGACCCCCCTGAGCCAGAGCTTGATTCATTTCTATTTCTTGGGGCCACAAAGTAGTTTGGGGCTTTATTACTATCATGTACTTATGCCATGTTACTGCTTTATTTATGATTGTTCGTGGAGCACCTGTACTGTTTAGGATCGTGAAACGTTTTCGCTGTATCGACAAGCCCAGTCACACTTTCGGGTTCCCAGTCGTTTACAGCTGTCCACACAAACCCTGGGTCCGTTCCGAAGCCGGCCAACTTCGTTGCGGGTAGCTTAGTGGGGTGGCCCCCTGAAATATATCTGAATCCTGTGATCGCTTTGTCGTGAAAGCCTCGTTGGGTTTTGAGTTGGTTTTTCCGGGGTTGATCGAGTGTGTGTTGCTATTTGTGCACCCCTGCAGGGTAAAACTTTCTGAAAGCCGTGTTCGCGGTTATGGACGACTTGGAGCACAGTATCTCGATCATAGACAAGCATAACTAAAGTAGTGCTATAAATTTGACTAAATATATCTGACTAGTAATCAGCTTCACTATAACGGAATGGATATTAAAAATGCCAACCACTGGTGGACCTGGATTCTTTTGTTATATCTTCCTAGTAAGTATTGCAACTCCAATGGAATGTGATAAAAGTGACAACAACTGTTGGGTTTTGGGATTCCTCGGGACAATGATATCTGACTAGAAAATGTTCCAACTACAACGGAATGTTAACTAAAACTGCCCACTACTTATGCTATCAGGATGACTCGTGCTATCTATATCTGATTAGTAATTGCTGCAACCATAACGGAATGTGTAAAACTGCCAACTATGTGAGTTCCTTGGTCTGACTTCCTCTTTTGGTCTCGAGGGGGAAATACCAGGATGGGTTTGTTTGGTGTTAGCTTCAGGTTGGATCCGAATAGGTCTTTCTTATGCCTCTCTGATAACCGCCAGTTGTATCGAGTCTCTATAGGTTGTTTAGTGACGCTGCGCTGGCGCTTCAGCCCACCATACCTATGTAGGCGAGAGCCGCCGAATTCTAGCGTCGCCATTTACTGGCCTCAGTACTGACGCTCCTCTTTTTCCTTTGCCCTTTGTCGGCACCCCTTTTGTTTTAGAAGGTTTGAGATCGACGTCGTTAGCAGGGTTACCCTTCCGGCTTGGCCTAGGCAGGGTTATGGACGCCATTGGATAATCTTCAGGGCTCTTAGCCCTATTTGAATCTTGTCCGTAGTCGGACGCTCTATCGTTTTCAAAGTGATTTGGATCTTTGTATTGTTTATCTGTATTCTTGACTCGTTGAGTCCCTGTTGTATATATATATCCGTTCTGTGGGTCCCATCGAGGATTGTTGTGTCATGGCATTACTTCGTTTTCCACCCGCACGAAAGTGCCTGGTGGGCGTCCTTGTATCGTTTCTATGCGGGTTTGGCGGAAAGGGCTAAAACTTGCATAGGGCTGATTTGAGGGTGCTACAGAGTGGTATCAGAGCTCAGCAGTTACGATACCCCACAAGTCCAGCCTGTAGGATAACCTAGCTAACGGCCGAAGTAGAGTGTCAAAACTATTTTTGCAAAATCGGTTGGATAGATCTGATTAGGTCTGTTTTACTCCTTACCCCTTTGCTGTTCGCCTCTTACCTCTGCGTGTTTTGATTCTGCCCTCTTATCTTTCTTCAAGTCCAGGAATTCTCGTGGGTGGGTTTCGTCGTACCTTCAGGGTTTCGATTGCTCCTTTGGCAACGGTGTTTCAACCTTCGGTCTTCGTGTTATTTGTGGAATACTTTATCTGTTGGATTTCTCTCTGGTCCTCGTTTGTGCCTTCCGGTGTTCCCGACGCGCTGACATCATCTATGCCAGATCCGATGTAGAGTCTGCATCACCCCCCCTCTTGTTCCGAATCTCGCTTGTCGAGATCTTCAGTCTGTATTCCGAGAGTTAGTTGCATAATTCTCCTATTCATGTGCAAAGTAATGCTTTGAGTGCGGGATGGAGTAGCTACCATACCACTACTTTTATCATTCGCTTTGTACATTGAATCGGCGAATCCAGCAATTTTACTCCGTCCACGGAAGCTAGAGGTGGCTTTATTTGTTGATACCTCTACCTTCGCCCTTTGCTCCCGGAGTGTTCTCTCGACGATCTCGGACCACGACCTCTTGTTAGTGGTGTCGCGAGGATCTACACGAAGCGAGAAGATTCAGATCGCCGACCTTCTTCCCGGTACCATGAGGCGGATCTCGAGGGCGAGATCCTTTGTTAGTGGTGTCGAATTGTGGCGCCCCGCAAAAACCACTACTATAAAATCGCGTTGTTTTTGCGCATTGCATCATCATGACCGCATGCTCATGTCATCATGCCACATTGCATTTGAGCATCGTCATGTCATCATGCATTTGTTTGTCTAAAACTATTTTCAAAAAGACTGTTTTTGTTTTCGAAACGCCCCGTCTTTATTTTAAATCAAAACCCGGGTCTCCGTATTATTTTGTTTCGTCTGCCAACGGTTTTCAAAAGCCCTGTTTTAAATAATAAAATATTTCTTTTATTTTTAGGAGGCAGCCCGCCAGGCCCGAAAGCCCGGCCGGCCACCTCCAAACCCTAGTCTAAAAATATCTAATCCTAAATCTACCCTACCCTAATCCTACCCAGCCCCTCCATCTCACCCCGCCCTATAGCCGCGCGACACCTCACCAAACCCCCTCCCTTTTCCCTCCACCTCACCCCACACACACCACACACACACGCCACACGACTCACACCACACACACTGATCCCCGCCGCCTACACGCCCGCTGGCCCCTATCCTCTTCGTTTCTCCCGCCCCACCAACTCCCAGCCTCCCCGACGCCTAGGCCCCACCCTGCCGTCCACCGCCGTAGACGCGCGGGCCACCTGCCCCGCTCCCCCGTGCCGACAACTCCCGCCTTGGGATCCCGCCCCACCCGGCCGTTTCCGGCCCGCGCGTCGCCCCTGGGACCAAATCCCAACCCCGACGCCACCTACCCTGCGGCCCCACCACGACGCCCGCCCCTGTCCCTCTCTCCCTCATCCCCGTCTCCCTCTTGCTCGCTTCCCACGCCCACCTCTGCTCACCATCCGCCGCCCTCCACCGCGCGCCTCGCCGCCCCGCCTCCACATCGTCGCCCCGCCGGGAGCCCCTGTGCCATCTCGACCTGGGGCACGTTGCCGTCCTCCGCTGCGGCCCCCTCATGTGTCGCGCCGTCAGCCGTCCACCGCCGCGGCCTCGGGCGCCTCCACCCGCTCTCCGGCCGTCCCCTTCTCCCACACACCGGCCGCTATCGCCTACCCCGCCGCTAGCATCCCCTCTCCTCTGCCCCAACGCCGCCGACCTGGGCGACCCCACCGTCCCGCCTGTTGGCCCTGCGCCGAGCCCCACCGCCAGGGCCGAAGCCACCGTCAGCCGCCGCCCTCCTTCCCGTGCTCGACCCGGCCGTCGGCCTCTGCCTCCGCCATGACCCCGCGCCTCGTCGTCGCCTCCCCGAGTCTTCGCATCGGCCTCTCGTTAGCGCCATCGGAGGTCGAGCGCACCCTCTGCCTCGGCCACCTGCTGCAGGCCACCGCCGCGATGTCTTCCTCTACGAGGCCCCCTCCCAGGCACCACTTCCCCGAGCCCCTCCTCCCGAGCGTGTTGGACGCCATCGGCTCCACCTGGGGCTGCGTGCCACACCCTGCCGTATAGACCCGTGTATAAGAGCTGCAAGTCGGACCAGTACCCCAAGAAGCCACTTGAAGATCCAGAACTAATTCCAAGTTTGTTAACGACAATCGAAGAGTCGAAACCCAAGTTCTCCTTCATGTTACCTCCACCACCTGATCTCGGATCCGAAGCCCGAACCCCGGCTCCGGCTTCATGAACTTCATCGCGAACGCCAAGATCTTCTCCCCGGAGTCCGAAGATCGAGACCAAACCCTGGCGCGCCAAGGTCTTCGACCCCGAGGACCGATCCATCAGATGAGACAAGTACTCCTTCCTGGATGCGAGGCCCGGACCCGAAGACGCCAAGATAGCCACAGAACACCAAGACCGACCCGACCCGAGGACCCGACAAGATCTTCGTGACGACAAGATCGACATCAACCAGGGCGAACCCGATGATCCTCCGACGCCAAACCAAGTCCTTCGTCTCGGAACGCCAAGATCTACTTCCGTTGTCCGAGGCCGATCCCGTCGAGCTGTTTCCGCCCCCGTCGAACCCTGTCGAACCCCGAACCCCTTGGGCCCAAGTTCGCCGAACCCTAATGTGATTCCCTATCCGAGACCCCCATTATTTTCATAATATAACAATATCGACTGTCGCATATTAAATTGTTCATCTCGCATGCATATCATGTGGGTTGGGGGGCATTATGCCGTATCATCGCATGATTAAATATGGAGTCCATATGCGGAATATTGTTGTCTTATTTCGGACTCCATTTAAATTGGTATAGCGAACCGATGCCATGTTTCGCCCTGTTAATACAACATTTAAATTACGGGGTGGTTAAATAACTCGAACCGTTTAATTAATTGTCGGGACCCCGGTTCCTCTTAAACTGCCTGCTTGCACCGCATCTGCATCATCTGATAAGCATGCTGGATCTTTTGCGTAGTATTAAATATTGCATCCGGTGTTTCTTCTAGTGTTTGCTTCTTCGCGGATTAGGCCGATGAGTTGATGCGAGTATCGACAAGTTCTCCGGATATGATCCTTCGACAGTGTTACCCAGGCGATTATCTCTCCCCCTTCTACCTATTTTGCATTTATAGTCTTTACTTCCTCCTATTGATCTATTGCTATCTGTGTCGCGATGCTTTAGTTTCCGTACCCCAGTTATATTCCGTGCAACCTCTATATTGCCTTGGACACCTCCTATTACCTGTGTTTGTTAGATAGCTGGCCTTGCGAGTCGTAGTCGCTTGCTCAGGTGTGTTCTCGTGTTGTCAAGTACCACAATTGTTGGAACGATGGCAGATGTTTATTGGTGGAGATGCTTATTGGTGGAGATGATCATGACTTTAAATACAACTATTAAAATGCTAGATATAACTAATGCAGAGGCATCGGTGGGCAATAGATGTTATTTGGTTCTTCCACGCTTACTTATGTCCCGTAGGACCCCGAGTACTTGATACCTGTTCCTTGACTATTCGGACTATCCACATCCGGGAGGCCTTATGGACCCCCTAAGCCAGAGCTTGATTCATTTCTATTTCTTGGGGCCACAAAGTAGTTTGGGGCTTTATTACTATCATGTACTTATGCCATGGTACTGCTTTATTTACGATTGTGCGTGGAGCACCTGTACTGTTTAGGATCGTGACACGTTTTCGCTGTATCGACAAGCCCAGTCACACTTTCGGGTTCCCAGTCGTTTATAGCCATCCACACAAACCCTGGGTCCGTTCCGGAGCTGGCCAACTTCGTTGCGGGTAGCTTACTGGGGTGGCCCCCTGAAATATATCTGAATCCTGTGATCGCTTTGTCGTGAAAGCCTCGTTGGGTTTTGAGTTGGTTTTTCCGGGGTTGATCGAGTGTGTGTTGCTATTTGTGCACCCCTGCAGGGTAAAACTTTCTGAAAGCCGTGTTCGCGGTTATGGACGACTTGGAGCACAGTATCTCGATCATAGACAAGCATAACTAAAGTAGTGCTATAAATTTGACTAAATATATCTGACTAGTAATCAGCTTCACTATAACGGAATGGATATTAAAAATGCCAACCACTGGTGGACCTGGATTGTTTTGTTATATCTTCCTAGTAAGTATTGCAACTCCAATGGAATGTGATAAAAGTGACAACAACTGTTGGGTTTGGGGATTCCTTAGGACAATGATATCTGACTAGAAAATGTTCCAACTACAACGGAATGTTAACTAAAACTGCCCACTACTTATGCTATCATGATGACTCGTGCTATCTATATCTGATGAGTAATTGCTGCAACCATAACGAAATGTGTAAAACTGCCAACTGTGTGAGTTCCTTGGTCTTACTTCCTCTTTTGGTCTCGAGGGGGAAATACCAGGATGGGTTTGTTTGGTGTTAGCTTCAGGTTGGATCCGAATAGGTCTTTCTTATCCCTCTCTGATAACCGCCAGTTGTATCGAGTATCTATAGGTTGTTTAGTGCCGCTGCGCTGCCGGTTCAGCCCACCATACCTATGTAGGCGAGAGTCGCCGAATTCTAGCCTCGCCGTGTACTGGCCTCAGTACTAACGCTCCTCTTTTTCCTTTGCCCTTTGTCGGCACCCCTTTTGTTTTAGCAGGTTTGAGATCGACGTCGTTAGCAGGGTTACCCTTCCGGCTTGGCCTGGGCAGGGTTATGGACGCCATTGGTTAATGTTCAGGCTCTTAGCCCCATTTGAATCTTGTCCGTAGTCGGACGCTCTATCGTTTTCAAAGTGATTTGGATCTTTGTATTGTTTATCTGTATTCTTGACTCGTTGAGTCCCTGTTGTATATATATCTAATTTGTGGGTCCCATCGAGGACTGTTGTGTAATGGCATTACTTCGTTTTCCACCCGCACGAAAGTGCCTGGTGGGCGTCCTTGAATCGTTTCTATGCGGGTTTGGCGGAAAGGGATAAAACTTGCATAGGGCCGATTTGAGGGTGCTACATGCTAGTTGCAGACCGTGAAGCTAGTAGGGCAGAGCGTCAAGCTAATCTAGCAACACTATAGTAGATCGCCCAGATGGCTCACAACAATCAGAACCATGGAAATCAGGATAATCAAGGATCCAAACTGAAGAACTTCTAGAATACCAATCCCCCAATCTTTAGCACTTCGGAGAACCCACTAGATGCAGATGACTGGTTGGAGACAATGGAGAACAACTTAGAAGTAGCCAGAGTTGATGACAACGAGAAAGTTCTGTTTGCCACCCATTATTTGGCAGGAGATGCAAGAGCATGGTGGAATAACACCTGCACGATGAACCAAGGTCAAGTAATGACATGGGAAGCCTTCAAAATCAAGTTTAGTCGCACCCACGTGCCGTAGGGTCTAGTCACCCGAATGAGGGATGAATTCCGAGAGTTGAAACAGGGCAGAATGACTGTAGTAGAGTACCGTGACAGATTCTTGTCCCTCACTAGGTATGCACCTGATGAGATCAACATGGAGGCCAAGAAGGAGAGATTCCTGAACGGACTGCATGATGAGATGCAGACTGTCCTCGTCATCATCCGTTTTGAAGATCGCGAAGAACTAGTCGACTCTGCCATTCAGATGGAAGGGAAGATCAACCAGGCAAACGACAACCGCAAACGTCGTATGATGCACCAAGCTGGATCCAACAGTCACCAGAAGTACCGTCCCAACCCTTCTGCGGGATATGCACCGAGGCACAACGGACCCCCAATGTCTCACCCAAGCTACCCCAACCATAGCGGAGGCAATGTGAAGTCCGAAGGAAACAACAACCACCCCGGCAACTCCATCAATTTCAACCGTGCACCTCCCAAGCACAACAACAACAACAACACCGCACCATGAACTAGAAGCAATGTTGTGCCCGTGGCAGCAAAAGACAAGTCTCAGATCACTTGTTTCGAGTGTGGAGTGAAGGGTCACTATTATAATGAGTGTCCCAAGAAGATTGCCGCCACTGCCAATGTGAATGCCCCAGCTCAACACTAGCGTCGTGTTCAACCAGGAAGAAGATTTGCCCTAGGGAACCCTCACAACCGCAACGGCCGTCTCTTCCACATGAACACCGAAGAAGCCCAAGAAGCGCCAGATGTAGTGCTGGGTATGTTTTCTGTCAACTCAGTTTTAGCAAGAGTGTTGTTTGATTCTGGAGCATCGCACTCATTTGTCACCGAAGAATTTGCATGCACTAGTAAGATCCACCCAACCAATTTGAAGAATGTCATGATAGTTCAAATCCTTGCTTCAACTACAAAAGCTAGAAAATTTTGCAAAGCTCTGCCTATCAGAATACATGGGATATATTTTTATGCCAATCTAATAGTACTTGGAACCAAAGGTTTGGAAGTAGTACTAGGTATGGATTGGATGTCAAAGCATAAAGGACTGATACACTGTGCCAAGAAAGCCATCACCATGACCAGTAGCTCGGGAGTCCTAGTAGAGCATATATCTGAAACCTTACCCCGTCAATTCAAGTGCAACAAGAGCCTAACCCTACCCACCATATACCATGTCAGAGTAGTCTGTGAATACCCCGACGTATTCCCAGATGAATTGTCAGGTATGGCCCTAGATAGGGATATTGAGTTCATTATTGAACTAATCCCCGACAGTGGACCCATAGCCTAGAGACCCTATAGCATGAACCCCGCAGAGTTAGTGGAATTGAAGAAGCAGTTGGATGCTATGTTGGCAACAGGCTTGATTCAACCAAGCGCATCGCCATGGAGATCGCCAGTGTCATTCGTCGACAAGAAAGATGGAGGCAACTATTTGTGCACAGATTACAGAAAGTTGAATGACATCACAATCAAGAACAAGTACCCTTTGCCAAAGATAGAGGATCTATTTGATCAGTTGACTGGAGCAAATGTGTTCTCTAAGATCGATCTTAGGACTGGTTATCACCAACTTAAGATTCGTGCAATGGATATTCGGAAGACCGCCTTTACTACTCGTTATGGTTTATACGAGTATACGATCATGTCTTTTGGATTAACCAATGCCCCTGCTTATTTCATGAATCTCATGAATAAGATCTTTATGAATTTTCTAGACAAGTTTGTCGTTGTGTTTATCGACGATATCCTTATCTACTCCAAGTCAGAAGAAGAGCATGAGCAACATCTGAGAATCATCCTTGAAACCCTTAGAAAGCATCGGTTGTATGCCAAGTTCAGCAAATGCGAGTTTTGGCTAAAGGAGGTAGGATTCCTAGGACATATTGTGTCTGCCGGAGGAATAGCTGTTGATCCCACCAAGATTAGAGATGTCGAAGCATGGGAAGCCCCAACCACTCAAACCCAAGTCCGTGCATTTCTCGGATTAGCAGGATACTACCGCAAGTTCGTAGAAGGATTTTTGAGCATAGCAAGACCCATGACCCAATTGTTGAAGAAGGACAAGAAGTTTGAATGGACTGACAAATGCGAAGCAAGTTTCCAGGAGCTGAAGAAGAGATAGATTTCAGCCCCGATATTGATCATGCCAGATATCAAGAAGCCGTTTGATGTGTATTGTGATGCCTCCAAGATTGGTCTCGGATGTGTGTTGATGCAAGAAGGCAAAGTTATCACATATCTGTCTAGCCAACTGAAGCAGCATGAGCAGAACTATCTGACCCATGATCTTGAGTTAGCAGCCGTAGTTTTGGCATTGAAGACCTAGCATCATTATCTTATGGGTAATCGCAGTGAGATTTACTCAGATCACAAAAGCTTGAAGTATATCTTCACTCAGAAGGAGCTGAATATGAGGCAAAGAAGATGGATAGAGTTAATCAAGGATTATGACCTTGACATTTACTATCACCCCGGCAAAGCCAATGTGGTAGCAGATACTCTTAGTAGATTACCGTATCTATGTGCCAGCAGATTCAGAACTGAAGCAAGTTATCATGCAAGAAGCTCATGATACTCTTTATTCTATCCACCCCGGAGGAACGAAGATGTATCACGATTTGAAAGAGCAATTCTAGTGGCACGAGATAAAAAGAGAAATCGGAAGCTACATCGCCAAGTGTGATATCTGTTAGACAGTCAAAGCGGAACACAGAGACCCGCAGGACTGTTGCAACCATTGCAGATTCCGGAATGGAAACGGGATTCCGTCGGAATGGACTTTATCACCGGTTTGCCTACTTCTAGTAGGGGAAATGACTCAAATTGGGTCATCGTTGATAGATTGTCCAAGGTAGCTCATTTTATACCTGTCAAGACAACCTACCAGAGTTCGAAGCTAGCAGAGTCGTACATCGCTAGAATTGTTAGTCTACGTGGAACGCCCAAGACCATAGTATCAGATCGAGGAACCCAATTTACCTCGAGATTTTGGCAGAAAGTCCAAGAAGGATTAGGATACAAGTTGAATTTCAGCACATCGTATCACCCACAGACTGATGGACAGACTGAAAGACTCAACCAAATCCTAGAGGATATGTTGAGAGCTTGTGTGTTAGAGTATGGATCAAAATGGGAAGATTGCCTGCCTTTCGCGGAATTCTCATATAACAACAGTTATCAAACCAGTTTACACATGGCACCATTCGAGTTCCTATACGGAAGAAAATGCCGTACCCCTTTGAATTGGTCGCAAGTAGGAGAGAGTCAGATTTTTGGACCCGACATTCTCCGAGAAGCTGAAGAGAAGGTTCAAAAAGTCCGTGAGCACCTCAAGACCGCCGAATCCAGACAGAAGAGTTATGCTGACAAGAGAAGGAGAGACCTGACTTTCAATGTCGGAGATTTCTTGTATCTCAAGGATTCGCCATTGAAGGGAACACAATGTTTTAGTCTGAAAGGAAAGTTAGCCCCCAGATATATCAGGCCCTTCAAGATTCTGAATCGCCGAGGAGAAGTATCTTATCAACTAGAACTGCCTGAAGAGGTGTCTGCCATCCACAATGTGTTCCATATCTCGTTACTTCGCAAATGCCTAGAAGTGCCGGAGAAGACCGAAGTGTTCAAAAACATCGATCACCAAGTATTGATATCAACAAGGATCTAACGTATCGTGAACTACCCATCCATATCCTAGAGGAAGCCTACAGAACCACCAGGACCCGGGGTATCAAATTTCTCAAGATTCAACGGAGCAACCATACCGAAGAGGAAGCCACTTGGGAGCGAGACGATTACATTAGGACAGAGTTTCCATATCTCTTTAGTTCTTAGTTTTCTTTCTTAAATCTCAGGACAAGATTTTGTTTAAGGTGGGAGGTTTTTAACAACCCAAAACTTTAATCCAAGAGTATTAAGATCCAAATCATCAAACTAAGGGTTAACAAAAACTTTTCCATTTAAAATTCTTTAAGCATGCATATGTGTGTGCATTTAAAATAGGAGTTGTTTTGAATTTCCTGTTTGAATAATCTATTGGTTGTAAAATGACTCTAAGGTGAATTACACATCATCTAGCACATCCCCAAGAAAATCCCAAAGAAAAGGAAATCAAAAAGAATAAAAAATGGAAATGGTCACTTTTGCCATTTTAATCACCTAGCCCACTTTGGCTATTCCTAGTACTCAATTCCCAACAGAGACAATTTTGGATCTTTGCACCCCTTGCTAGTACAAGTAGTGATGTGCCAAGGACCACTTTGTGATCTCCCAAAAACATTTGAACTCTAAATTTAAATGACATTTGAAAATTGAATCTAGTGTAGGTACAAAGATCACACTATTTCAAAAACCAACCAAATGGACTCCATTTTAAAATCCCAAGAAAACCTAGATGCCTAAGCATAAGATACACCACTCCACTAAAAATCATCCAAAAATTCAAATATTTTGTTCATGCGGCCATTTGATCGAACACCTTGTGAGCAGAATCATTATGGCCTAACTAACACTGTTTTGGAGTAAATCTTGTCGAGCCATTTGATGCAAATTGATCACCTTGGTCTCCCCGGGCCCAACCAGACCAAAACCAACCCATGCCCTAGCCCCTGGCGCCAGTACCACGCCGCCCCGAAGCCATGGTCGCTGGCCGATCGTGCCCGAGCCAGAGCAGACAGCCAGCCCCTCTCCGCCACTCCAGGGAGTGAGGAGTGACCTCACCTCCGCCCACGGTCCACCCCACGGCCACAGATACCCCCTGGACTACCCCAGAACCGCGCCGTCCTATCTCTCTGCGCCGTGCGCAGCGCACGCCAGAGCGCGCTCACTGCCAGCACGCCACATACCGCGCCTCGACACCAAACCGTGCACGCCGCTCCGCCTCAACCCCCTAAACCCGCCAGACACAGCCGTGCACCGCCGCGCGACCCATAGTAGCCAGGAGCACCGCCGAGCACCGCCTCTGTCCCTCAGAGCGCGGGAAGCTCCCGACCGTTAGGCACCGCCCCTAGCGTCGCCATTACGCTGTAGAGAACCGCCAGTAGACCTCCCACCGTTTGCCTACCTCGCCCACGCTGGTAGCTGCCTGTATCGCCATCGCCGACGAGCTCCGCCCACACCCGTCAGTCCCCTTGTAGAGCCTAAATAAGGGAGCCTCCCCAGCACCATTTCTTCACACCACCCAGTTCCCCTCTCTACATTGATCGTTTCCCCTCTCTCGCTGAAGCAGCTCGAGCAGCCCATCACCGGAATTCCGCCGGAGGTAGCCGCTGTAGAGGAGGAGATGTGGTCGTCAATTTCGTCCACCTCAGCCCCTGCCGTGACCTCGCCTGAGTCCGCCATTGTTGTCCAGTTCGTTTGCCTGCCTCGCCTCACTAGCTGGAGCCCTGATACGTCCCCAGTAGACCCCCACCAACCGCTTAGGGTTTAGTCTCGCCGGCGACGAGTCCGTCATCGACGACGACCGTGGACCGTTAGATCGTATTCTAATCGTGTGGTCCTGATCGCCCCGTACCGCTTCGGGTTTTAAGTGCCACTGACATGTGGACCCCCCTTGTCAGTTGCCCGCTGCGCCGCTGAGCATCACTGGGCCAGCCCAATTAGTTTCCCGCGCTGACCCAGTAATTCAAATTAGTATTTTTCTATTTAGACTTAAAATCAATATTGTCCCTTAGTTCAAAAATCAATTCAGAGAGTTATACAAATCCAAATTGAGTGATTCCAATTTTGTTGGAAAGATATTTTAAAGCTCTATCCAAGCCCATTGGATTTAAATCATTTAGAGCTAGAGATCTCTCCTAGGAAAATAACAAGACAGAAGCTTTTGCACATTCAAACATTTTTCTAAAATCAGCCATAATAGCTTTTGAGTTGATTCCAACTCTCAAAAATCACATTTAACCATACCTATCTGAATATGTAATAATATTAAGGTTTGCATGTAGTGACTTTGGACTAGTACCAAAATAATGCTATATAGGCATTTCTAGTCACTTTAAATCACTAATTATTACACTTAGACTTATTAAAATATGATCCAACATTTAAATCACATTCCCATATGTTAAAATATGTGGTGATGACATGTGTCCACATGATCCTATATTTTAATTGGAGAATATTAAATCTTAGTTATTTTCAATGAGTAGAAATTACTTTGCTTAAATAAAAAGAATGAAGCTAGTTAATTAAACCTTGTGATGCTTATGATGATAATAGATCATCAAATGTGTGCCTTAGTATGCTAAGTAGACTAGTTAAGTATTGTTTGGTGATTGTATATCCTGTATGTATTTATAGACGATAGGACCGACCAAGCTTTCGAGGAGGAGTCTACCAAGAGGAGGAGGAAGAAAACTTCAACCACTACACTATCTAAGGCAAGCCTAGCACTTCAAGTAAACTGAGCAAGCTAACACTTGCAAGTATTATCCTAGCAAGCTATTGTTAGCAAGCTAGAATTAAGCTAGGTAACCTAAGCAAGATGCCTTAGGCATGCTTTGGTTATACCCTTTGACTTATATCTACTCCAAGTTTTTATTTACAAGCTTTACCTTCGTTACTTTGGCAAAGTCCTTTACTTGTTTAAAGGTAGCATAAAGATTATAAAACTTGACCTATCTAGTTAGACTTAGATGTCATTCTATGGCATGAGATTGAGATTAGCATCCCATATTAGTGAACACTCTTAACTTAGTAGTTTAGAGCTAAACCCAAAACTTGATTCACTTTAGATGGGAATACTTGGTGAAAATGAATTGTGAAAACCTTGGGATGATGAGTCATTCTATTGAGATGTTTTGACATGTGTTGAGAAACACAAATGGTTTATGATGATGAAAATGTTGAGGCATGAGCCTTAGCCCTTTTAAAAAATTGATGGTTGGGTTCGGATGCGATACCATTCCAAATTTACCATACAACCACAATACCTGAAATGGGTAAGGCTTAGCCGGAAGTTTATATGCATTAGTATTAGTTCCCTCGTGGGAGAGGTTTGAGCTGAGGCTACCTCTCAATGTTGTCCACCTATGCAGTGCCCAAGATGACAGATAGTCATGGTTGGGAGGCCATACTCATAGGAGAGGTGCTTATACTAGGGTGTGTAAAGGAAAGGTTATGTTTGATTATCTGCATACTAAGTATGATGATTCAGAGTTATCCCTGACAGATGTATCGAATCTTGTGGTGAAAGTGTACTACCTCTGAAGAGTGTCAAACTATTCGAATAGCCGTGTATGTGGTTATGGATAGTTGGAGTGGCTATACTGTTCCGTTGTCAGATGTTTTCAAAACAACTTATGAAATGAATTGTGACATGACTTTTGTTAGAACTTCCTACTAGAACTATCTTACTTGTTAGTGATAGTTTGCGAGTACTTAAAGAGTACTCATGGCTTTTGTCCCTGGCTATTCCTATGGCCAGACTATGAAGGAGACTACCAAGCAGAAGGACAACAGGACGACTATGATAACTAGGACTATCTTCCATCGTCAGCATAGCCTGTGACTCTGAAGATGGACGCCACTGCTACGCTTAGTATTTATCCCGCTACTTGTTGTATTAAGACTGGATCATGAGATCCTTTATTTGTGTAATACCTTATTATGGTTTGTAATGGATAATGTACTGTGATATCCAATCTGTTATGTCTTGCAAAAATGGTAATCCTGGGATTGCGATGCATGACATAACAGGCATCTGGGATTAAAAAATGGGTGTTGACACATGAGGGGATACATTTGAGGATACAATGAGCTAGAGATACTCTGTAAGTTGGAATCACTTTAGAGAAAGATAAAGCCGAAATTATTCCGCGGAGAGATCCGAAGCTGTTCGGAGAAAGGAAAAGGGACCGAAAGGTGTTTCGGGTGAATATACATTTATTATATGTTAATTATGTATTCATATATTATAAATAAATACTTAAATTAAAGTTTATAGGGCAACTTCCTTATTAGGCCAAAACCGGGAGGGAATTGACCTAGAGGAAATCACCATGGAAAAGGAAAAGAAAAATCAGCAGAAAATCTGTTACTGACGCTAATGAGCTTGTCGGCCCACTTAAGGCGGGCGCTGGCGGGCACCGACGGGTAGCTGGCCGCATGAGCGACAGGTAGTTGGCCACCGATCATGGGCCGCCACGCCGGGAAGGCCCACCCAGGGTAGCCAAGCCACTGCGGCTGGCCGAGCAGGTCGCCCGGGCGCGCGTGGGCTACGGGGTGAGCAATCGGCCCACCCGGGCCACTTGCTGACGCCGCCTTGGGCTGCTGCCTTCACGGGCCATGGGGGTGGGTGGCCGGCCCACCCGGCCTGCGTTGATCACCGCCAATGGCTGGGCCGGGGGCGCGACTAGCCCATCCGGCTGTCCCCTGGCTACTATAGATGTGGATGATGGACTAGGAGTTGCTGGCCCATCCGGCTAGTTCGAGTTTTCCTCTTATTTTCCTTTAATATTTACTCCCATATGGGGAACCTAATGGGGAGGGCACGCCCCTCTCCGCCTATATAATGGGGTGCCCATGGGTGAGATTAAATACAACAATTTGAGAAGTCTTTTGGTAGTTTTCTCCCTCTCTCTACCTTGTTACCATGGCCCCATGTATGGGACATGCGAACAAGGCACACCTGCAACACGCTGTTTTGCTGCAGGGATTCCAAGCCGGAGATCTACTTCTGCACTCCCGACGGGATCGAGGAGAGGGAGGTGTCATCATACATCGGATGTGTACAAAGCCACGAGGTGCAACACTTGGGGCACTTTAGATGTCGTGAGTCGGAGCTGCTACACGATGAAGATGGAGCAAGGGGTGACCTGCGAGGAGCTTCGCGACCTTGAGGTCGGCTACAAGTTTGACTACATCAACCACGTTCCTCTCAGAACGTTAACCGCATATGGTCTATAAGGGTATGTATTCTATACGCTTTGGTCGTTACAACATTACTACATAGATAGCTCTTAGGCGTTAGGAAGTTCTATCGTATGAATTTTTTGCTTTTTTATACAGAACCCTTCACACTATGTCTCGGTTGTCTTGCATTTCTGGAATTTTTCCACCTGAGAATGCCTTTGATGAAGAAGCCCATAGTATCAGTCTTGATGCTAAGGTTGGGAATCTGGAGTACCTGCAGAAAACCATTGCCCAACTTCGTGATGCTTGTTATCTATACAGAAGGCACATGATACTCGATGTAGTCCTTATGAGAAGCGTGCTAGGGATTATCTCAGCCAGATTTTTAAGACGATGTTGTTGATGCACCTGAATGAAGGGGTAATGATGTTATCCTTCCTGCAACAAACGTGATATTCTTATTTTCTTTGTGTGTTCTTTTTCATCATTTTTAGGTTTTTTTGTTTTGTGTGTTTACTATAGGTGGTTGGACTTATCCTTTTTTCATTTATTTGTTTTTTTAGGTGAATATTGATGCACTTATGATGTCCTAGACGGTAGCTGCTAAGGCATCGGCGCCTAAGCCTCTTCATCAGTTGGATGAATGTAAAAACACTGGCAGTGAGCATATGGAGTCTGATAAGCAGGTTGAGAATGGAGCAGTTAATGTTGCTATTAACAACGGGACGTCTACTCTTATTGTCACAGATGCACCTTCCGGACTGCAGTCTGATGCATCTACGGAAAAACTTGATGTAGATTCTACAGCGCCCCCTTTTGCAAGCGAAAACTTCCCAAATTTGCTCTTTCCAGCCTCAAACTTGTTTCCACCTTCTAGTTTGCATGGTATTGTTACCGAAGATGCAGATGTTATGAAGATTCCCGTTGCTGGTGCTAATGGTGATGGGAAAGCGGCGCTAAGCTCTTCGATTCAAAACCTAGGCAAGATCCTATAATGTCCAATTTTTCCCCCAAAACCTTCTTTTGTTATATCGTATTTTATCCGACTCTTTTTATTTTTCAATTTGCTGTATCCTGCGAGGATGCTATGGTATGTACTATCTGAATGCTACTATATATACATGTGTGAAAAGAAAATGTACCTTTCGATAGTTTCTTGCGTATGTGTAAATTTTAAGTTTGCGGGGTTCTTTCTACGTGGCAAACCGTATATCCTTTTTTAGGAATCGTGTGATGGGTGCAAATATTTTCCATACAAATCTCACACCATGGGGGTGCTTAACGTCTTTTTTAAACCCATACTTCATTCTTTATGATCTTGTACTGCTACATTTTGAGCACGTGTATTTTTTTAAACATTCACTCATACTGTTGTAAAGACATGTACTTATACTGCTTAAGTGACATGTATCTTGTACTCCTTTTCTTGTTACTTCTACCCATTCTGCTTCTATAAGTTTGAAACTGTACTTCTTTCATACATATTATCCGTACTGCTTTTGCTACATGCACTTGTATTTCCATTTATCGTACTGCTTTTTCTACACAATACTCTATGGGTTTTAAAACTTGTTTCGTTTATCTATACCTGCTAATCATTTGTCTATACTTGTTTTTTGTTTATCGACTACCGTTTTTAGGTTTGTCTTTTCTCACAAGACTGATGGGTTATATCAAGGTGAAAATAAACTTGTTGAAGCTATCGAGGAGTTCTACAAACGAGTCACCTGTATTTATAAAAATTCCAAGATAGCGTATGTTACTGTCCTTTTATTTGTACAATATGGAATATAATAGTTTGTATTTTTTGCATCTTTGTTTCTTTTTTTATCGTTATAAATCTTACATTATATTTTTTTCACACAGATATGAACTTATGTTTGAGAAATTTTTTGTGGAGCTAAAGTTGGACATGTTGCGGAATCTTTTGAACCTGATGGAATTCTTAGTTCTAGTGTAGCAACAGTTGGCATCCATCTGACAACAGAGCATTTTCATGGATCGAAAAGGTTGATTTGTCCTTACTGGATGTATGTTATATTTTTGTTTTTTCAGTTGTTGTATTAACTTTCTTTCTATTCTCATCCTTATTTGTTATTTTTATTTTTGAATTCCTGCTGGCTAAGATTTATGCTGGAAATCTTGCTGCTAATTTGAGAAAGTGGTTTTGTGCTAGAGTTCGAGAGGATGGTCTGACAAAAAGGATCTAGTTAGTAAAATGTGCTCTATGTGTTGATTTCTTGTCGTTGCATCTCTTGTTATTTGTTTGCTTCCTTACCTTCTTTACAGATTTTGTTTCCAACTTTGGATCCCCCACCTTCTGGTAAAAAAAATTAGTTGGCCATTGGGTTGTTGTCGTTCTCAATTTGAAAAAGGTTGTTTCCAGTATATTGATTCTTTATACTTTCCAAGAAGTCAGTCTGACTACACCATTTACCGTAGAATGGTTAAAAATATAAAGAAGCTTTGGCTCTATTTCACCATTGATATGGATCCTCCACTTTAACCCCTTAGTATTGAGGATTACAAAACTGGTTACATGGATACAGTCAAGCAAACTGATAGGTGAGGCTTATACTTCCTGATATGTTAACAACTGTTTTGAATTTTTAGTTGTGGTTATTTTTTACGATTGCATGATTTTTGTGCTCCCTGTTTGTTTGTTGTCCTTCTTCTGTAACACGTACAACATTGCTTGTATTGCTTTATATGTACTTACTTTTCATAATTTTTTATATACATATTATTTTCCTACGTGCAGTCGTGCTTGTGGTTGGTTCATGCTCCACACTATTATGGCTTGGGATAGAGAATCTATCACGGACTTTACAATGAGGGATATCCCCAACATCAAGAAGGCCATGATCTATACTTGGTCGGTGTCTAGATGATTCAAGATTGATTTTATAAAGTATTTTGGCTACAATCCAGGTTTCAGTTATTTGATTTTTGTTTCCTTGACATGCATTTATTTTTTTGAGCCATCTTCACATATTTGTTCTACTTATCTTTTTTTAATAACTCAGAATTATGTGCTCAACTAACTTATTTCGTTATTTGACTTCATGCAGTTGAATATCTTGCCATTGGTGATCAATCTTTTATCATTTTTGACACATCCCAAGTTGATACTGATCATAGAATATTAAACATCAGTTGCCAAGAAGATTTAACACCGACTGAAAGGAAGTTGCCAGCATTTGATGAGACAAATGTCTCTAGTGGCACGTATGATTTTATCAACCCAACAACAAGATCTGGAATGAAGAGGGTATACTCTCCTACCATCGAGAAGAAGAATAAGGCAGATGTTTCATCTATTAATGTTGTGTCTAATAAGAGGGCATCGAAAAGAGCAAAGAAGTGGAGTCTTCCTGTTGAGGGTCTAAGGCCTAGAAAATTCCAATACCTTCAGAAGGCTAGGTTGCTAAAAAATTTCATATTAAGTAAGCAAGCACGCGAGAAGTACAAACAGTGAGTTCTCATTTCTACTCCATTCATATTTCTTGTTACTCTTGTACTTTATTAGTTTCTTGTTAGGTTTTTTTGTTTTTTTAATACTAGTGTTTTCTTTAGTAAATACCCTTATTACTTTTTTGTATTTTTCTTGTTTTCTCTTTTGCACTTACCTGTATTATCATTCTTGCTTATGTATTACATGGTCCTCGTACTATGCATTTCTCATTTGTTTGCACTTCTTTTAAAATTATGACCGTAGCATGTCAAATTAATTGTGTGAACTTTCTCTTTTTCACACATGCAGCAAAACTTTCTGTATTTTCGAACATGGAATTTACTCTGCTAGAGAACAAGTTAGAATCTCATATACCAGTGAAGATTTTGTTTTTTGATGATTTTGGGCAGCTTGAAGGAAAATTGATGCACTATGTCATTTCCCAATGGAAGACTGATCCTACGAAGAATCATGTTTTTGTGTCTAGTAGTTGTGTTCTGTTGAGCCCGTATTTTGCATCGGTAATTATTTTTAAGTGCTTTTTCAAATGGATAGTTTTGAATGCAGTTATATGTGTCTATTTTTTAGTTGTTTTGGACTCTGATGTTCTTATGATTTAACTTCTTTTACAAGCAGAATGTCCTTGGACTGGATAGTATGATGTCTAGCTGTAAATTTGATGTGTATTCAGTTGTATACAATTTTTCCAAATTTGTTAGGCCTGGAGAAAATCTTTTGAATGCAAAGTTAGTTAGTAAATATCTTACTTGTTTCTTTTTTACGGTTTTTAGATATCTTTTTATGTTTTCGTATCTAAATTTGTCGTTTATAGTTATGTTATCTAACTTTTATTAATAGGTCATGTTGCCTTATTGCAATAATATAGCTGGTTAAAAAATTAATCATCAAGTTGTATATGTCTTCAACAAACACCGTAATGTGATTGATGTTCTGGATTCAAAGGATTAGCCTAGAAGAAGTAGTACTGAAACTATAAGGAGTGAATTCCATCTTAATGATGTAAAGGAATTTGTGAGTTGCTATTGTTACTTTATTTTCTTCTTTTTTCCTAACTTTTTTCTATTGGTCTAACCAATTTCGGGTTAAACAGGCTAAAAGGTTTGCACAAGTTTTGCAAACTATTTATGGCAAAGATGTGTACAAGAAAATAATTGGATTAAGGTTTCAGCTGCGCCTCATTATGTTGACCCTTTGCCTCACCATGGTATAAATGAATGTGGCATATGTTCCCTCAAGTCTGCTGACACGTTTGACGGTGATAAATATGTTGAGAAGATGTTCAAGTATGATGTATGTTTCTTGGGGCACCTATCACTTTCCAAAATGACATTGTTAAGAGCTTCTTTTTCAATTATTTGCTTGCTTATATTTTTTCTTTTCTTAATATGTTTCAGGAACGTTCCCAGGACTGGAAGGCAGAATTCATGTACACTGTCTTTTTTATCCAAAAAACAAGGTTCTTCTTGATGATCTTCCAGAGGAGATCCAATGTCTATCTCTAGAACGTACTCTATCGGCTAAAGAAGAAGAGCTTATGCAGCTGCTGTCTGAGATGAAACAATAGATTCAAGTAGATCTATTTTATGTAATGACACTCATATGTATCTGAAACATGTATTGTATTTTTTTTGTAATAGTTGTGATACAAAGCATTAGGTTTTATTACTTATTTTTTCCTTTTTAATACTACTCTTTTTGGATGGTTGCTATAAATATTTATGATGTTAAGATTTTTCTTTGACATTTTTAAAGATGTTGTTCTTCCTGTACTACTCTCTATGTTTCTGATAGCATATCTCTCTCTGGCAGTCCTTTGCTTTTGTTTTCTTACAATAATCGAACTTGATTTTTTATCTTAAATATGTAGTGATGTGATGTCCTGATCTTTTTACGTACCCCTCCTGTATTTCTTTTTATTATAACGGTATTTCTTTATCTCCAATCTAGGTACTCTAGCCTTTACGTATCTCGTACTACCTTTTTACTATCACGTGTTTTTGTGTAATCCACACATGAAGTTCATCTTCATAGTTATTCCACATTAGTTTTCCCTTATTTTTAATAATTCTCTACTTCCTGCACTTATTTTTATATATTCAATCTTAGTTTTTCCTTCTTAGTTTTTAGTCAGTGACAACTTGTACTTTGTTTTATTCAAACTGGTACTGGAGGTTTAAGCACTCTTGTGATGCCTTTATTACGAAATCTGTACTGCCGCTCTTTAAGATATTTATGTACTTCACCTCCAGTACTATATGATGTTATTCTTTTCATTATTATCTTTAAAGAAGAAGGATCGGAATATGTATTTTGTCTGTACCGGGATAATACCATTTTCATAAATCTTATTAGGAGGCTTACTATCATAGAAATATGATGTCCTGATGTTTTTTTGTAACACTCTTGTACTGTTTTTTAATTGCATTGGTATTTCTTTCTTTGCAATTGTGGTACTTCTAACTTTTACGCATATTGTACTGCTTTTATTGTCATGCGTTTTTTGTAATGCACATATCAAGTTCATCTTCATACTTATTCCATATTATTTTTCCATTATTTATAATTCTCTACTGCCTATATAGCATCTTAGTTTTTTAGTTAGAGACAACATGTACTTCTTTTTATTCAAAACCGGTACTATAGGTTTTATGTGTTATTGTACTTTCTATTTTTACGAAATCTGTACTACCGTTCTAGACATTTTTCTTTTACTGTAACTCTACTACTATATGATGTGATTCATTTTGTTTCATTATCTTCAAAGAAGAAGGATTGGAATTTGCATTTTGTCTGCACCAGGATAATACCATTTTTCATAAATCTTATTATGAGGCTTATTTTTATCATAGAAATATGACGCCATGATATTTTTGTAGCACTCATGTACTGTTTTTTTAAATTGTAATGGTATTTTTTATCAGCAATTGTGACACTTCTTGCTTTTACGTATCTTGTACTGCTTTTTTACTGTCATGCGTTTTTGTAATGCACACATGAAGTTCATCTTCATACTTATTTCATATTAGTTTTCCCTTCTTTTATAACTCTCTACTGCCTATATTCTATCTTAGGTTTTTAGTTAGTGACAACATGTACTTATTTTTATTTAAAACCGGTACCGTAGGTTTTATGTATTATTGTACTTCCTATTTTTACGAAATCCGTAATCGTTCTAGGCATTTTTCGTTCTAGGCATTTTTCTTCTACTGTAACTCTATTACTATATGATGTCATTCCTATTTTTCATTATCTTCAAAGAAGAAGAATCGAAATTTGTATATTGTCTGTACCAGGATAATACCATTTCTCATAAATCTTATTAGGAGGCTTATTTTTATCATAGAAATATGATGTCCTGTTGTTTTTGTAGCACTCATGTACTATTATTTAAATTGCAATGGTATTTATTTTATCTGCAATTGTGATACTTCTTGCTTTTACGCATCTTGTACTCCTTTTTACTGTCATGTATTTTTGTAATGCACACATGATGTTCATCTTCATACTTATTTCATATTAGTTTTCTCTTCTTTTATAATTCTCAACTACCTATATTCCATCTTAGTTTTTTAGTTAGTGACAACATGTACTTCTTTTATTCAAAATCCATACTGTAGGTTTTATGCATTCCTGTACTTTCTATATTTACGAAATCCATACTGCCGTTCTTAGCATATTTCTGTTTTGTAAGTCTACTACGACATGACGTGATTCATGTTGTTTCATTATCTTCAAAAAAGAAGGATCGAAATATTTTTTTTTCCTGTACCAGCATAATACCATTTCCATAAATCATAGTACGATCATTATTATAGAAATTTATTTTATAACAAGAACACTTATATCATTCTATACACAACAATAGTGGACTTTTGCAGAGCAGTATGCAACCAGATACAGATCAATGTAATCTGAAGCTTGTCCTCCTTTTCGATAGCGAATTTGCTGGTTGTAGTTTCTTATTGTTTATTTGTTTGTGGTCTTGGAGGTCTTGGTGTTCTTGTTTTCTTCTGCTTCAGGTGCTTGTGATGGCTGATGTTCTTTGCTTTTTTGCTTTGACTATGATGTTATAGCTCCTTGTTCTTTTTGCTGGAGGTTCTTCGTCGTCCTCCTCTTCTTCTTCTTATTTGTATTCTTCTTCTTCTCCTTCTTCTTCCTATTTTTCTGTCATCATTCTCTTCTTCGTCCTCAATTTTTGTTTCCTCATCTACCTCATTAGCCTATTCCGCTTCCCTCCTTCAGTTTCCTCTTCCTCCTCACTGTCCTCATCACTTTCATTTTTCTTATTTTTCCTATTTTCTGACTTTGGTTGACCTTCAACTTTTTCCATTTCCCTAGCTATTATCAGTCCATGTTTCACCAAAGGACACGTTAGTATGTTGTGATATGCCATCTTGTTGCATCCTTTGCATATTTTTTTTCCTTTTTTACCGATTCTTCCTATAGGAGCTCCTTCTTCTCCATTCTGCAATTTCCATTTTCGACATGAACACAAATTATGTCATGTCTTCTTTATGCATCCACTGCATCTTCTTTGGCCTTTTACAGGCTCATCATCTAAATCAAGTTCTTGTTCTTTTATTTCTTTCTTCTTCTTCTTTGTTGCTGATTTTGGTTTTCCTTTTCGTTTTGTGTTTGAAGTCTCTTTATTCCTGCTCCCTTTAGTTTTTGATTGTAGTGGTGGTAAGATAACTGGAAGATCAGTGTTTGGGGTCTTGTCCTTTTCCTCTTGCTACGCAGCACTGTCACGAGCAGTCTTGGTTATATGTGTCACGAAGAGTGTCACGTCCGGCTCGAATACTTCAATATTATGGATTGTATTATCTTGATTGTCATCAGCTGGTATTGAGCAACCAATTGCTTCAATCCTTTCCAGCCAATCCTCCAATCCTGCCTTTTGCAAAACTACGTTGCTCATCCGTCTTCCTTGCTGTTCTAACAAGTCTCATGGCCAATAATAATTGTGCTTGTATAGTAATGAGGCCCCGTCTGCTGCTAATGTCTTGTAGTATCTCCTATTGAATGTTTCTTGCACATGTTGATTTTTTGTGTATCTCTTCAGTATGTACATATCTGGTACACTTTTTACCCTTAGATGTTCTAGCATGCATATTACATGTAGACAGAAGACACCTGGTAGAAGTTGTTTTCTTAGAATTTATCAGTTTTGCAGTTATTTTAGGAACAGAAAATGTTGTATATGATGAATATCTGTAGTAATTTTATTGTCTTTTATGTAAAGCACGGATGTAGCTGTATTCTACCAGAGCTGACACTCGCAGCTGCACTCTCCTTTTTCTGGGTTTGCAATCACCTTGAATTCATGTACTGACCTTGAAAAGACATATGTTGGCTCATGATATGCTACCATATAATTGTGTTCATCAAGACGTGGATCCATATTTGACCATACCCTGAAGAGCGTGCTCTTTTTTAGCTTTGTTCTAAATTCACTGAACAGAGCTTTTGTATAGTGATCACTAAATTGCTTCTCAAAACCATAATGAGTTTCAGTGTTTAGTTCATCTTGCAATGTGTATACAACACACATAGTATGTATGAGCAGGTAGCTGGTACTGCTATGAGCAGGAAGCTGGTACTGGTATGAGCAGGTAGATGGTACTATTTTTACACATGTAAGTGGTACTGCTATGAAAATGTATGATTGTTTTGAACCTTACCGTTGAAACCATGTTTTGTGCATTCTCGACCTAACGTCTAGTAAATATGCAGTAAATCACCTGCTCAGCAAAGTGGTATAGGTTTTTATCCGCATTCACATACCCTCTCTTAAAAACAAAATTCATGCTCTCACTTTGTTTTTTATGTCATCCTTGCATAGAAAATGTTCTTGAAGTATGCTGATATACATTCATTTTTGTATTCATATAGCCTGTTCATCATGGCATCATCTTGGATTTTATACTTTTCAACGAGTTCTTGCCAAGCATCTTCAAATTCCGATGGCATGAGAGGCCAATTTATTATTGCCTGAAATTCAGCTTCAAATATGGGGAACCGTTTGTATAGCAGTGAAAAATGCATGCTATACTTATTTGTGATGTGGCATCTGCATAGTTTGTGTAGAGTTTTCGAGAAAACAGCCGAGATTGTAGGTCGCATCGAAGGGCATTGGTCTGATTAAGAAAAATGGCAGTCATTGTAATTAGTCAAGTTGAATTACATGTGCTTATGTCTACATAAGTAAAATATGAACTTCTACAAGTTAAATCTTTTTTTATACCATGCTGCTGAAGTGTTTCATAAAGAGGAATAATTACCAGTTAAGATCACCATTGGGTGCTTGTTATTCATCCACTTCAAGAAGGTTTGGAATATCCAAGCACAAAATTCTTTGATTTCATCTGTGATTAGTGTGCAAGAAAAAATTGTCGACTGAATTGGTGGTTGAGTTCAACAAAAGTTCCAAGAGGCATTAGGTATTGGTTTGTTCGGTAGGTTGTGTCAAAAGTCATGCAGTCACCAAAATCTTGATATGCACCCCTGCAGCTTGCATTTTTCCAGAATATGTTCTTTATACGCTTCTCCTTGTCCAGTTTGAAGTCAAAGAAGAATTCTTTGTTTATTCCCTTCATTTTCCCAAAGAAGGAGAATAGCTTCTAGATGTCTTCAGCGTTATCCTGTTTTGAGTTCATCGCCCTCCTGCACATTTTTATCATGATGTTTTGTGCGCATAAGTAATGAGGTAAAAAAATCAGAACTATAATGAAAATATAGTGTATTTTTTGAACTGATGTCAAGTTGTTGTACGTACTTCTTTCTTTTTATATTGATTTCAAACTGTTATATAGTCTATTTTTTTAGCTGACAATTCAATTCTTATGTTGCAGTGCTTGTTTGAATAAATAATAAAATACAGTACTTACTGGTTGATCAAGTCTCTTCCATGCACTATCAAGTATTGCCCCCCACCAAGATTACCATAAAGGATTGATATTATTGTATGGTGTGGAACGTTTTGGAATCGTAGATCTCTAGAAAACTCCTTTAGAGATGGGTCGAAGCTTTTGTGCGAATGGAGAAATACTAGCATGCTTGGACTCTTAATCATATGATGATTGTGTTCTAAGTTCATATCTACGATTACACATGTTTCACCATAGGCATTTTCCTTTACTCGCAACCTTCCTAAGCACCCACATCTCTTTGTTGTATTGTCACGTTTATAGTCAACTTTTGAAACAGATAGATTGTATTTCCCTTGACGTGTGCAGTACAGGTATCTGTGAAAACCACTTTTCTGTCCAACTTTTGTTCCAAAACCGGCATGACGGGCATATCTGTTGTACAAAACCTTCGCGTCCTCAAAGTTCTTGAATACCATCCCCAATGTTGGTATAAGGTAATCAGGAAGATCTGGTTTCTGCAAATAAAACAAATATCCTAATTAGTACATTTTTTAGATGGCTCCAGGGGATATGCTCTGATTTTGCAAATCATAACTTGTGCTTTCCGAAAACTTTTTTTTTTCATTTGTGTCCTGCTAAACCCTTTTACATAGCAGAGCTGATGTGAAACTGTTCTTTGTATCTTCTAGACAACCGAATATTGAAGACAGTCACATTTTGTACTTCTGAAAGGTGCATTTTCGAAATTGCTATGAAATATGTAAATTGTACTGCAGAAAAAATAGGGTGTGCTACTTTTTGAAATTGAATCTATTGTGTTATAATAATACTTACATGTGTGTGTCTGTTTGTTTTCACCAGCTCTTATTGGACATGGTGGTGTAACCGTCGACGTATGTAGTAGCGGGTCATAGAGTGGTTTTTGTTTGTCCTTAAACTTTTGAGATGCTTTGGGAGACAATCTATATGAAGAAGATGCATGTGCATCTAGAGGCATTTTGAAATTAGCAGTATCAGGCTCCTCAGCATCCATGTGCGGTGGTTGTGTAGCGGCAACCTCAGGAGCTTTTCTAATGCGACTTTCACTGGTAGCAGCAGTTATCTTTTGTTGATGTATACTTGTAACCTCATGTACAATACGTTTTATACATGGTGGCACAAATGGTCCAACATTTTCAGCTAGTGGTAAATAATTATCAGATAGTCCAACAACCTTCCTAAGTAAGGATGCACCAAAGATACCAGGAGGGTGTGGAGGCGACGCTGACGATTCCAAGTCTAGAGTTTCCGGTGAATATCCGGTAACAAAAAAGTTATGTGGCAGTACTGGTGTGCATTGCAGAGGTACATGATAAAACACATTCGGTGTAATCTCATAAATCTCTTAAATATAAGAATAGAAAGACAAATCAGAACAATGGACCATACAGCATAAATTATGTTAGTAATATAAATTAAGTTATTTCAGTACCCTTTTTTTGGGGCTTGTTCGTCTGCGGTACCAAAGTTCGCAGGCCAGCGCATGATGGTACCTAAGTTTCCTGAAATTACCACGTTTCAAAAAGTTGGGCTGCCAACTACTGAGAGTGGCCATTACAAGGCAAACTTATCTCACCCCTGCTAAATTCAAACATTCCGTTAAACCGCCCCGTGAAGTAGACGGTCGGGACCCTTATGTCGGTCATATGTCCGTGACGCAGGCGCCAACGCGGCAACCTCTTAAGAAAATCGAGCAGCTAAGTGGATTGGATGTGTTGACCAATTTCACAAATCCATTCCCAGCTTTCCCCTAGCACCAGCGACGTCGGAATCCAGCCTCCAGACAAGATGATCCCTTCGGACATTTGACTTCCAGGGCCAAGTTGCTGCGCCCAGTTGCTGATACCGAGCTCCAATGGCGCATGTCGTAGCCGCCGTTGCGAGGCTCTAGCCCGCCTCCGCCGCCGACGAGCCGAGCAGTTCGGAGGATGACAGATCCTACTAGCAAGGAAGAAGAAGTTCTGGCTATAAGCGGGTGAGCTATCCTTCTCTTTGCTATTAGCACTAATTATAACTACTAGCTGGCTACTGAACCTCAAGTTGTTTGTTAGCCCGATGCTGACAAACATATTTTGTCCATAGTTTTTTGTCAAGTGGGATCTGCGCGGACCCCCCTTACCTGGTTACGGTAGTCCTCTATAGGTACGACTCTAAGGGCAAGTAGTATGGACACAATTGTTTCACCATAGAAGAAGCGCCTGCGGAAATTTGCACTATATCTGGTATGGTTGCTGCTCTGCGTAATCATGTTGAATTATTGCCGAAGCAAACAACAGAGTTCAGCTTCATGGATGAACGTGGCATCATGGTTCCTGTAACGTGTGACAATCAGCTAATTGGGTTGATGAAATGGTATGATTCGGCTGCCATGTTTGAGCTGAAATGTGATGTACTAGATGTGGAAGCTGCTGCAACTGGGAGTCGCCCTTCTATTCTTAGACAGGGTGGTTGCTCAAACCCAATTAGCTCCTAGTTCGCATGTTTCTGCTGAATTGTAATTTTTGTTTTATTTACTCTGTAGATATTGGGCAGTTATGCAACAGTCTTGTTTCTTTGACAGGAAGCGCCGCAAGGTTAGAAACATGACTACCGGGTCAGTCATTTTGCTACCCGAAGAAATTAAAAACAAGTGGAAAGATGATGTTGGACACGATTCTGGTGCCCATTGTCCCGGCGATGCAGAGTACGTGAAGCTAAAAAAATTGGCACCGAGGAAGAGGAAGAAGGCAGGAAATGAAGAAACCAGTGGACGTGAAGGCTTGACACCCAGGTTGCGGAAGAAGGCTGTTCGCAATGAAGATGCATAGTAATGTGTTGAACTTGAACCTATATATGTAATTCTATTAAATTCTGGAGCTCTGTGTGTGGCACGTTGCTGGGCGAAACAATCTATCCACGTTCTTTGAGTAAAACGTACCGCGACTTAGGGTTTGGAAACGCCCGAGTCAGTAGTTGAATCCGAAATTGTGATTGTGCCACTGCTATCTGAAAACAAGGATCCATCGGTTCCACGATTGCTGAGGGGCATGAGGTCTCCAAATACGACGGAATGTATGTGCCACAGAAATAAATTATTTAAGCTTCCACATTCCACGAAGCAGCAAATTATTTCAGATGCTGGACAACGATGTGGCAACATAAACAACTATGTTCTCACCGATAATGCCCAGATGACAAGGAAATCGGTACTACTTTCAGGCCTAATATTGAGCCCGTCTATCTCACCGCCTCTCTGCTCCTGCATCCCTTGCATCTGGCGAAGCTTCCGGATCTCCTGTAATTGGGTGTATGTGCTTCCACTTTATAAATTCTGGTTGTGTCATTTGCATGTGGCCAAATCCATGTAGATTACATTTAAACAAACCACCAATGTCAGAATACACTAGTAGAAAAGGGGTCTTTGGTCCACGGTCACGTTACCAATCCAGGACAGAGATCTAAATCGAGGTTGAAATTGATCTAAATAACAAATTCTTCCACAAATTAATCGAGACAGAGATCTAAATCGAGGCATTTCATTAATTCAACCACAAATTCTTCTAAACAAAGGTGTGATTTCACATCCTACATTAATTCAAGCACTAGTCAACAATTTCACTTCCGCTGCTGCTGTCCTCCGAGCCACCGGCTTCCTCGTCGTCGTCGGACGGAACCTCAACGATTTTCGCATTGTTCGTGAGACGGAGCACCTCTTCGCGGCGAGCGGCGGCTATGACGGTGTACTTGGTCCGTCCAGGGACGGACCAGAACCTCTCCCGCCCTTCTCGGTTGTGGAGATCCCGGTGCACCACGCGCCCGTAAACGATGCGGTTGCCAGTACGGGCTGGTCGCCGCCTACCGGGGCAGCGCCCTCTTCCACGCGGGCATCTGGTGGCGGCACGCCGCGATTTTGCTCTCCATCACGGCTCCGCCTGGGACGAGGAGCAGAGCCACCGGCACCCCCAAATAGCTGATGCGCCATCCATTGGGCACCGTCGCAGCCGGCGGCGCGAGGATGTCGAAGTGCGCGAACATCACCGCCTCATGGATGTTTAGTGAGGGCATCTCCATGTCGCTGCGGTGGAGATTGGAGAGGGAGCGAGGGGTGGACGATGAAGCGACGGGGCGGTGGAGATTGGAGAGGGCGAGGGGATGGGCGACAAAGCGACGCGTTGTGGCGCCTCCTATTTGTACACGAGGACGACAAAGCGACGAGCGGAATATCCAAGGGGCATTGGTCAGACAAAAGGAAGTAATGCAGGGTTAAGACAGATTAACGAGCGACCAATTTTTTTACTCCCAGGACTCCGGGGCCAATAGTTCAGACCGCTAGGTCAACAAGTACAACTATTACAACTTAAAAAAGGCACAGAGCTTAAGCTAAAAATAACTAGTTATCACACATCTCCTTGATCTTCCTAATCTTAGCCCGATGCGCATCTTCCTGTGAGAGCAAGGATCGAATCGTCTGCTCCTTCCTTTTAGCATCTTCCTTGCACATCTTCAATTGTTTCTCTGCATTTTTTCTCATGCACTTGTCAATACTCGTAGTTGTGAACTGCAGGACTTTGGCCTGGTGGAGATCATTCCTTGCTTGAGTCAGTTCTTGCTCTGCTTTAGCCTTCAGGGCCAACGCTGCGTCCCTCTCCTTCTCGACTTTGCTAACCTTGTCTTGCACCCACCTGAGATCTCGCTTATGCTTGGTCGTGTCAACTGGTTCCCATAGCTTCATCTCAACACTGTCAAGAAGTGAGCTGAATACGGATTCTTTCGACTCAACAGTTATTTCCCATAGTTTGTCCAGTGTTTTCTGCATCAATTTGGGCCACTCTTGATCTACCCATTTGACAACACCGCAACTTCCGCCTTGCATCATTGCACGATGTCCTTGACGCCATAGAAACCTCCTGCCTGCGTTTCGTCCTTCGAACGCTACAAATTTAGCGGGCACATATCCATGTTTACATAGCAGAGGACTGTCTTCATCCGCTAAACCGTGATAGTCGGAGGCATACATTGTCTGGTTGGCCTAACACATCATACGCGCATGAGTAAAAAGATTAGATCTAGCTCAAAAAATATATAACTAGCCACAGATGATAGAAATAGAGATGAGACGACTCACATCGAAATCAGCGTCCCTGTCGTCACGACGCGTTTCCTCGCCGTCTCCCCTTGAACCCATGGCGAGAGGGGAGGGGGTGGCTGCCGGAGAGGGGATTGCGATGGAGGCGCCGTCGGCTTGCGGCTACGGCAGGATGGGAGTGAAGTGGGGAAAGTGGCTTTGAGGGGAAGGAAGAGAAGTACGGGGAAGAAGAGAAGTAATGGGGACGTGACACTGGGATGTGGCCCACTGAACTTGTGAGACGTGACACTCACAACAGGGGAGCGCCCGGTGTTGCTAGTTTGTCCAGAGCAAGCGTGGCCAATCATGCAGCAGAACAGCCTACTCGCGGATCGCTCTCACAAAGACCATCCCAATCATCCAAGCGCCCCGATCGAACGGTATGTAACAATCGTCAAGCAGAACAACTATGTTAGGGCGTGCCTTCTAGAAGACTCGGTATAACGGCCACCCATGCAATGACACTGGTGTATCCATGTGTGGTTTGTGAAAAGAACAGACATGCAATCACACTAGGTGGGTCCATATGTGGTTTATAGAAGTAGCATACATGCAATGACTCTAGCTGTGATTCATGAAAAGAACAGACATGCAATGACACTGGTGGATCCATGTGTGGTTCATGAGAAGAACACACATCCAATGACACTGGTGGACTCTAGCTGTGGTTCATGAAAAGCACATATATCAAATGACACTGGTGGATGCATATGTAGTTTGTCTAGAGGAACACACATGAAGTGACACTGGGTGTGGTTCATGAGAAGAACACACATCCAATGACACTGGTGGATCCTTATGTGGTTCATGAAAAGAACAGACATGCAGTGACACCGGTGGATCCTTATGTGGTTTGTCTAGAGGAACACACATGCAATCACACCGGGTGTGGTTCATGAAAAGAATAGACATGCAATGACTTATGTGGTTTGTCTAGAGGAATACACATGGAATGACACTAGGTGTGGTTCATGAAAAGAATAGACATGCAATGACACTAGTGGATCCATGTGTGGTTTGTGAGAAGAACAGACATGCAATGACACTGGTGGATCCATGTGTGGTTCATCAAAAGAACTGACATGCAATGACACTGGGTGTGGTTCATGAGAAGAACACACATCCAATGACACTGGTGGATCCTTATGTGGTTCATGAAAAGAACAGACATGTAGTGACACCGGTGGATCCTTATGTGATTTGTCTAGAGGAACACACATGCAATGACACCGGTTGTGGTTCATGAAAAGAACAGACATGCAATGACACTGCATGTGGTTTGTGAAAAGAACAGACATGCAATGACACTGGTGGATCCTTATGTGGTCAATGAAAAGAACTGACATGCAATGACACTGGGTGTGGTTCATGAATAGAACATACATCCAATGACACCGGTGGATCCATGTGTGGTTTATGCAAGTAACATACATGCAATGACTCTAGTTATGATTCATGAAAAGAACATACATGCAATGACACCGGTGGATCCATGTGTGGTTCATGAGAAGAAGAAACATCCAAAGACACTGGTGGATCCTTATGTGGTTCATGAAAAGAACAGACATGCAGTAACACCGGTGGATCATTATGTGGTTTGTCTAGAGGAACAGCCATGGAATGACACCGGGTGTGGTTCATGAAAAGAACAGACATGCAATGACTTATGTGGTTTGTCTAGAGGATCACACATGCAATGACACTGGGTGTGGTTCATGAAAATAACAGATATACAATGACACTGGTGGATTCATGTGTGCTTTGTGAGAAGAACAGACATGCAATGACACTGGTGGATCCATGTGTGGTTCATGAAAAGAACTGACATGCAATGACACTGGGTGTGGTTCATGAGAAGAACACACATCCCATGACACTGATGGATCCTTATGTTGTTCATGAAAAGAACAGACATGCAGTGACACCGGTGGATCCTTATGTGGTTTGTCTAGAGGAACACACATGCAATGACACCGGGTGTGCTTCATGAAAAGAACAGACATGCAATGACACTGCATGTGGTTTATGAAAAGAACAGACATGCAATGACACTGGTGGATACTTATGTGGTTCAAGAAAAGAACTGACATGCAATGACACTGGGCGTGGTTCATGAAAAGAACAGACATGCAATGACACCGGTGGATCCATGTGTGGTTTATGGAAGTAACATACATGCAATGACTCTTGCTGTGATTCATGAAAAGAACAGACATGCAATGACACCGGTGGATCCATGTGTGGTTCATGAGAAGAACACACATCCAATGACACTGGTGGATCCTTGTGGGGTTCATGAAACGAACAGACACGCAATGACACCAGTGGATCCATATGTGGTTTGTCTAGAGGAACACACATGCAATGACACCAATTGTGGTTCATGAGAAGAACAGACATGCAATGACTTATGTGGTTTGTCTAGAGGAACACACATGCAATGACACTGTGTGGTTCATGAAAAGAACATACATGCAATAAAAACTGGTGGATCCATGTGTGGTTAGTGAGAAGAACAGACATGTAATAACACTGGTGGATCCATGTGTGGTTCATGAAAAGAACTGACATGCAATGACATTGGGTGTGGTTCATGAGAAGAACATACATCCAATGACACTGGTGGATCCTTACGTGGTTCATGAATAGAACAGACATGAAGTGACACCGGTGGATCCTTATGTGGTTTGTCCGGAGGAACACACATGCAATGACTGGCAGCAGGTGGAGAGGCCCCCTTCCAAATAAATGCGGACAGGGTAGATCTCGGCAGAGCCCCTCTGTGATAAGGAAAGTTTTCAAAATGAAAAGAATATGACAAAAATTCAAGTCTCTTGGCTTTTTTCACGCTTTCTCACAAACGGATTAAAAATATATATATATTTTTGAGGTTTGGATAAACCTACTATCTTGAGGGCCCCTAATCCTAGCAGAAATGGTCAATGAATTTGCTTTTCCTCTTGGAATTGATGACAGTGAATGCCTTGCTCATGGATTCAGCAGGCAGTTTAAAAGGTTGACCTATTTGGGATTCTCCGGATCTATGCTTATTTTCAACTCCCCGAAGCATTTCGTCGCTTGCTACGCCCTTCCTCGTCTCTGGGTGCCTAGGTATCCACGGCAAGCCTTTCTCTTTGCCTCTTGCTGCCACTAAACCCCAATGTGAAAGAAAAGCAAGGCGATCTACCGAACAAACATTTCCTTTCTTTTTAATAAGATAACATTGTCCAAATATTCCTGGGTTGTACCGATTGAATGATTTCGGCGCGGATGGAGACACATACCTGGGTGTGAAATGAGATTTCTGTCTCTTTCTAGATATAGCAGCCTACCCATATTGATAGTGGAATTATTGATCTCCTCTTTCGGATAGCCCTTTAGGAATAAGTGTTATGGGTAAGGGCTCCCCAGCTGGTGTTCCTACTCCTTTGGCTGGTGCCAAATCAGGTGACTTTGAAGTTGAAGCTTGCCCGCAGAACGATGTAACCATGCTGGTAGTACTATGATTGCCTTAGAGAGCAGATGTATCTGTCCCTAGGAACATGATGCTTAGGTGCGAGGTGAATCTTCAGAAGAAAAGCGCGCACGAGGTAGTTCCGGTTTCGCCGGGTCAGAGCAATAATGAAACGCAAAAGAGCTAGAGCCTAACCTGATTGCCGAAAGGAGGGATTTTTGAGTTTGCAAAAAAAATATTTTGTAAAAAAAGGAATGGATAATAAAATAAGGAGTGTGGTTCGTTCGACAAATTCTTACCTCTATATCTATCTCTGAGGCTTGTGACTAATTAACTGCTCGACCTGGGGTGAACCAACTAGTATCTTAGAAAGAAACTCGGCTAATGAATATGCCCAGCGCCGAATAAAAAGAATTGTCCGGCAGACCCTATCGAGTGAGCTATTATGGTCACGGGCCACACCAGGTAAAGCCCAAGCCCCTTCCCCCAAACTATCTGTGGTATGCTTTGCTTCTATTAAAGATATCTTCCAAAGCATAACGATAGAAGGTAGCTATCTCCAAAGCGTACCAATTTATTATCTGGTGGATCTTGTCTGTTCTTTCGAAAGTGTTTCTACAAACGAGTGAGGTAAACCCATCTCGGTCGAATAATTCGTATCTTTAGACCATCACGAACGTCGGTCCAATCAATTTGTTTGGAATTGGGGTTAGGACCGGTTAGAACTCCCTCTGATCCTTTTTTAGAATCCGTAGAAGTCTCAACAGCCTCTCTCGAGAACAAAGGGATAGTTTCGATATCCGCCACCATAAATAAGGTATGTTTAAGCAGCTGACCTTTCCATTTGGGATCTGACTTATTAAACAGCTCACCTGATGCTCGCGTGAAGCTCCCTATATACATAGGTAATAATGAAGAAAGAAAGTGGTTCAAATGATAGCTGTATAGTATCATAACTATTGAAATGACATATAGGAAGAGTAGTATGATTGGTTTCTCAACTGCCCCTGAAACATAAAGGAAGAGAAGGGACACTGCATGTGGTTTGTGAAAAGAACAGACATGCAATGACACTGGTGGATCCTTATGTGGTTCATGAAAATAACTGACATGCAATGACACTGGGTGTGGTTCATGAAAAGAACAGACATGTACTGACACCGGTTTATCCATGTGTGCTTGATGGAAGTAACAGACATGCAATGACTTTAGCTATGATTTATGAAAAGAACAGACATGCAATGACACTGGTGGATCCATGTGTGGTTTGTGAGAAGAACAGACATGCAATGACACTGGTGGATCCATGTGTGGTTCATGAAAAGAACTGACACGCAATGACACTCGGTGTGGTTCATGAGAAGAACACACATCCAATGACACTGGTGGATCCTTATGTGGTTCATGAAAAGAACTAACATGCAGTGACACCGGTGGATCCTTATGTGGTTTGTCTAGAGGAACACACATGCAATGACACCGGGTGTGGTTCATGAAAAGAAAAAACATGCAATGACACTACATGTAGTTTGTGAAAAGTACAGACATGTAATGACACTGGTGGATCCTTATGTGGTTCATGAAAATAACAGACATGCAATGACACTGGGTGTGGTTCATGAAAAGAACGGACATCCAATGACACCGGTGGATCCATGTGTGGTTTATGGAAGTAACATACATGCAATGACTCTAGCTATGATTCATGAAAAGAACAGACATGCAATGACACCAGGGGATCCATGTGTAGTTCATGAGAAGAACACACATCCAATGACACTGGTGGATCCTTATGTGCTTCATGAAAAGAACAGACATGCAGTGACACTGGTGGATCCTTATGTGGTTTTTCTGGAGGAACACACATGCAATGACATTGGGTATGGTTCATGAAAAGAATAGACATGCAATGACTTATGTGGTTTGTTTAGAGGAACACACATGGAATGACACTAGGTGTGGTTCATGAAAAGAACAAACATGGAATGACACTGGTGGGTCCTTATGTGGTTTGTGAGAAGAACAGACATGCAATGACACTGGTGGATCCTTATGTGGTTCATGAAAAGAACTAACATGCAATGACACTGGGTGTGGTTCATGAAAAGAACACACATGCAATGAAACTTGTGGATCCTTATTTGGTTCATGAAAAGAACAGACATGCAGTGACACCGGTGTATCTTTATGTGGTTTGTCTAGAGGAACACACATGCAATGAGACCGGGTGTGGTTCATGAAAAGCACAGACATGGAATGCCACTGCATGTGGTTTGTGAAAAGAACAGACATCCAATGACACTGGTGGATCCTTATGTGGTTCATGACAAGTACTGACATGCAATGACACTGGGTGTGGTTAGTGAAAAGAATAGACATGCAATGACACCGGTGGATCCATGTGTGGTGTATGGAAGTAACAGGCCTGCAATGACTCTAGCTGTGATTCATGAAAAGAACAAACATGGAATGACACCGATGGATCCATGTGTGGTTCATGAAAAGAACACACATCCAATGACACTGGTGGATCCTTATGTGGTTCATGAAAAGAACAGACATGCAGTGACACCGGTGGATCCTTATGTGGTTTGTCTAGAGGAACACGCATGCAATGACACCAGGTGTGGTTCATGAAAAGAACAGACATGCAATGATACTGCATGTGGTTTGTGAAAAGAACAGGCATGCAATGACACTCGTGGATCCTTATGTGGTTTGTTAGAAGAATAGACATGCAATGACACTGGTGGATCCTTATGTGGTTCATCTAAAGAACTGACATGCAATGACACTGGGTGTGGTTCATGAAAAGAACACACATCCAATAACACTAGTGGATCCTTATGTGGTTCATGAAAAGAACTGACATGCAATGACACTGGGTGTGGTTGATGAAAACAACAGACATGCAATGACATCGGTGGATCCATGTGTGGTTTATGGAAGTAACAGACATGCAATTACTCTAGCTGTGGTTCATGAAAACAACAGACATGCAATGACTTATGTGGTTCATGAAAAGAACTGACACGCAATGACACTCAGTGTAGTTCATGAGAAGAACACACATCCAATGACACTATTGGATCCTTATGTGGTTCATGAAAAGAACTAACATGCAGTGACACCGGTGGATCCATATGTGGTTTGTCTAGAGGAACACACATGCAATGACACCGAGTGTGGTTCATGAAAAGAAAACACATGCAATGACACTACATGTAGTTTGTGAAAAGTACAGACATGCAATGACACTGGTGGATCCTTATGTGGTTCATGAAAAGAACAGACATGCAATGACACTGGGTGTGGTTCATGAAAAGAACAGACATGTACTGACACTGGTGGATCCATGTGTAGTTTATGGAAGTAACAGACATGCAATGACTCTAGCTGTGGTTCATGAAAACAACAGACATGCAATGACACCGGTGGATCCATGTGTGGTTCATGAGAAGAACACACATCCAATGACACTTGTGGATCCTTATGTGGTTCATGAAAAGAACTGACATGCAGTGACACCGGTGGATCCTTATGTGGTTTGTCTAGAGGAACACACATGCAATGACACCGGGTGTGGTTCATGAAAAGAAATCACATGCAATGACACTACATGTAGTTTGTGAAAAGTACAGACATGCAATGACACTGGTGGATCCTTATGTGGTTCATGAAAAGAACAGACATGCAATAACACTGGGT